>OX411308.1:109867935-110467935 GCA_948150685.1 Rhaphigaster nebulosa | reverse complement strand
TTACGAGAAATATTTCGAGTAACCAATCAAAGAACCCAACATCAACTGATGTTAATTAAGTCAAATATTAAATTTCGTTATTAAAAAATAATAATTTAAACTTTAATATTTTTGTCTATTAAGACTATTAACTTAAATATTTTAATCTTTTTTTTTTCTTCTTGCAAAAAGTCGAATTTTAAAATGAAAATGGATGTATTTTAGAATTTTACTTATATTTACTTAATTAATTAATTTTACTATATTTACTTGAGGGGGTGTCTAACATAAATAATGTTGTACCAACTTGTAAGGATCAAATCTCGATGTAAACTTCGAATATGTTTAAGAACCTTCAAGAAAGGTGTCTAGCCTAAATAATGTTTTATAGGGCTTTTAAAAACAGGATCTAGATGTAAAATTTGAATTTGCATAATAGAAATTAGGTATTTCTTAATGTAATGTTTAAATCAACATAAACTGTTATGTATAAACTTAACTAATTCCAATATTGACTTTGTACAATAATAAGAGATTAACTCTTGAAAACAAAAAAAAATGATATACATAATAATTAGCATTTGTACAAATTCATCTCATTTTAATATTAACAAAATTTACTTTTGAAAAAAAAAAACGAAATTGTTTGAAACATAAGACTCATTGTGTTTTCCTTGATGGAATATTTGTATATGGTTAAATCAACCACATATATAACTTAATTTTTCTTTGTATAAATTCATCTTATTTTAATATTAACATTGTACAATCATAAGAGATTAACTCTTGAAAAAACAAAACAATTTGTTTGAACATAAGACTCATTGTATTTTTCTTGATGGAATATTTGTATATAGTTAAATCCATCACATATGTAACTTAATTTTTCTTTGTATAAATTCATCTTATTTTAGTATTAACATTGTACAATCTAACTATGCGCCGGATTTGGAAATAGAGTCGTTATTATATTTTACTAGACCGGTTTCGATGTAAACCGCAAGATTTTCAAACATTTTTGAGTTTACAGGTGAATTTATGGAGTGTTTTAGGTCTTTATTAAGAAGGTTGTTTTCAGTTTCCGATAAGGTGTTGCTAGAGAGATTGAGAACACGTTGGGAAAATTGGTTTTGACTTTGGGAATTGTTTGACGAACCAGAAGAACTAATATTTAAATTGACATAGTTTTACCATAATTTTGTAAGTTTCTTTTCTAGAGTTTCATGTTTTTTCAACATGAGATTTTGGACCCGGGTTCGAATTTGTTTATCGAGAGAGTCAAATTCAAGTGGGTGGAGGATAAAAGCTAATTTAGAATGGAGGATATAAAGGTATAATTTTATACTGTCCCTTACTGAGTATCAATGATTGATTTCTAGTCTCACCCATTGTCTTCTTGTATGGTGGACGGCTCTATTTCTCAACAGGTTATCTCTAGTACCACCTTATCGGAAACTGAAAACAACCTTCTTAATAAAGGCCTAAAACACTCCATAAATTCACCTGTAAACTCAAAAATGTTTGAAAATCTTGCGGTTTACATCGAAACCGGTCTAGTAAAATATAATAACGACTCTATTTCCAAATCCGTATGCGCCAATGTACTAAAAACCGGAATAGGAAAAATCAATAGGCCCAATAAAAATATATCAGCAGAACATAAAACTGCACGTTTATTGTCAGAAAAAGTACGCGAAAATAATCTCGGAATCATTAAAGCAGATAGAGGAAATGCGACAGTAATTCCAGAAAGAGATAACTATAGAAAGAAAGTTTATGATTTCATAAATAAAAATTGTTTTCCTAATGTCAAAAATTCCGTGAATAAATTTGCCACCGAAGTCCGAGAGTTAATAAAAACAGTATATTGATACCGGATAATAAAAAATACACTCTCATTGAGATGAATCCGCTACCTTCCCGACTATATGGCCTACCAAAAATATGCAAACCGGAAATCCCCATAAGACCAGTCGTTACTTACTTCAATAGCCCGATCTATAAACTTGCCCATTACTTGAACAATTTGTTCAAAACCAGAATCTCATTTTCTCCAAAATACACGGTAAGAAACTCTATAGCGTTAGTCAACAAAATTAAGAACATAGTAATTCCGGATAACGCGAAATTAATATCATTTGACGTCACAAATCTTTTCACATGTATCCCACCACCTAGAAACAATAGAAATTTTAGAACAGTTAATCTTCCGATCGAATCTAGCACCGCTAAAAAAACTAGATCTTTACAATTTGATGTCTATTTGTATAAAACATAATTATTTTCAATTTGATGGAAAATTCTTCAAACAGGAAGAAGGCTTACCGATAGGCTCCCCTCTCTCACCCCTTCTGGCAGATTTATTTATGGACAAATTAGAACAAAAAATTCTTGACCCAAATAATTCCCAATTAGCTCAACATGTCATATACTGGTATCGGTATGTAGATGACATTATATGCCTATGGTCTGGTACGACAAGACAAATAAATAATTTTTTAAAGGTAATAAACGAAATTCATCCCTCAATTAAATTCACAGTAGAACTGGAAAAAAACAAAACCATAAACTTTTTAGATTTAGAAATCAGTAAAAAAAAAACATCATGAATTTGGAATTTACCGGGAACACACCCACACGGATGTCGTTATAAACAATGGTGCTAGGAGACCGATAGCACATAAACTCGCAGTCTTTAATAGCACGATTTACCGTCTTTTGAACATACCATTAAATAAAAAGAACTGCAAGTTCCTTATTATTCCTATATTTTGAATTGGTTATTTTTGAATTTTTTGTGTGTTTTTAGAACTGAGGATGAATGTAGAACATTCGAAACTAGTTTTCAATAAAACAAATTTATAGAAGTGGCAAATAATTTAGCTATCCCTAATTAGGTTGAAGATGGAGGAATTAAAACAAAACCTCCCGGGCTTCAGGATGGCTAGAAGGCTGACGAAGGTCATCCACGGCCGGCGGCAACCTATAGAGCTGATCCAGCTGATTACTGATCACAATGTCCGGTACGAGGGCATCGCGAAGCTCCATGTGGTCGTCCACACCCAGTTCACCGTCAGTCCATTTAGATAAAACGGAGGACCGTGCAGTGCCGCAACTACTTGAAGTAGGGCGACACAATGAAGTACTGTGGCCGAACAGTCCAGTGCGCCTGGTATGGCCAAGACCACGGAACAGAGCGTTGCCCGAAGACCTCCCCGTTGAAAAGCGCTAACTATACGGGTGACCATCCGGCATCACTGCCCCAGCCTGCAGTAACTCATGAGGACCAGAAGGGAGAAGACAGAAGCCGCTCCAATTGCTGATGTCCCTTCAAGAAAGCCAACTAGGCTTGTCCAGAGGGGCACATCGTACTCTTCACTCATTAGTTGATCTCCAGCAGCCGTCAGCCAATCACAGCAAGGCCCTCACTCCCACCTCTCGGCTCACCCTCACCACTCGGCTCACCCCCACCACTCGTTGCAACACCAGGAGCCAGATGTACTCCCGCAGCGAATCAGATGGGGCAACGAGTATTACACTTATCATTCACAGCCCACACGAAACAGAATACACATAGCCAAAGCCACAACACACCAACTCAATCACTTAATATACTCACCAGGGCTGTCACTCAGACTCAAGATCCTCATTTATAGAGACCACCCTCAGGTCAACACTGTTACACGATGCCCCCTTTCTGCACTACCAATACCCCTCAGCCCCGAAGTCTCTCCAAACATACCAAAACAGCGTCCTACAAAAAATCACCAAACGAACGTCTCTCGAAAAACGAAGCATGATACACATTCACAACGAAATACAACTCGACACTGTTCAACAACATATCACAAGAAGACACATAAAGTTCTTCGACAACCTCCCTGCCTCATTTAACTCCCTATTCCACTCCATCACCCCATCCCTCCTTCCTGCCAGATGGCAGTGCCCTAGCAACACTATCCTCTAATCCGCTTCTAAAGTACCTCCATCCCCTAAATCCTCTCCCATCTTCCCGTCCTACCAATTCCCACGTCCCATCCCAACCCCGCTCTCTCATATCCATCCTTGTAAATATAACCCTGTAAATATTAATCATGTACATATTTTTTTAATAGTAGGTTTATTTTATTTTATTTTAATTTAACAACAAGAAGAGGACCCTCACCTCTAAATAATGAGAAGATCCCGGATAGGGATGTTTCATTTAAATTTGTAAATAGTCAGCAGACCTTCCAGTACCAACAGGTAGAAAAAGATAAAGTACAGTATGTTTTATCATTTTTATAATTATTTGTTTTATTAATGTTATTTTTTGTTCGAGGGATTAGGGATAAAAAAAAAAGAAATAAAAAAAAAATGGGGCAACGAGCAGTCAGGAGCTAGCATCCGAAGAAGATGCATCTCCTCTGAAGCCTACTACTGTTTGCAGCTGACCCTCTCACTTTCCCGTCTCTTGCTTAGAATGCCTCTTAAGTTGTTATGGTTCACACATATCCCGTGGAAATATACCTCGACAAGTAAAAATATACCTCGACAAATAGGCACAGCAAGTATCACTTTCACAAGGCTGACTGGTAAGGCAACAGGGCTAGTGTTACAGAAACATTACCCAAGATCCAGTCTCTTCGGACTGTAGACGAAGTGAATACAGCGGTGGAAGCCATCATCACTACCATCCAGGACTCAGCCAAGAAGAACATCCCCAGGTTTAGCCCGCAGCCCAACGCTATCAGGAAACCTACACGGCACATCCTCGCTCTGATTGGCCGTAGGAACAACCTGAGGAACATTTTTCAGCTCACACGTGACTACAGCTTGAAACCGGCCATCAACGCAATGACCCGGTAGATAGCCAGCCTCATGCGTGATTGGAAGACCTCACTCTAGCATGAACAATTAAAAAGGACTCATGACGATCATTCTCCAGTTCTGGGGACTCGTTAGGACCTTCGTAACCAAGAGGAGGACTGTGCACGTGACATCAAGAGGGGACCTGCTGCCACCTGAGGAACAGGCTGAACTCCTTGCGAAGAACTATGAGAGAGTGAAGAAGTTCGGCTGGCAGATGCTCCTGGACTTCCTGAAGGACCACTACCGTGATCTAATGAAAAGCCCGTCTTCTCCACCTATAGCCGATTTGAGTCGGTACTACGCCGCGCTAAGGGAAACAAGGCATCGGGCAATGATGATATCCCGTATATGTTACTGAAGATGCTCCCTAGGAGGGGTAAAGCCTTCTTATTGAACATCTTCAACTCATGCATGCGGATCTCATACTTTTCTAGTGCTTGGAAACAAGCGATCTTAGTGCCGCAACTCAAGCCGGGTAAAACTGGAAATCTACCGGCAGTATAGAGCACTATCGGCGAATTAGCCTCCTCTCACACATGGGAAAGATCTTCGAGAGACTGGTCCATAACCATCTTATGAAGTATTGCAGTGAGGATTCCGTCAAGCCCCGGAGCAGACTGGTTTTTAGAAAGGTGTCGCTTGCGATCATCATCTGTTGAAGCTGCAGGCTCACACCAAAGGGCAGACGCAGAAGAATGAAGCTATGGCGTTCATCTCCCTGGGTTGCACACAGGCCTTTGACTGTGTGTCTCCTACTTCGCCATATGGAGGAGTTCAGGTTTCCCGCTACCATATGTCGTCTGATCCGAAGCTATCTTAGCGGAAGATCGTTCGTCGTAAGCGTGAGCTTCTCGACTTCATAAAGCACCACCTGCGGAGTACCTCAAGAGGCCAATAATGTTTGTTGTTTCTACGGCGCCAGCGGTCGCAGTAAAACATCCAAGGGCAGTGGTAGCAGCCTACGCTGACGACTTCGGCATCTAAGCCTCCAGCATGAGACATAAACATACTCTCATCCTGGCTCAGAAAGCCACAGCCACTATCATCGAGGAGCTCCAAGAGATTGGTACCAGGGTGAACCCGAAGAAGACTGATGCCAAAGTTCCAGCAAGCCAAGAGCGCTCTGCCCACTGAAGTGGACAGAGAAGACCAACCAGTCTCCAATTTCATTCCTATACCTGGGCACTATACTCTGTATTCTGGACAGGCATCTCACCTTCTCTAGTCACGTCCAGGAGAGCCTCAAGTCGGCTCGGCTCAAAGGCTACAGGCTCTTACACCTGCTGAAGTCGCCGCAGCTGTCTCTGAGGCTGAAGTTGCAAATATATAAGACCATCATTCGGCCGACAATGCTCTATTGCACACTACATAATTTATAAAACCATAGTAAGAAATCTTCAGAGTTACCAGAACTCGGTCCTCCACAGGGCCAAGAGCAGTGTCATCCACGAAATATCCACCTTGATGGGCTGAAGGCCTGTGTTAACCCTCTCTTCAGAGACATCGCCCCACCACCCAAGCCTGGGAGGTGGCAAGGCACTAACTTCCCTTTGGTCGACGTGGTCGCCGAAGGAAGGGGTATGGGCTATGTAGTCTAAACCAAAAAATTATATTAAATGCTAGCAGAATGCTCCCTCCCCATTCAGTGAAATAGATGAAGGCAATAATGCCACATAAATATAACTGCACACAGCGGACAATAAATTATTACCTTAAAATACCACTAGGTAACATAAGGACTTACAATTAAGTATATATATATATATATATATATATATATATATATTCTACATTTGGGCACTTCCAGGGGGTCCACTTTAGATCAAATGTGCTGAAATTCAGTATATAGGAGTGTTTTCAAAGCCGAGCAATAGTATAAAATAAGAGGTAAATTTCACTGAAAAGATCTGCTGATTATGTTTTGTATCTAGAAAAGGAAGTATTGTAATTGCGAAAATTTTCGGTTTTCAGATTTCAACAGAAATATCCATTTTGACCATCCCTGATTCCATTTTGACAAGTTTCTTCGTGCTGTCTGCACCTAAGTTCTTTCGTACGTATCTCACATAACCCAAAAACAGTTAGCCGTAGAATGTTAAAATTTTGTATTTAGGATTATTGTGGAATCTAGTTGCGAACCTCCCTTTTTGGTTACTGCAAGATTACCGGAAACTTTACTTGAAGGTCATTATTGAATTTCATCAAAAATTATATTAAAATGTAATGCAAAACTTCTCAAATTTGGTATTTTAGACTTTTTTGGTTGGAACTAGAAAGCCGAAAATGGTATTTTACTTGAAAGTCATAATAATCTTACATCAAAAGTTATATTGACATATAATACAAAGATCAGTTGGTGATAAAGATTACATACGCAATTTTTTCCCACTCTAATTAAACCATTTTATTACTTGTTTCAACTGTTAAAATTTGGTGTAAAATACTTTTCTTTCTCTCCCCATTTGTGAGCTGAACAAATCTACAGTAGGGGAATAAGATCTGAGTTAAGCGAGTTCTTCTGCTTAAAATGTTTAAACGGTCGATTTCCAATGACATAGACAATTCTAATTTTGTCAAGACACACGAAGAAATCTCTAGGAAATTTGTTACCAACTGACGGAAAACAACATACATTAACGGAATGAGGTCTCTAGAAACAATAGCTTGTGTTTGGGTGTGGCTGTCTGCATGTGTGAATAGATGGACGTCGCAACGCCGAGTTTCGTTTTTGGGGCACTGCTATCTTCGGAAACTAGTAACCAAATTCAGGATCATTTTTTGTGCCACCGATATATAGTTTAATAGGCATACAAGGAAGTCATGGGGTGTCCACATCAGATTTTTCCTTTCTTGTGCGCAGAAAAGGAAGTAAATTTTCGCGAAAATTTTTGGTTTTGAGATTTCAACGGAAATATCAATTTTGACCATCCCGGAATCCATTTTGACAAGTTTCTTCGTGACGTATGTGCGTACGTTCGTACATATCTCGCATAACTCAAAAACGGTTAGTCGTAGAAAGTTGAAACTTTGTATTTAGGATTACTGTAAAATTTAGTTGTGAACCTCCCTTTTTGATCACAACATGATTACCGGAAGTAGTACTTTACTTGAAGGTCATTATTGATTTTCATCAAAAATTATATTAAAATATAATGCAAAACTTCTCAAATAAATTTTGGTTGAAATTGAAGAGCCGAAAGGGGTACTTTACTTGAAGGTCATAATAAACTTAAATCAAAACGTATATCGACATTTATTACAATCATATGGTTCGGTGATGGAGGGTATAAACGCGATTTTTTTTCCACGCTAATTAAACAATTTGATTACTTGTTTTATGTGTTAAAATTTAGTATAAAATACTTATTTTTCTTCCCATTAATTAGCTGAACAAGTCTCCAGGAGGAGGATAACAAGTTTGAAAATTCAGTATAAGTAAAGTTGGTAGACAGATTTATTATAACCACTTCTCCTAAAATTACATCTACAGTCAACTTTATTATTATCCTTTTTTTTTTCCAATCCCTTTTCATTAATTTCTTATATTTTATCCTTGTTCTATATCCTGGATAAATCAGTCAACTATATCCAATTAATAAGTTTCTGCAGTCAACTTGGTTCCACGGGTATGAAAGTGTCATGACGGCGAAACGTTAGCAAGTTGGGCACTTTTTCTCTTAGCAATTTATTTATGGTTACTGCTCCGTTCGTATGGGACGAAGCGTGATGTCATAAAGCCTAAAGCCTTCCTCACTGCACTGTGTATCTAACGCAATAAGTTTTCAAATCGGACTGACCATTCCTGAAATTAGCGCGTTCAACTTGTCCCCGGGCAATGTCGACAGTATGTGGGTATTTCTCCAGTTGTCATATTTTTTATGGGTTCGCTAGTATCTAAATTTTTGTTTAGAATGTCTTCCAGATGCAAGATTGAGAAAAAGAACTACTGAAAGCAGTGGCATAACCAGAGGGGTGTCCGAGGGTCCGGACCTCGCACGAAATTACAAAATACTTTTACTTATTTTTAAATCTTTAAACAAAAATAGTATAAACCTATTTGATTATTATTTCACAAATAATATAACTAAGCATAGAAAATATTAAAGAGGGAGAGGGCTCCCTTACATATCCGGTTGGGATGGATTTCTCTCAAGTAGATCCGGTATGGACCTTTCCCTCCTCCCGGAGAAATGCCGACATCTAGTAAAAGTTACAAAATCAAATTTTTTTATTTTATAAATTAGATTGATTTTGTAATATCATATGAAGTTCCAATACAGAAAATTTCAATTAATTTGTTGGCACTTTTATAAAAAAACGCGTCTGTATTGCCCCGTTCTACCCTATAATACTGCAAATGTAAAAAACTACTTCTTGGAGTATTTCTAGAGTTTTAAAATGCTATAATAAAACAAATAAACAGCAATGTAAAATAGATATTTTTTTCTCATGTAACAAATGCTAAAAAAAAGACAATTATTAATACAATATATTGGTATATTATGTATTTATTTCCATGACTTGTGATATAATTGCTCAAAGTAATAATATTTAATGGCACAGTAACATTATGATTAAACTCGTATAAAATCTAATGATTGATTATATACTAAAGCTAATTGAAAATATCAGCATGGTATATCTGGTAGTTTATAATCTAATATATAAAGGTTTATTATATTCTGAATTAGTTTTCTTATATTGTTCTTCAAAAAACTGTTGAAAATACTCTTTCCCATGTTTGCGGCTTGCTGCAGTAACCAATTGCTTGGTACAATGGTCAATTCCAGTTCACCCAAATCCTCCAACTCTACATTACTTAGTGCAACTTTACATGCATTATTCTGTCCAACAATCTCGCCAACAATTTTTAAGTTAATGCCGTTGTCGTAGAGAAATGCAGTTCCAGGAGTAGAAAAGATAAAAAAGCTCATGCTGTAGGCCAGTCCTGCCTTAAGCATTGGCCATCCAACTTGAAGCTCGAATTGGTAAGTAGAGTTCTTTTCGCCGGTGCGGCTGATTATCGAAGCATCGAGAATGGCGAGAGTGGAAAAGTTTCCGACGTATACGTCCTTAACTTCAAAGCTGAATAAAAAGTAACTGAAACGGGTATTTAGTCTCAGATCCAAAGTATCAAAATGATTATTCACAAGGAACTGATTCACTTGGTCGACTAAACCAGTGAAAGCATCTTCAGGTCTTCCTGCCGCTGGACGAGCTAGAAAACACAATACCACCGAGAAAACTACCGAGAACATGATTAAAGCTCCAGTCTGGTTCCATTATATCTTATATACTAACGATTTTCCTTTAATTATAGTTTTATTTATCTGCCGATACGTTAACTCATTGCAGATTGGCTATAAAGCTCTTGATATGAAAGGACGACACACCTAAATTACTCATTAACTTCCTGTTTGGATTGCGTTTTTTATTTGTACGTAATAAAATAATCGTACTTGTACTAAAGCAATGAGGAACACTAACCAGTAATAGTCGGCAGTAAAAGCAAAATGGTTAAGCGAAAAAAAAAATAGTTCTTGTCTAAATTTATTATTAAGTGAATTTCTGCCTTTACCCAGTTCTTTTTTTTTTTAATTTGAAATATAATTAAAACTGCCACACTTGTATTGGGGCAATAGGTATCAGGGCTATAAGAATCCATCCATACCATATATACAAGATAAAAAAATAAATATCATATAAAAAGAAAAAAATGTGCATTATTAGTCAAACTTAATTGATAAATAATTTAAATAATAGCAAAATAAGTAAACTACTAAAAAGAAAAATTAAGTTAAGTAAAAATAAAATAAGTCAAGTGGAACACCGGCTTCGATTATTTACGATTGGGTAAGAGTTGGAAAAGTCAGTTCCATAGCGAACTCTAAAGGAACGGATAAAGAGGTAGGATCGAAGGATTAGGTATAAGGATTAGGAAAAGTTGGATTTTGAGCTTGAAAAGCAAACCATCGTGCCAAACTAAGTCGAAAGCTTGTGCTAAGTCCAGAAAGGCGTCAGTACGATATTGCTTTCTTTCCAGTGCAAAGATATGTAGTCAACAACGCGAAGACCTTGTTGAACAGTGGAATGTCCTGAGCGAAATCCAAACTGGTGTGAAGGAATTTTTTGGGATTCAAGTATTAGGAGGATGCGTTTTAGAAGGATTTTTCAAAAAATTTTGAAAAAATTGGGAGCAAGCTTATTGGCCTATAGGATGAGATATTATTGACAGGTTTACATGGTTTATAGATAGTTGGATAATTGTGGGAAAAGGATAATTGTGGAGTATTTCATCAGAGGAAAGTGGGTTGTGCGAAGGATACAATCGTACAAGTAGGTAAGGAGTATAACCACTTTTGGGGGAAGTTGGCGAAGGATCTGGGAAGTGAGGAGATCGTATCCAGAGGATTTTCGGGGTTCGAGGTTATTTATAAGGAATTTGACCTCAGAGAGGTTATAAAGAGAAAGGAATTCCTTGAACTTAGCAGTATGGATGGGGTGGATTTCAGGATGGGGAATGATTATATTGGAAAGATGCTTGACAAATTCCTCTCCTGTTCCCATCTGATGACAGTTCAACTTTAAATTATTTAAATAAAAAAATATTATTTTGTCAAAAAAATGTATTTATTATTATCATACTCTCTCACTTTTAAGTTTCTTGTTAGCGAAAAAAAACCCTCAGAAATTAATTAACCAACCGTTTCAAAGCGATACGCAATGTAAATGTGGGACAAATACAGAAGTGTGAAATTCAGTTCATCATATCTTCTTGTAGCCTATTATTTATTTCGTATATGGTTCATTTAAAAAATGTAGGTTATTTTGTGTCGCACAGCTACTGTGCCTAAACTATTTGTCATAGGAAGTTTTTTTGGAGGGATAAAACAACATGGCCATTATATACGCCCACTAATTAGAGGATAAAAAGTTGATCAGGTTCATAATTGAAAATTGTTTAAGCGTTAAAACTCTAACTGTACTCATGTCACACGGGACAGATTGCTAACTTCTCGAATTTTTACGTTACACTTATGAATGTTTTCATTGGTGACAAAATTATTCTTGGCTTTAGGATACTATCCAATAGGATAAATTGTAGATAGAAAATGAAAATGAAATCATTTGACGATACTTTTTATAAATTTTTATATGTGAATAGGTTATACAATTTTTTCTCAATTCCTAAACAATTTCCTTAAATCCACCTCCAAAACCAGAAAAGGGTATTTTTCACGTTTTGAAACATCTGAAACATCTTAGCTGCCAAAAGAATCTAGTTTTGTCTTCAAAAGGAAACGTGTTTTTTGGAGAAAATTGTTTGTGGTGAAATTTCTTTGTTCTGAAATACATTATCATTCTCTACATGACTTCTGTTAATCAAGGAATACTAATAATAATCAGTTATTGTGAACTGTGTATCAACATTGTTTGTGGTTTTTTGCATCAGAAAATCTGTAGCCTTAAAACAGCAAAGTATGAAAATATCCAAATCCTTACTCCCTACAAATAATGAAAAAATTTTAATTTGTGAGGAGGGTAGTAAGTAGAAGTTAGGGAGTGAGGATGATTCTAGTCGTGTGGGTTATTATGTTATTGAAAAAATCCTATGATCATTGGCGATCGCAGAGAGAGTAGGAGCGGCGTTGACCATCTCCTAAGAATCAAAACAAAATCAGTAAAGAAACAAAAGAAAAAAATTCAGTTGGTTAAAAAAGGTCTGTGGAGATTTTTTTTTACCTCAAAACTCAAACTTAACTTTCAAAATTGATCAATCTAATGGTCTTAACTTGATCGATATTAGTAGAGTTTTAGGATCTTGCAATGTCTTTCGAAAGCCTCGACTAACCTCAAGTTATAATGGAAGCCTCAGCTTCAACTAAAATAGACAAACTACATCTTAAGAAATCAACAATTTTAACAAACATTATGCGTTAACCTGCTCCAGTGCTTCTTCCACATCTTCCATATCAGGCGGTTCCAATTCTCCTGAGGATATCTCCATTTCCTATCTCTCTTCTTCCGCCGCATCATTTATGAGGACATCGAAGTAGTTCCGCCACTGTTCCATAGCATTCACTCTGTGATCAGATTTCCCTCGCTTTCTCTCATGCATTAATTCTTGGCTTAAATTATTGTCGGTTGCTGTTGATTTCATGGCTAAAAATTTCTTTCCTCATTATTGTTCGGGAGGTTTTCCATTTGTTAGAGGCGATCGCGTTCCCATACTCTTTTTTTCCTCTGGTGAGTGTGTTTTTCTTCTCTTCTTCTCGATTTATATTCCTCCATTTTTTTATTTTTTTTCCAATCCTTCAAACAAAAAACAAACATTAATAAAACAAATAATTTATAAAATCATAAAACTTGTGGTACTTTACCTTTTTCTACCTGTTTGTACTGGAAGGTCTGATGACTATTTACAAATTGGAATGATACTTCCCGATCAGGGAATCTTCTCATGATATAGAGGTGAGGGGCCTCCTCTTGATGATTGGCAATTATTAATAATAATAATATTTACAGGGTGGGTATGAGAGAGCGGGACTGGGGTGGGACGTGGGAGTTGGTTGGGCGGGGAGATGGGAGAGGATATAGGGGAAGGGGATGCTTTACCTACTTATACATTATAATATATGTCAATTGCTTTCATAGCACAAATTAAATGTTTTTTCTCATTAATTAAAAGTGTTATATTTAAAATGTAATTATTAATCTCTTCAGGATACATGTGTACCTATAACTGTATTTTTTATTACCCTAATCAGTACCTAATAACTTATTTTTTTTAACTAAAAATATTTCATTTGTTAGCAATTTTAATTTTTTTTCTTAAGAAAATAAAATTAGAAATCAATTAATGTTCTGAAAATTAAAGCAAATCACTTTGGTGCTAGTTAGACTCGCATGATAATTCAACTGTTGCAAGCTAGGCGTTCCAATCTTTCATGTTTGGGTAAAGTTTGTTAATTGTAATAAATATTTAAAAAATTGTAAAACGTTAATAAACATTCAGTTATTATTTGCTGATCATTTTTATTATTATTGGTATTTTTATTTAATTTATTAATTATCAAACTAAACCTGTTTGTGTATTTAAGGGTACTCGGTGATTACTGATACGAATTGCTCCGGAGGCTAGTTGTAAGTCTGTTACAAGTCATAAGTCATATGTCATGTAACTCCATTATGATTTCTGAACACTGTTTCGAGTGAAATTGTTTTATTTTATGTTTTATTCGGAAATTTGCACTTGAAATTTTATAATTACTTAATAATGGTACATTGTTTTTCAAAAAAAGGGAGAGGGGAATCCATTTTCAAAACTGTCAAATCAACAATCTTGTGGAATCTGAAATTAGCTTTCATTCAAGTGTGCGGAACGATTATAGTAGTTATTTCAGTTGAAGAATTACAATAAAGTTTTAGTAAGGTCCGTAACTTAATTACTTTCAACCTCAAGTACCGTAAAACAAGTGCAAGAGAGAGGACCTACTTTAAAGATGAAAAATTTTGCATTTTCTCGAAGATGCTCGAAGATATCACCATTGTGTTGATAGGGTTGAGTAGCCCCTTTCGGCCCTACCATCTGGCAGAAAGGGGGGATGAGGTGATGGAGCGAAATAGAGGGTTAAATGAGGCAGGGAAGTTGTCGAAGAACTTTACGTGTCTTCTTGTGATGTGCTATTGAACAGTGGCGAGTTGTATTTCGTTGTGAGTAGAGGGAAAATGGGGGAGCTGGCGCACTTCTAGGAGCAGCCAATCAGAAGCCAGCATTTGGTCACGTGACCTATGGCGGGAAATTTGAATTTGAATTTTTGCCTCGACCTAACCTTAACTACCACGTGGCCTTGCCTCGACCCTATCTTAACCACCACGTGGTCTCGCCTCGACCTAACCTTAACTATTAGGCCACGCCCCTTTTTAATCACGTGACCGTTAGGTCCCGCCCCTTTTACTCTTATCAATCTCCAACCAGCCAATCATCTTGCTTCATCCTGATTACCCCCACCCTAAGGCGCCATTTTGTTTACAATGACGTGGTCAGCATCCACGCTTAACCACCAGGTTTATCTCCTCCACCAATTGAAGGGTCAGGTATCCGCTTTATTGTCTGTAACCTCCCCTACGGTTATATAATCATAACCTATACGATGAAGGGTCAGGTATCCACTTTATTGTCTGTAACCTCCCCTACGGTTATATAATCATAACCTATAGGATGAAGGGTCAGGTATCCGCTTTATTGTCTGTAACCTTCCCTACGGTTATATAATCATAACCTATACGATGAAGGGTCAGGTATCCACTTTATTGTCTGTAACCTCCCCTACGGTTATATAATCATAACCTATACGATGAAGGGTCAGGTATCCACTTTATTGTCTGTAACCTCCCCTACGGTTATATAATCATAACCTATAGGATGAAGGGTCAGGTATCCGCTTTATTGTCTGTAACCTTCCCTACGGTTATATAATCATAACCTATACGACGAAGGGTCAGGGATCCACTTTATAGTATGTAACCTCCCCTACGGTTATTTAATCATAACCTATACGATGAAGGGTCAGGTATCCACTTTATTGTCTGTAACCTCCCCTACGGTTATATAATCATAACCTATACGATGAAGGGTCAGGTATCCACTTTATAGTATGTAACCTCCCCTACGGTTATTTAATCATAACCTATATGATGAAGGGTTAGGTACCCTCTTCATACTCTGTAACCTCCCCAACGGTTATATAATCATAACCTATACGACGAAGGGTCAGGTATTCACTTTATAGTCTGTAACCTCCTATATGGTTACATATCCTTTACATTGTTTTTGTGTTTGTGCAACCTTCTCAATGTTTACGTAATCTTTACAATATTTAACTTTACCAACATTTAAACAGGTTGGATCATGTATAGACAAGTTGGATGATGTCTAGGTGAAATACAAATATGGACTTTGAACTGTTTATCTCTAGCATATAAATAAACAGTAGATTTCCTTAATCCTATAACAACTGCTGGACCTTGAGCTGTTTATCTCTAATATATAAATAAATAGCATAGTCCCTTAATCCTATAACAGCTTTTGGACTTTGAACTGCTGATCCCTTTAACATAAATAAGTTACAGGGCTCCTTAATCCTATAACAGCTTTTGGACTTTGAGCTCTTAATCCCCAATCTTTCTTATCTCGCTGAAACATAAACAAAACAACTTTTTAATCTTATGTGTATTTTTATTTTCTCATAGTATAAACTTAGTATAAACGCCGTAAAAGAATTAAATATTAAATCCTTAAAGTTTTTTTATCATTTACAAACAATGATAAAGAGCCTTTTAATCATTTCATAATATCTGGATAGATGACGTCATTATTATTAGCTAAAGATTTGTACCTTTTTAGTTCGGCATTAAGCCTTAAGCCTCTTCACCACGTCAAGGTAAAGGTACAACGAAGAGGTTTTTTTGTATTTTTTTTTTATATATTTTTTTTTAATTTATTTTTTTATTTATAATGTAACACTAATACAAAATAAAGTTATAATACAAACATAAAATTTGATCTTGTAAAATTTATACAAAACAAACATAAAATTTAATCTACAAACTAATACATGTATGAATTAAATAAAACTTAATTTTTAAAATAAAGAAATATATATATTTAAACAGAAAAAAATATAAGCCTTCTTTAATCTATGATATAATAAAACTAAACCCTCTAATTGTATTCAAATTTAATTTGGAAAACAAAAATATAATAATGATATCATCATGAAATGTATAATAAGAAGAACTTTTTGCTAAATGGCAGGCTGGTCGGCATAGCAAATATTAATATCGTAGCCCTGAGCAATAATAATTATGAGCCTGATAAGAAAAAATTTATTTTCGATACGGATCAAGATAAGAAAATATTTAATAAACATTTCGATTTTGTTGTTGTTGTATTTTCATGCAATTAAAAGAGAAACAAAAGCATTGGAACAATTCTGTTGAACTAATTGGAGATCTATTCACCTCTCATTCACTCACACAATCAAGTTTGCGGGTTTTTAGACCTCGCCAGTGACTTACATTAAGGGTTTACAGGTGTTTAAACCTTGCCAGTGACCCATTCCATTTAGGGTTTACGGGTGTTTAAACCACGCCAGTGACCCATTCCATTCAAGGTGAATAGAATTTAAACCAATTATTTTTTATCCATGCTTCTAAAGCCTTTGTCCGATACTGCGTGCATTTCTCTTGAGAAAAATTATGCATGATGCAATGGTTGCCTTGCTCATCTAAGATGAGTGAATCAATTTTCGGACAACCAAAATCTTCCAAGTTGACTATAGAGCAATTGCACAAATTTTGTGATAGAAATAGTTTCTTATCTCGACCCTTAACAAAAACAAATTTATAATTACAATCAATAAAGTTGAAAATTTCTTCAATAATTTCATATTCAACTTCCCCATATTCCCATTTAATTTTATGATAATAATTTTCTAGCCAATAGTTTGTTCTTCTACTTTTATCAGTTTGTGTATATTGCTTCGGTGGTTTAAAAATCCAATGTCTTGACGACTTGAAAGCTTGATCAAAAAGAGACAACTCTTTAATAATATAACCTCCCAGGCTATCGACAAAGCACTGGAAGTCTACAATCACTACACTAGCCGAAACCATACTGAACAGTGAGCAAAGGATTCACCTCATTTTATACCATTCGCCGAACCGTACCAATTAGAGGATTATATTCTACGAGTCTATCATGTATAATTAGACAATATGCTGTAGTATTCGACGGAAATATATTTTTTGATTCGAATTCTAATCTTACATCTACTGGTCCACTTTTTATAGATTCAGATTGTTTCGAACAATCTATTACGATTAAAGGTGCTTTTTCTTTAAAGTTTTGTAAAGAAGACAGAGGTTGCATTTGTGCGCCATAATAGGAATTTTGAAATGAAGCGTACATATGGTAGAGCAGGGCGAACCGATTGGATGAAACATCTATATTCAAATCATCATATGGATAAGCTTTACAATTTAAATACAATTTGACGTTGGAAATATTACAATGATCAAAGTTGCTTGCATCTTTTACATGATTATTCAATCTTTCAGTTTGAAAAGTTAATATGATATAACGTGGTTTTTCCAGCTGACTTGAAGTTTTAACGGGCCAGATTTGTCTCTGACTCGCTGGTAGTAAAGGATAATCGTAAAGTTCCCAGGTTCTAAAACCTAGTGAAAATATCTTTTCTGATTTGAGATGACGCATCAAAGCCAGTCTCTGATGTTCATTTACTGTGACATAAGGCAGCTTCCAGCATAGTCTCTCCAGTTCTATTTTACACTTTTCAGCCGCCTCAATTCCGCTTCCTGGTCGCCTTGTTATGTAGCAGTTTTCATCATGTCTACTTCTAACAAATATCAGTTCTTGCTTCACATTCATTACAATCTTCTGATAATCTTCACAGAACCCAAGAAGAGATGATAAAGGAACGCATAAGTTGAAGTACCCCTCTGCTGATGTAATGTTTAGTGTATCATTTTTTGGATAGCACCATCCCCAGTTATCTAAAAACTGGGAACCTCCCTTGAGCGAAACCAAATTTTTCAAGGTCGAAGTAATTCCCGGATTTTTCACGCGATCTATTTCCACTCCACTCAGTTCATATCTTATTTCATCAAATAAAAATGCAAACATGTTGTTAGTTAATTTTGATGCACTGGGAACTGCTGAACCATCCTCCTTGAGAAATTTTCCTTCGACGTAAAGCAGACTTTGACTAGGAAGAGTATACAAGTCTTGATGTTGCAGACTGATACGTATTTCATCCCCTGGCTGAAGATTTGTAGATGAATAAGGATGATGAGAATGAAATTCAATCCCTTCAACTGAATTGTCAAAAGTAGCAGTTTCTTCCAAATTTAATATTTCCATGTTGATGATAAGATGTAATATCCAGCAGTTTGAAGAAATCTAATATTACTCGCCGTCAACGATCTGCACTCTTCAACAGTGTTCACCGGAATGATGCTTCTGTTCGTGGCTGCGCTTTTATATACCTTTCTGAAGTCCAAACCCATGGTTGCTCCTGATTGGGAACTGTCTATATGAGATCCAATAAATATAGGAGGCACAGCAGACCAATTAGTTCACGATTATTGATATTGTTTATCGTTTTAAGAGATTCGATTTGTAACTTCGCAATCAATGATGTTCTTCTACACAGTCTTCAGCGGAATGATGAATCTTTTAGTGGATACTCCTTTATATACCTTTCTGAAGTCCAAACCCTTGGCTGCCCCTGATTATATGAGATCCAGTAAATAGAGGAGACATAACTGGCCGCAATTATTAGTTCCTGTCTTTTGATATTGCTTATCATTTTTAGAGATTCTATATTTTTTCATATAGTGAACGAACTCAGGTGGAGGTTCAGCCCCACTACTGTCAAAGAAGTAAACCAATTGTCCAACTTTCTTATAGCATACCCAATGAGTACCTTTTCCGTAGCTCTTGTCCAAATTGAAAACTGCACATTCGTTATTCCACGGTTTACTGGGAAATTCGTCTTTCATAAACACTCCTCGGAACGCTCGTATTTTATGCACTTTCGCCAACAGAAGTATATCGAAATTGCTCAATTTTGTTCTAGGTATAATTCGTTGAAATTGTTTAGCTTCATCGCTCAGTTTAATCGCACTGCCTCCAATCCGTTTTGGCGTTATGATAACTCGCAGCTTCTTTTTCTTCTTGTTGTTGTCAGCACGGCGTTTCATGACTGAATGATAATTATAGCCATGATCGAGTCTCATATATTGATGTTGTCAGCTGTCTCCCAACTGTTATGTGAACTGTCGAAACCGAGCCATTTAACCAAAACTTTATTGCCTTTCCTTTTAATCAACTTCTCGACAAGGTAGCAGTCAGGATGTTTGACCAATTGCAGCTCTTCTTGATAGAATCCTCCTGCAATATTTTCGCCTCTGTCATCCTTCAAGTGATATGTTACGGGCACAGTGTTTTTAACCCGAGCGATCGTAAAAATTTCCGAGGTCCAAGACGGTTGATAGCCCTTAGCGAACTGAGCCTTGTATTTTGAGATTCTCACTCGATCTCCGACTCTATATCTGGCGATCTTCAGGGCGAGTTCCTTTTTACCGTACACTTCGAGCAAAAGCCGTTGTTCGATTTCCCTCCCTCGCACATCTATCGGCTTCATCTTTATCGTACTATGTTTTCTATTGTTATATTCGCTGAGAAGTGAGCTCAAAATGGGGAGCCACTTGTAGTTCCCTTGTAAACTGAACTTTTTCCACATCATAGACTTTAATGTTCGATTGAATCTTTCCACTATCGAAGCCTTGAGGTTGCTGTATGTAGAGTAATGGTTGATCTCACCACTGCTTTTCAACAGCATTTTAAATTCCTTATTGTAGAACTCCTTGCCGTTGTCTGTATGAAGATTACGAGGTTTTCTCTCAGTCAATATCTTTTCGAATGCTCGTCTTACTTCGACCGCTGTCTTATTCTTGACCGGGACAGCCCAAGCATATTTCGAGAAGCAATCAATCACTGTGAGTAGGTATTTGTAGCCATTATTTATTCGTGAGTACGGAATCAACTCCACCAAGTCAGCCTGCCATAAATCATCGATACCTTTTAGTAGGACATTTCTTCGCTGAAATGTTCTTCTTGCCGGTTTGTGCAGCTCGCGTACGATCTGTTCTTTGACAGTCGTCATATTGAACTGAGGCCATTCACATTTTTCACTAAGCTATTATACCTCCTACTCGGAGTTGCGTTTCTATACGACGAATCTCCATCCGTTTCTTGGCGCTATCAGAAGATTCCATCAACTCTCTCAATCTATTAACTAAAATGTTGGGGTCTTCATTTCCACTTCCTTTTTTCGGCGGAAATAGTTTTGATATCACCTTTTTATATTTTAGATTGTGCTTAAGTTGTCGTATCGGTCCAGTGGGACTGTATTCCTTCTTGTGAACGTTTGTCTGATTCAATATTTTCTTGTACTTGTCGTAGTCATCCTTTGTCGCTAGATCGAGTTTTGGATTTGCCATAAACAAGAGCTCAAAAAGACCTGATGTGCCACAGTAATCAACGTCCCCCACGGAAATAATATCTTTGCTAATTGAAACAACTGCATCTCCAACGGTGAACCTATTGCCATCGTAGACTATACCATAAATCGTGTCGAGATCTTTTATGTCATTGTTGACTAGTTTTTTAATATACTTCGATGCTACCTCGCCAACCTCTTGCAAGCAGTGCTCAACTAGTTCTTTGCCTTCAGGAGCTTGTGCTTCTTCTCTCACCATTTGCAAAGAGGATCTCGATTCCTTGGTTGTTACAACCGGGCTAGCATCTTGGGGACTATTTTCGAACACTTCCTCTTTCAAAGGACCACCTATTGCTCCATCGCCCTCTGGAGAGTCTGTATATAACCATCTAGGTCGCAATGTTTGCAATGAACTAACCATTGGTGTTTCCTCAATTCTCTGCCTCTTTATTCCCTCAATCAGTGATTGTGATGTCATATCAGATAATTTTTCCTCCTTCTTTATTCTCGGAGAGTAAAAATGTGTCTGATTCTCGATTAATGGTGTTTTGATAACGTGTAATCTGTTCATCGAGTCGATGACAGGTTTATATTTTTCCTTCAAATACTCATCAATTTCCTCTCTACTTCTCTTCAACAAGTTGCATTTTTGTTGAATCGCTCTTCTCATTTCAATAATTTGGCGAGTGACCGTTTCAGAAGATGTTGACGGTTCCATGTCTACTCACAGACTGACCTTAAGGTGAACATTCAAGGTATTACATAGGTATCGAAACCTTTTCGATATCGTCCATCTGAAATCTCTCTGTCTTTATCTAAAACGATAAAGGCATATTTATCATCTTTCCAACACCAATGACATATTTTTTTGAAAGATTTCAAATCCATATCAGAGTTGACATGATCATCGTAGATCCTTCTCAAATTAAGTTCTTCTTGTCGGAAAAGAATTAGAAGATTTGCATTTTCTCTAATTAAATGTTTTGGAATTCTGGTATAACTCTGACTCAAGTAGAAAATGTCGATACCATTATGCCGACCCATGCAAAAGTACGCTCGAACGTTATCTTGTTTATCGCAGGCGATGTCATCGAAAATAAATATAGAATTGGCACGTGCTTCCTTCGGTGGTGGTACATTTGAATTGTCTTCGTATTGAAAAAAACCGATATCCTCTAAAGGTTCTAGTACTCGCGCTAGTTGCCTATATTTTGGCTGATGTAAAGATTTTGCGAATAAGTAAATATTCTCATACCTCAAACCTTTAGGATCATAGATCAAACTCAACATGAGATTTGTTTTCCCGCAATTTGATGGTCCACATACTAGACATCTGATAGAGTCGGGCAATAGAGGACCGTGTCTCGATATTTTTATATCGGAACAGTCCCGATCTTCTATATTGGAAATATGCAAAGTATGGTGTTGCTTTACCAAACGCATGTTGAAGACTGATAAGAATGGCAGCACTTCTCCCCCTTATATACTTATCGCGCCGACTGGGACCTAGCGAATATTTTAGGCTATGATAAATAAAAACTAAAACTAAATAAATGAGGATTAAATGTTTCATCAAATTCATATTTTCGTTTGCACTCATCTTAGTTTTCTAAATATAATTTAGAAGTAAGCCTCTCCACCTCGTCAAGGTATGAGAGCATCGGGGAGGTTTATTGATATAATATTGCTGTTAATATTTTGTAACGTACATTCTTTATTGGTCTTTAGTGGTCCTGTCCTGGCGCCTAACCAGAGTGGGAGTGTCAAGATTTATTCCTCGGGACCGCCGAAAAATAAATATTAACTGCCCCAGTGGGAATCGAACCCACACCGTTCCGAACCGGGCACCCTGGAACCTTCGTCCCAACTTGCCCGGCCATCACGGCCTCGCCATCTAGCTCATACCGTTCTAAACCGGGCACCCTGGAATCTTCGTTCCAACTTGCCCGGCCATCACGGCCACGTCAGAGACCATAACACACATTCCATAGCACTCATTCTTTGGTTTACAAATAAAAACACCAATAATATATCAACAACAAAAAAAAAAATAAAAAAATTAACTTTACAAAATTAAATATTTAATAGCATCTGGAAACGATAAAAAATTGAAAATTTCCTTTAAATCTTTCATTCATTTGGTCATTTTATAGTGTATTTAAAAAAAAAACAGCTAAAACATCTTATTTAAAAAAACAACTAAAAACATCTTCTTATTTAAAAAACAAAACAAAAAAAACACAGCTAAAACATCTTATTTAAAAAACAACAAAAAAATCTTCTTATTTTTAAAAAAAAATGGATTGTAATATATTATGACGCGTATTTATTATTATAGAGGTCTAAATCGATTGACTTTCAAAAGAAGACCGTCAAGACATTTAAGGAACCATCCGCTCCCCTTCATCGTCATCTCTTCCATCTCGGTAGCAATTTTCGAGTAGCTTCCGCTGAGGCTATTCAAGATTGTAGAGATGTCGTAGATCGTTATATTTTTGGTTTTAAAAGCACGATCGCACGTCTCTCCTCTGACGTTTTCATACGTCGCCTCCAAAACCAGATTAAACTTTAGGGGAGCGTCTGATTCCGCCAAGTATTCTGAAATCAGCCGATGTAGGGTGTCTGTCTGATTGCAGAGAAATTCCACTGCATCGATTGGTTCAGAACATGGGAGGAAAAATGTCTTGAGGTCTCCCCCGAATGCTGTCTCGATCTCATATAAAGGCCCTATAGCCGCCTCCAAGCGCCTTCGCTTCGTCATGACGAGCGGTGTTTCTCTTTGGCAACGACGCACATGCGTCATGCACTGCTTTGGAAATTGAAAAATTTCACCACAAGTAAGACATGTACGTCGAGGCAGCGTGGTCTGGCATGACTTTTCATGACGAAGTTTATTAAACTGGGTGCTAAAAGGTATGTTACAAAATTGACACTTGTTTAAAGATGACATTATTGATGAAATAAAGTAAATTTAAAAATACAAATTTAAAATGAATTGTTAATAAAAACTAGCTTGAAAAAAAAATTGAAATTTAATTTAAAAACTAAGATTGAAGAAAGAAATATTAAACAATGATAAAATTAAACGATGAGAAAATTAAAAAAACGAATTTAAAAACTGATATGGAACAATGAGATAAAACTAGACACCAACCAAAATGAATAAAAGGTTTAAAAAAAAAAAATCAACTCACACGTTTCCAGATATGTTGTAACTAGCACGATGAGATAATGAGGAAGAGCTCCACAAAACGGCCCTATTTATAGAAGGAGAATACTCGAATCTGATTGGCTGTCAGGTTCCCCCACCATAGATCATAGTACCCTACCATCCGTTATGAAGCGAGCATGAGTCGACCTGCTCTGAGCCAAGTCAGGCGATACTCAGGCAAGTCGAACAGAGTATCAATAAAATATAAATTAGTATTAGTACTAATTATGAATTAGTGTTGATTAACTATTAATATTCATTAATTAAAATTTACTGCGACATGTTCGCAGTTATTAATACCGACTCGTGTACTTTGAAAATATTTCAAAGCTATGAAAAGGTGCAACCTCTTTGGCCAGCGTGTCGTTTCGATTTGTTAATATATTTTAGGGATTAAAAGTTAATCCTCTAAGGGCCATTATTTATACTATCAGATATTAAAAATACGTTGTACATTGAAAAGTTGTTTTGTTTATGTTTCAGCGAGATAAGAAAGATTGGGGATTAAGAGCTCAAAGTCCAAAAGCTGTTATAGGATTAAGGAGCCCTGTAACTTATTTATGTTAAAGGGATCAGCAGTTCAAAGTCCAAAAGCTGTTATAGGATTAAGGGACTATGCTATTTATTTATATATTAGAGATAAACAGCTCAAGGTCCAGCAGTTGTTATAGGATTAAGGAAATCTACTGTTTATTTATATGCTAGATATAAACAGTTCAAAGTCCATATTTGTATTTCACCTAGACATCATCCAATTTGTCTATACATGATCCAACCTTTTTAAATGTTGGTAAAGTTAAATATTGTAAAGATTACGTAAACATTGAGAAGGTTGCACAAACACAAAAACAATGTAAAGGATATGTAACCATATAGGAGGTTACAGACTATAAAGTGAATACCTGACCCTTCGTCGTATAGGTTATGATTATATAACCGTTGGGGAGGTTACAGAGTATGAAGAGGGTACCTAACCCTTCATCATATAGGTTATGATTAAATAACCGTAGGGGAGGTTACATACTATAAAGTGGATACCTGACCCTTCATCGTATAGGTTATGATTATATAACCGTAGGGGAGGTTACAGACAATAAAGTGGATACCTGACCCTTCATCGTATAGGTTATGATTATATAACCGTAGGGAAGGTTACAGACAATAAAGCGGATACCTGACCCTTCATCCTATAGGTTATGATTATATAACCGTAGGGGAGGTTACAGACAATAAAGCGGATACCTGACCCTTCATCGTATAGGTTATGATTATATAACCGTAGGGGAGGTTACAGACAATAAAGTGGATACCTGACCCTTCATCGTATAGGTTATGATTATATAACCGTAGGGAAGGTTACAGACAATAAAGTGGATACCTGACCCTTCATCGTATAGGTTATGATTATATAACCGTAGGGAAGGTTACAGACAATAAAGCGGATACCTGACCCTTCATCCTATAGGTTATGATTATATAACCGTAGGGGAGGTTACAGACAATATAGTGGATACCTGACCCTTCATCGTATAGGTTATGATTATATAACCGTAGGGGAGGTTACAGACAATAAAGCGGATACCTGACCCTTCAATTGGTGGAGGAGATAAACCTGGTGGTTAAGCGTGGATGCTGACCACGTCATTGTAAACAAAATGGCGCCTTAGGGTGGGGGTAATCAGGATGAAGCAAGATGATTGGCTGGTTGGAGATTGATAAGAGTAAAAGGGGCGGGACCTAACGGTCACGTGATTAAAAAGGGGCGTGGCCTAATAGTTAAGGTTAGGTCGAGGCGAGACCACGTGGTGGTTAAGATAGGGTCGAGGCAAGGCCACGTGGTAGTTAAGGTTAGGTCGAGGCAAAAATTCAAATTCAAATTTCCCGCCATAGGTCACGTGACCAAATGCTGGCTTCTGATTGGCTGCTCCTAGAAGTGCGCCAGCTCCCCCATTTCTCATCTACTGTTGTGAATGTGTATCATGTTTCGTCTTATGAGAGACATTCGTTTGGTGATTTTTTGTAGGACGCTGTTTTGGAATGTTTGGAAAGACTTCAGAAATGAGGGGTATAGGTAGTGCCGTGTAGGAGTGTAGGTCTGATGATGGCTTTGTAAATGAGGGTCTTGAGTCTGAGCGACAGCCCTCGTTAGTAGAGTAAGTGATTGAGTTGGTATGTTGTGGCTTTATATTCCTCCACTGATCTTCTTCTGTGTTTTAAAGGGACACGCATATCGATATTTCTGTGTCGATATAATTAAATATTTGTTTTTTCATAACATCGATATCGCACTGCCGATATCATTAAAATATTGTTTTGTTTTTTTTAAATTTCATTAACAGAAGGAATTAAATATTAAGAAACAGGCCATTTCATATGTGGTATAAACGATATCGATTTGAATGTATCGATTGCTTTACCTACGGGAATGCGGGAGAGACACATGTTGTTCTGATTATATTTTGGTTATGGACTGTTTGTATTGTTTGTGAGCAAAATAAACGTTTGAGTTCGAGCAAGGTGTTTTGTTTAATTTATGTTTGTTTTAAAGACATTGCATCGTAATATCCTTCAGATTCGTTTAGAAGTATTCTTTAAGTTTAATTTTTTTTTTTTAATCTACAATATTTCTATGACAATATAATTAAGATGTTTTTATAACAACAATATTTCTATGCCTATATAATGAAGACTGATATTTCTGGAGCGATATAATTAAGATATTAATTTTATAGTTAATATTTATGTATTAAATATAAATATATATGTAGTAAATATTTCTTTATCGATATAACTAAGATATTGTTTTTGTAATATCGAGCATTACAAGCTACAATTTTGTGCAAGCATAGATCACAACAATGGTATCACCTTTTTTGAGAAAAAAAGTTACGAAGAAAATTAAAAGCTTTTATACCTTCTAAAGCTTTAATTAAATTCAGATTGGATGACTGGGGAGGGGTTTCCAGAACTTTATAGCCATAGTACAGCAGGCAAGTCCTAGTTGATAACGCCGCATGTTTAGGGTCGTTGTCTAGATTGAGTTTAAAATTTGATTCAACCTCCATTTTTCTGGCCCTCTCTTTTAAGTTTCTTTTGGTAATGTCAACATACTTGAATCCGTAATTCCTTCAATGAATACAAGATTGCCTACTCCCTTCGAGGAAAACCTGCCCCAAACCATTATTGACCTTCCATGTTCTGCCGTCACCTGAAGATTTTTTTTTCTTTGAATTCTGTATTTTAGTTTCCTCCAAACCATGATTATCCTATCAGAACCATGTACTTTAAAGTGAGACTCATCTGTAATCATTGCATCATTCCAAAATTCATCAGACTTTATTATTTATTTTATTATGATTCGATTTCTTGGGAATCTCATTAAAAGATTTATTAATTTTTTTTAAAAATACGCATAATGATAGATATGAAAAAATATTTATTAAATGAAAAAAAAAAAAATTAAATGCCGAATACTTTTGACACTAACAATCAGTGCGCATATGTGCTTCACTAGACCATCAGTCTTCACTCTCGAGTAGTGGCCAACGATACGTTTTATTAGTTCACATGTCTTCAACAAAACTCTGACTACAGGGGTCCGCTGCTGAACTTTTAATCATGCAAATCTAAAACTATTATTCATGCAAACAAAAATGTAACATTCCTTTTTTTAAACAAAGGAAATATAAATAAAAATAAATATATTCTTTCAAGTCTTGGAAAATTCAATCAAGTAAATATTTGTTTCATCTATTATAAGCTGTATATTGTGCATTTAATTATAGTTTAAATTAAACTTATAGTGATTCAAATGATAATTTCCCCTTATCATTATCAGAAAAAAAAATCTTAAATATGATGATATCTTATTATGAACATTAATATTGGACTTATGGAAATATTTCGCACATTTTGGGCTTTCCAGCGTACATGCCGTTGTCATTTGATGAGTACCAAATATAAAAATGTAAAAGTTATTCAGGAAATGTAATCTATAAACGAATAAACAATAAGAATATGTCGATACCATGGCTAGCATAGAGTTTAACTTAATCTTATCGTATAAATGTCATTTTGTTATTTACAATAACCCTTAGGTTTATAACACTCATCCTGATACACAACCTATATGTGTGCAATAGATATCGCTAGTTATTGCGTTTAACTATAAAAATAAAAATAAAAACTTGAACCAAGTGTAATTTCTTTTTTAAGAGGGCCTTTAATATAAACGGGAAAATATTTAACTTTTTTTTTTTTAACGTATTAACTAACTATTCCATAAGTTGCATGAAATAATTTTATTAGTGGCCGGATTGTAGCGTCACGTTACTTCGATACTATTAGTAATAACTGCGTCCTAATTCCAAATGGAATAAATGATGAAAGGTCAATTTTTAAAAACGTCTACTCATTAAATTAAACTAAAAAAAATACCAAGTGTTTTAGTATTAGAACGGGAGTTGAGGCCAAAAAATGTGTCTGATTTCAAGAAAATTGTTGAATGTGTAGGCCGAAATTGCTCTCACCGTTGACTGGAAATATGAACGTCTGCCTTCCTCGATTGGTTGCTATCGAATTGTATAGGTCAACGAGTTCATCATATTTTTCAGATTTTCCTCAGTTACTAGCTTCCAGTGCATTTTAGGTAAAACTTTGGCATCACCAAGTTTAAAAAACGTTAAATTTCCTGCAAGTTTGATATGTAATATGTTTTTTTATTCGGAACAGCTACCTGAGATACGGAAACATAAACATCTTCAAAATGTAAAGAAAAAGCAAAAAGTTGTATATTCAGTGGTTTCGCCTTATTACCTACTTTTAGTGCAATTTAATGCAAAATGCATAATATTCAATCTTGTAGAGGATAAAACTTTTTGGGTTTTCTAGATCATGCAAATCTAAAACTATTATTCATGCAAACAAAAATGGAACATTCTTTTTTTTAAACAAAGGATATATAAACAAAAGATCAATAATTCTTTCAAGGCTTGAAAAATTCAATTAATTTAACTGATCTAGACAAGACTATTTTCCCGGATACCTGGGCAAATCTTGCACATAATATCTTTTTTCCAACTTTATTGTAACAATTCCCGCATTAGTTGGCAAGCATTCCACATTTTCATTTTTTTCAATTCTTGCTACCAAATTTCGTATATACTAATGCAATATAACTTCAGCCTCAAGTTCGAGTTAAGTCACCTCACCTGTCATATGTTTTGTATTTAATGTTGCATCATTACTTTTAAAAAATCTTTTATGGGCACAACTCCATAAAATATTTTTTAAAAACGATATTCCATAAAATCATTTCATTGACATGGTTTTCAATTGCACTAATTAAATTACAACAAGAACAAAAATAAATTCTGATATTGTTCTAAATTAAAAATATCTGATGTGGACAACACATGATTTCCTTGTATGCCTATTAAATTATAAATCGGTGGCTCAAAAAGTGATCCTGAATTCGATTTCTAGTTTCCGAAGATTGCATTATCTCAATAACGACACTCCGCATCGCGACATCCATCTCTTGAGACACTCACACACAAGCTCTTGTTTCTGGAGGTCTCATTCCATTATTGTATTACGTTTTCTTTCAGTAGGTAAAAAGTAAAAACTGCCAAAGTCACTAGATAAAGATTGGAAATCGAAAGTTTCGACATTTTAGGCGGAAGAACCCACATAACTTGTACTTCTCCTGCTGCTGCCTTGTTCTCACAAATGGCGAGGAAAGCCAGTATTTTACACTCAATTTTAACACTTAAAACAAATAATAAAAATGTTTAATTGGATTGGAAACCAAATTGCGTTTGTAACCTTTATTACCGAAACATATGATTTATGTATTTAATTTAAATATAATTTTTAATGTAAGCTTATTATGACCTTCAAGTAAAGTACCGTTTTCGGCTCACCAATTTTAACCAAAATATAATAAATACATTCTTATCGATAAGTTAAACAATATTTAAATTATCCCGATCGTAGGTCATTTTTAATAAGTATTACTGTTCCATATAAGATGTGAATAAACAGTGTATTATAATTCGGAAAAAAGCGTAAAGGTCTCATTCCGTTATTATATGTCGTTTTCCTTCAGTAGGTAACCAGTTTCCAAGATATTTCTTCATGTTCCGTGACAACAATAAAACTGTCAATATCACTAGATAAAGCATTAGAAATCGACAGTATCGACATTTTGAGCGGAAAAACTCACATAACTAATATCTTATTCTCATGCTGCAGGCTTGTTGATCTCACAAATGGGAAGGAAAACTAGTATTTTACATTCAATTTTAACACTTAAAACAAGTAATAAAAATATTTAATTGTTTTGGAAAACAAATTGCGTTTTTATTTCATATTACCGAAACATATGATTTCTCTTTTAATTTAAATATAATTTTTGATGTAAGCTTATTATGACCTTCAAGTAAAGTACCCTTTTAGGCTCACGAATTTTAACCAAAATCTATTAAATACATTTGAATCCATATAAAAGTCCTATTTACAAAAATTTAGATGATTTACGTTATATTTTAATATAATTTTTGATGAAAGTCTAATATGACCTTCAAGTAAAGTACCGCTTCCGGTTTTCCAATTTAGACAAAAATCTAATATGTTATTTAAATCAATATATAAATTATAAATACTAAATTTTAGAAGTTTTTTATAGTATTTTAATATAATTTTTGATGGAAATCAATTATGACCTTCAAGTAACTTTACTTTACCACTCCCGATAATCAAGCGGTGACCAAAAAAGGTGGTTCACAACTAGATTTTACAGCAATACTAAATACAAAATTACAACTTTCTACAGCTAACAGTTTTTGAGTTATACGAGATACGAACGTACGTACATACAGACGCCACGACGAAACTAGTCAAAATAGATTCAGGAATGGTCAAAATGGATATTTCCGTCAAAATCTGAAAACCGAAAATTTTCGCGATTACAATACTTCCTTTACTTCGTACAAGGAAGTAAAAACCTCAAATGCCGCTTAATTAAAGTAATCTCAATTAAATTCAGATCTCTACAATCTCTTTGGAGCTGGACGGCGAAGGACTCGTTACAGAACGCTTCCGAAAAACTACCTCTAAACCTTTTATTCATAACGTTTATGACCTTTTTCAGGAAAGGGTTTTACCATTTTGTAACTTTGTATTTCTGAACTATTTTATGCACAGAAGTATTCAGCTTATTTAGTATGGAAACAGTCAGTTATCCCCTTACAGTAGTATATTGTGGAAATTGTTCTTTACCCATAGAATACTGTGAATATCATCCAGACCATGATAAATGTAAAGCCTGGTTGGAAAAAAATTTACCTGATGAGTTTGAAAAAATTTCCATTGGTGATAAACCAGAAGAAGAGGGCACAGAAAAAAAGAAGCAACAGAAGAGAGGTGGTAAAGGTATAATTAAGGCAAGGAGCAAAAAAGAAAGTGGACCTAAACAGGTGTTTCTATCTCGAGCACCAAGAGGCAAAAAGAAATCAGTAACTGTAGTGACTGGTTTAAGTTCTTTTGACATTGATCTTAAAGTTGCTGCTAAATTCTTTGGAACTAAATTTGCATGTGGTTCATCTGTGACTGGTGAAGATGAAATCGTAATTCAAGGCGATGTCAAAGATGAATTATTTGATGTGATACCAGAAAAGTGGCCAGATATAGATGAAGACTCTATTGAAGATTTAGGTGATTTAAAACGTTAGGTATCTATTTCTCAATGTTTTATTTAAATAATCAATGTTTTTTATTGTGAATAGATTTTATTTGAAATAGTTTCTAATGTATTATAGGTTATAATTGAGCAAATGTATGAAGTTACTTAAAGATATTTGGTTATTCCTTTCTTTCTTATTCTTATCATTTAAGACTTTCTTTTCTAAACTGCATTTTTTCCTACTAGCATTAAAAAACATGTATTTTTCTTTGCATTAAAAACATTTATGTAAAGTAATTCTTAATTTTGTATTTTCATATATCATCTGTATTTCAAATGTAAATAGTTGATGGATGTAATTTTTATTTATTAAATGTCAATTTGCCTCAACTATAAATTTATTATTAAATAATGTATCATTACCAGTTAATAGATTATACATGCCTATGTCTGCAATAAATATATCTATTTTCAAATCAGTAATATTACAATTTATTTTGTTTACTCACATAATTGTCTTTGCAATTTTGAAAATGGTAATAATAATTTTATTATTACTTATTTAATGATAATTATAATAACATTTATTTGCTATGGGGATCACATCTTGTAGCTTGAAATTATTAGATAATCAAGGTTATATAAAACCAAAATTATAAAAAAGAAGTCATGTAGACAATTTTAAATTTGGCAATAATAGTATTCACGAAAAGATAATAATTTCAATTATACTTTTAATAAGCAGAAAGGTATTGAAAATCCATCTGGAAAGGGTCAAGAACTCTTAGGTTTCCTAAGCATTGTCATTATTGGTGATTGTTGAAGTTGTAACAGCATGCATGGCTGAAGAGCTTCTTCTCATTTAAGAGATAAACAACCCTCCAATGGGTTCTTGTTAGTAAGGAAGTCATTGCTTTACTAAGGATTGGTCCTTTTCCTCAGATGATTTATAAGTAACCTCCCTCTTGGTGTCGGATATGAAGCAGTGTCATAAATTTATCTATACCAAATTAATGAGAACTACATTTTCACTTCTAATAATACCAATTTGATTTTAATCACATAAAACAAAACAATTTATTGTATGATTATGTCAAATATTTAATATTTGAAATATGCCATTGCTATGTATGTGTTTTCTTAGGAACTGAAGTCTGGTTGAGTATACAATCGGATGTTAGAATGTGAAAAACTATATCTGCTACGAAGTGGGTTAGACTTAAGATTAAATATATTGATAAAAGAATTTATATTGAGTCTGAAATTTAGCCCAGCAATATATTGTATTCAATATATGTTTTGAAATTTCATTGATGTAACATTTGAATGATAGCGGTGGTAAGGCACCGGGCTTCTAACTGTCAGGCCCAGGTTCAAGTCCGACTGTGGCAGAAAATTATTCTCTCTGTTATATAAACCTACCTAGCCTCTGCACAATAAGTACCCTTAATTGGAGGAAAAACCTGGCGGTTGAATGTGATCCTGGCCAAATCAGTTCCTTGCACAACTGTTGGCCAAGAAAAAGTTTGTTCTTACCAAATACTGATCCCAGGACCCAACATGGTTTTGTAGGAGATACAGGATTATTTTAATTATTTGAAATTGATAACATTTCCAAATTTAATAGTGGGTTCTATTGTTAGTAAGTAGAGCATTTATATAAATATTATTTCTTTGTTACAACTTTAGATTCCATGATGATACCAACAGAAATTTCAGAAGATACCAATGTTAATTATTACATTATATCATTGATTTTTATCAAAAGGCATTTTTCAAGGTTTTCGGTTATATGTTGATTTTTTGAGCCTACAAGTGCCCATTAAAGCCAAATAAATGTTCTTTTTTAAGTTCATTCCTGATGACTTTTCTCATGGATGAGTATTTTTGATATTTGACAAATTTAGAGACCGAAATGAAGATTTTCCACTTTTCAGAAAAAATGTTCAATCTTTGAAGTTCTGTACCTCTATATCTATACTTAAGGTATTGAGTTGGCTTGGGTCTCAAATTGTAAAAAATATACCTATAACTTTTTCTTTTGGACACACACTTTGGCAGATATTCATCAGAAATTGAAAATAGTGCCAAACTTTCGGAGTTCTTTGGCTGCTATGCACCTCGCAAAGGTCTTTCAAAGTAGCAAGTTTGTTTTTTTACTACTAGCTTATGTCCAAACAACATTAAAAAAAATTAGAACTACTTGACCTTTTGCAAGATCTTGGCTTTTCTTGTGTCTATATTGGTTAGACTACATTGGAATCCTATTTGATAGTAAGACTATGATTTAAAAAAATAAAATTTTAAAGAAATAAACAAGCAGCAAAAAGAAGGTAGTCAAGTCCTAGTAGAAGAATGATAAGTTAAATGTATAATTACGTTCATTACATTGTTTTATTTTACCACCAATTTGCCGCTTAAAAAATTTGCATATAATTTGGTCTCTTTCAAAAAATATATCAAGAATTTAAGAGCTATTTCAAATTTTTACTTTTACTGATGAAAACTCTTATAACTCCAAAACAAATATGATTAAAACAAAAATAGCGCTCTATTCATACATAATAGTAAGTTGCTAATAGAAAAAGTTTTTGCTTTTTGGGCAATGTACCAAAATTGTATTAATTATTGCAGAACTTAGTTCTTAACCCTCCTAATACCAAGTGTGGTCCAAGCGGACCCACCATGTCAAAAGATGAGTGAAATATTGTTTTAACAGGGTTTATTGCCTTAAAAGACATTTAAGGGCCTTTAAAATCATTGCATGAGGGAGAACAAATTATATACTACACAAAGTCATTAAACATCCTTTAGAGATTGAAGACGAAGAGGTCGATGAAATGTCTTTAGGCAGCGATGTTGAAATTGACTTAGAAGAAGTAAGTGATCTTTATTTTTTTAAAGATGAAACATTCTGGTCCAAGCATCCAGTGGTCCGTAGGAGAGCAAGGGCAAATGTTTTTCATATTGCTCGTGGCATAACATCAGAGGTTGACAAAAATGGCAGCATGTCTTACTTTTTCAAATTATTTATTTCTCCTGATGTTACCAATATTCTTATCAAGTATTCAAACCAGAGGGGGGATATATGAAAAAAGCAAATATATCGATAAAGAAAAGGAAAAAAACGGACTTTGGTTGATGTTGATGATACCGAGATTTATGCATTCATTGGTCTTCTAATTTGTACGGGAGTTATAAAAAGTAACCGCCAGCCAGTAAGTTTACTATGGTGGGAAGACTTCTTTTCAAAGGCCTAAATTTGAAGCAACCATGTCTCAAACTTGATTTTCAGAAATATCCGCGTACTTCAGATTGATGATATGAATTCTCAAGAAGAAAGGAAGGCCGATAACTTAGCTCCGATTCGGGATGTGGTTGATTTGTTTACACACCACTGTCAATCTTATTACAATACAGGGCCCCATCTGACGGTAGACGAGAGGCTGGTGTCATTCAGAGGGAATGCTCCTGGCAGTATTTTTATGAAAAATAAACCAGCAAAGTATGGAATGAAGCTTTGGGTACTCGCTGAAACGTCTTATTGTAAAAATTGGCAGATGCGTACCGGTAAAGAAGATGACAAGTCTGAAAAAAATCAGGGAAAGAGGATCGTCCTTGATTTAGTGAATGCATGCAGGTTATGCGATTACCACTGATAATTTTTTTACATCTCTTGACTGAAGAGGTAACTGATTAACAATTAATCTTTTGTGGCACTGTTCGAAAAAATAAAACGTTCAAACTTCCTCATTTTCTCCCGTCAAGAGAACGACCATTCCATTCTTCTGTATTTGGTTTTCAAGGAGAGGCAACCTTAGTTTCTTTTTCACATCCTAACCAATACTTTCAAGAGAACACCATATACCCAGATTGATGAGGATGATGAGAGGGGACCTGAAATAATCAGTCAATACCACATCATTAGATTGAATGATTAGTGAGTACTCCTGCCAAAGGCAAACACGAAGATGGCCCATGGCTGTATTCATTAGCATTATTGATATGGCAGCGGTAAATGCTTTTATGCTTTGGATAGACACGTATCCTAATTGGAAAGAAGGCTGTCTTCATAGGAGTTGCTAATTTTAGGAGAACTTGGTTAGGTGTTGGTTGGACCACAAATCAAGAAAAGGCTAGATGATCCTTCCATACAAAATCAAGAAAAAGCGAGAATCAATGGAACATTGTCAGAAGAATATTTTAAATGAAAACATGGAAGATATTTCAGAGGGAGAACAGCCGCAATTTTGGTGTGTAAGAAATCATGATGCTATCTTTGCAACAGAAAAATTTATAGAAAAGTGAGAACTACTTGTTATCTATGTAAGAAATATATTTGTTCGAGACATAATGTAAAAAAAATTGCGTGTACCAAGTGCTAAGAAGTGTTGTCAGTATGTAAATTATTACTTTTGTCATATTAACATTAAAAAAAAAAAATGATCATATTTTCATTAAAATGTTTTTTGATTAGTATTTTTTTTAACAGCCTTCTACTCAAAATGGCTTAGATAGTGTACCGTAACGTATTGTGTAATCCTTGACAGACCCCACATATTAAGTGTAATTTTTTTCACGTGTTATTAGGAGGGTTAAACAATAACTGTTTTATATTTCTATCTTTATACTATATTGAAAAATCACCATCTGATAATTTAAAAAAAAAAAATCATAGGATCTTTTGTTCATTCATTTTCAGACTCAGTGCTATTAAACTGCTTGGTTCTAAAAATGAAATATTACCTTTTGGCAGCAACATATATTTAGACATATTCATTTTAATTGTATAATGCACTGTATTGTAAAATACAGTGTTTTAAATAATGATAAATTACAACTTACTCACAATTTTATTATTTAAAAATAACCCTTGTATTTTGCAAAAAAAAAAATTATACTCTTTTACAATTTAAATTGTATTATTTATCAAATTGAACCTGCCCTCTTATCCTGCTTTCATGTTAATTTTGTGTTGCTAAATATACTATTTATTCATCTCAGTATTTTAAAATTTATAATAAATGAACTAAAATTTCTAATCATTGTTCACTCGGAAAGAGTGCCATGATATGAAAATTAATGTTTTGACTTTTTTGGCTTGGAAAGCTTCCAGTGGAGTATATTTCTTTGAGAATAAATGTCAGATTTGTAGCTTCTATATTTAATGCAATCAAAAATGAGTGCAAGTTTAGCTATTATAAGTTTACTAGTCCAAGTAATGACTTCCTTTATACTGTGATTGGAGTGTAACTTTATAAAGGCTGTCTTGATAAAGATAATAATAAATTATTTTTATTGTTTTCATAATATTATTCTTATGCCATTTAGGTAGCAAAAAAAATATCAATATTTTGTTTCTGTCTGAATAATTAAAATCATCATTATTTATGTTAAATACATTTCATAAAATATTTTAAGTTTTAAAATTTAATTAGTATTTTTTTCAAAGATGTGTCTTTACTCTGAATAAACTCTAAAGAAGCTTGTACTGTGTTGTTTTTTTTTATGGAAAACTGCCACAAATTGATTCATGATTAAATGATCAAAAACTGAAGATTAACTTTTTTTAAAACAATTGAGTTGAAGGGGAGCGATAAACCTAACTAGGTAAACTTCAAACGCTTCTGTAAAATTCCACTTTTACATATTATGGTACCCATCTTCCAAATGAACGTCATGATAACATTTAATTCACTAATGTTTTATTTATTGCATGAATAAACATTGTAACTTCTGAGGATTTCCTCTTCTCCTATGTCTTCTTTATGAAGGTCATTAAAACGCTACAATGAATTACATTATTAATTAAATTACTTTCAAGAAGAACAAACAGTTGACATATAGCAGAAATTTATCTTTAAAAAAAATACTGTTTTATTACCATTGATTTTACTGGGAGGTGATGTGGTGAGAATTCCCACACAACTGCCAGATTTCATCTTAAACCATTAAAGAGTCAGGTACTCTTTCTACAGGGGCTAAGTGTGCTCCAAGAAATGATCTTTTTACTCCAGAAAATAATTTTGTTGCGAAAGCTGAGCTTGCACCTGGAGACTTCTGTGTGTTACAGCTCAGGTGTAATTAGCTTGGTTTTAGAGGAAAACAAATTACATGAAATTAATTTATTTACTATTACTTTAAAACTGTAATATTGTGCAAAAATGAACCTGGTGGTTGAAAAGCCCAATCATTTTTAATAAATATATACATAAGTTGAAGAAGTTTAGCTTTAAAAAAAAACTGATATATTAACTGATAAAAAAAATTTAATCATAAAGATTTTTTAATGATATCAAAAGGGACATGCATCAAAATTATCTTTATTTGCCAATTTATTACCAAAGAAATCATTTCATTTATCAATTAGTCCTAATTTAGATAACAGAACCTGCTATCTAACCCTCACAGTAACTAAATTACAAATGTTATATTTAATAAAATATAATATTATATTTAAAATTTAGTTAAAACTGTTCCTATTGTTTTAAAGAATTTTAAGTATTTTAGGATGTCATTCTAAATCAAAGCCATGATTCCCTGTTAGTTCTCTGTTTCGCCAATAGGTATCACAAATTAACCATGCAATATTTAATTTATGTATACACAACTAAAAGTCTTTCCATTAAACGCAATTTTTTAAATAAATTAACAATAAAATAAATGAATAATATTTCTTTTGGGAGTAATATCATTAAGTATTTTTAGATTTAAAATTGACAGATGTTTTCAACGGGTATTTTGCAGATCGTTCAGGATTTAAACTTGACAGTTCTTGTTTGGTTAGGAATGGATTGTAACTTATGGTTACAATAAACAAGAAAATTAATTCTTCGATCTTTGTGATTTACTAGTCTCTGTTTTAAAGAAAGTTTCGATTTATTGATACTATTCGGATCTAAAATGCAAGCAGGAGCTGAATATTCTGAAAAAGGTGATGTGTAGTGTTTATACATAATTTTGCAAATGGCAGTTGATTGACAAAGCAATGATCCTTGAAAATTTTAAGATAATTAATCATTCTATCCAAATCACTAAATCTCCTTAAATCTCTAATTTACTGTTGGTACATTTTAGTTGGGAACTGGTCATCAGTTCTTTTTCAAGCAATAGAAATAAATGTCAAATAGTTGAATTAATATTTGAGAGTATAATGAAAATTTTAATATTTCAAAGTATTCCCTTAGCAATGTTTCCAAATTTTATTTTAATTTGGTAAATAGCTGCAACTTCTAGTCAACAATATATTGATTATAAATCTTCTCGAAGTCTTCAGAATTTGTGCATTGAACAATTCAATATATTATCAACATTGGATTAGTTTTTGTTTTAAATAATAATTAGTTTTAATTCATCTATCACTCAGATTAAATGATTTTTATATTATCGTATGCAGTTTGTAAATTTTTATTTATTTTTTTAAGAATATACCCAGCATAGATTTCTAATTCTTTATGACAGAGGTAAATGGCTTATCACTCTCTCACTGGTGGGTTCTAAGTTTACTCGTCTTGACTAATGACTGTATTTTACTATTCCACTTGCATGGTCTCGGTCAGTTTGCATAATCGTCCTATGTTAAAGATGTGCAGCTGGCTATCTTGTCTTAGCCAACAACAAGGAGTTCTAATCTTGTTAAATGAGATGGATTCATCTGATTTCTGGGTTGACAGATTTCACATTACAGCTAGACATTCTTATAATTATGCTGTCTATAATCCACCTTATGCGGTCTATATTATTGAGTAAATATCAAATTCCATCAATATATTGTAGTATTAAAATTGACATATGACATATAATTCCATGTTAAATAATACTACTTCAATAATATTGACCCTGTAAGGTGGGCTTTAGGGCAATTTATAGTTTCTGTCTTGCTTTTTCAGTTTTTTTTTAAATGATTCAAATAAATTAAAACAGAATATTAATTATATTATTTTCTTTTGTGAGTGTGCATTTAAAATGTTTTTTCAAATCATTGAAATAAGTACACTTTAAACGAGCTTTTTTAAATGAATTAATTGAACAATTTACTTCCGTTATTTTAGCTGAAGTGTGCAGAAGTGAAAGTGTTAAGCCAGAATTGAGTGAAAAAACTAAAGTGAGCCTCAGAAGACTTAGTACCTTTTATGGAGGTTGGTTTTTACTACTTTTTTTTTTTATCAATAATTTTCTTCCTTATTTGATGGATGCTCAATTACTTTTCCATTGATTTGTTTTGCCATATAATGTTTGTGGAAACTTTTATAGGTGGTGATATATCATCACCAATTCACAGATCGGAACAGATGTGGGAAGAATCCCATTCCACAGTAAGTGTGGCAAAGGGCTGCTCTGGAGAAAGGAGGAAGAGACGATTTCAAGCATTGGCAGACATGGTTAATAGCTGGGAAGAAGATTAATTGTATCATATCATCGAAGAAGGTATCTTCTTATAGCTTAACAGTTTTTAGTTGTTATTTGTTAAAACTTGTGGTCATTGAAGTTGTGGCAGTAACTTCCTTTATGTATTTTCACTCTTTAAAAGGGGTATATTGCCCCAGTTCCCACAAGTTTTAAATAAACAACTTATTTTATTATGTAATATTTAAACAAACAAAAATTAAATTAATAGTTTATTAACAATGAGACTATATCTAGTTATTAGACTGAGATGTGTCTTTGGTTTATTATTTTCAATAATAGTCCTTTGTAATCGACCAACGACAAGCATTTTTCAACCCTCCTTCAAAATTTGAGGTTTTACGTTTCAAGATACGTAGAGTCCAAATATCGAATAAAAAAAAATCTGTCCGTCCACTGTCCATGGCTTTTCTCTGAGACTACTTGACCAATTTTTTTGAGATTCGGCAACAAAGTTACATTTCACACCAGGATGATCCTCAGAACTCTGCAGTAGGATCTGGCTTTTTGTTTCAAAATGGCGGCCGATTAGAGATTTTATAAGCCAATAACTCGGCCATTTATGATGATAGAGAGGTTTGTATAGAGGGTAAGGTGTTTTGGAATCAGCATAGCGAGGCATTAAAAAAAAAAATGTTAAAAACAAAATCTATATAAATGCTTTTGGTCTATTTTCAATAATATACCTTTGTAATTGATCAATAAAAAAAAATTTAACCCCCCTCAAAATTTGAGGTTTTGTTTTAAGATAGGTAAGCCCATAACTCGGCTACTTATAAAGGTAGAGGGGAAATTAAAAAAAAATCTGCCTATCCAAAATTTATTTAAATTTTTATTTGGCTTTTGTTATGATTAATTGATAGCTCATAAAATTCTCTAAAAAAAAAAAAAAAAAAAAAAAAAAAAAAAAAAAAAAAAAAAAAAAAAAAAAAAAAAAAAAAAAAATGTTTAAATGGCACCAGTATTAGCTAGGATATAGCATAATGATCTTTGTAGACTAATTCTCCGGCGCTACAGGTTAGTGTGGCCATAGGCCCCTGTTTTATTATTTACAGGCTCATGACTTCCGGGTATCTCTCTACTTCATCCTTACTTGGAGTATTTCTGCACTTTCTTCAGTTTCTTGGTCTTTCGTTTTTCTTTTCCCATTGAAGTGCACATCCAATATTTTCCTCTATACCATTTCACCTTCTGATTACACGTCCTTACCATCTCAGCCTATTTGCGTTGAAACAGTTTCTTCTTAACATTCTCAGTTTGGCACTTTCATGGCGATCATCTTGGGACAAGCTTCAAATTTCTGCTCCATAGGTGCCTACTGCTTAATTTCTGATATCTTTTATAAAGTATTCTGGATATATTCCTTTCCCGAAACTCTCCAAATACACATTTGAAAGATAATCTAATTATTTGAACTATAAACCTATATTCCTGTAAATGGACAGACCAAATATTTTTGGAATATTACTATTTGGAAATAATAAACCATTGTGTTTTAATGTGCAGCGTTTTATTAAACAGAACTGAACTAAGTTCTTTGCATCAACAGAACTATGATTCTGTTTCATGTTTCCGTTTATTGGTATTATAAGACTATGTAATGAAGTACTGCTCTTAACTCTCTTTATGGACCTGCAATAGTTACAGAGTGTCCAGCAGCCTTGAATTACTTGAAGATCAGGAATTCTGCTTGAATTTTTCGTTTCGGGAAAAAATTGGGAATTATTCTTGAAAAACGGCCAGTCATCGGGAATTTTTAGTTTTTAATCTAATAATTCTGTTTTCCTATTAGTTCTTAGGAACACGTGTATAAAATATTGAGAAGGTTTAGTGTCGTAGTTGTTCACCTCATGATCTTTATCTCCTAGAAAGCTAGAAAAATCCTCCTTCCTCTAACTTTCACTATCAGTACCCCTGTTTCAAGTATATACTCATTTTATTTTGTCTCACATTTCACAGCTCTCTCTATCTGTTGCTATGCGAGATGGAATGGTAAAATAACGTAATAGCTCCAACCGTTCCAACTTCGCCATTGTACTAGGTTCCAGCTCCAAACAACTCTGAGTTTCAATTTCAACCGATTTGCACTCATCTTCTGATAATAAGTTTGACGGTTCGCCCGTTGTCCTTGAGAAAGAGGGCGGTGTGACAAGGATAAGGGGTTTCCATGATTCATTTTATTACCATAGTTAAGAGTATAAGTAATAATAGTATTAATCATGTGCACAAATACACAATTCAAGTATAATAAAATGAAACATATTCTCGTTCAATTATAAATATATTTAAAATTATTACTCATATTTAATTCTATTTACAGTGAAATCTCTCCTAACGGAAAACCTCTCTGCAACAGGCAATTTTGAAATGCCCCGGTCTGGAAGTTTATAAGTTATTCTTCATGACATGGTTTACACCCAATCGAGAAGCCTGCTTTCCTCAAGTATAAAAATGACAAATGGTACTATTACTGGTATTAGTGGGCCTTGTGGTCCTTTTTGCCAACTGTTGACAGCTATCTTTAGGTCACTATCGTGTACTAACCAGAGTGAGAGTGTCAAGATTTATTTAAAAATCGTGGAATAAATATTTACTGACCCAGGTGGGAATCGAACCCACAACATTCTGAACCGGGCACTCTGGTATCCTAATCCCAATGTACTCAGCCATCACGCTCTCTACAAATGACTAATTTAGATCTTTCAAACAGATGATCGGTTACATCAACATAGTCTAGAACAGGGATGCCCAACCTTTTTATAACGCGTGACACAACCAAAGGTTTCTCATATTGAGGTGTGCCATATCTGTGCCCCCACCCCCGCTCTATACCCTGCCACCATAACAATAATTATTTCTATATAGTATAGGCACTTGCTCTTTAAAATATTTTTTTCCCTTTTGTATATATTACTTTTTCATTCCAGAAAGAGAAATGAAACATTTTTTTTTTAATAAAAAAATTAATAATAAACAATTTAAAAGCCTACTGGCCGGCCATGTGCCAATTTCAAAGCCCCAGTGTTCCACATTGTGACACTTATGTTGGGCATCCCTGCTCTAGAATGTAGGATGGTGCACGTAACTGCTAGTGTTGTACTTAATGCCTTGGCTGTATTTCTTTTCTCTATTTGCAAATTTTAGGATTTTATTATGCCTCAATCTTTGAATGATTGTTTGATGGGTTCTGTCAAGGTTTTGAAAGTGAGAGAAGTTCCTACTCATTTTTGATGATTTATACATGGTATGGTTCAGTAAAGATTGCTGTTTCAAATTATTTTTGTATAATGAGTAAATTTTTTGCTCTGCACTCCACATAGAATAATAATTATATAAACACATAGAATAATAATTATATAAAATAATTTTATATAAATACTATAAAAAATAATAATAATTATATTAAATTTAATGATACAGTTGGGTATCTGTAGTCTGGCACTGTGCGAGTAGGTACATGAAACATTCATGTTACCATATGTCGATGTGTGCAAGAGGGACAGAATGTTGCTCTGTCTTAATCTCTAATTGTTTGTTATGTATGAATTATTACTCTCCACAGTAAAACATATTTTTTGAATATTCTATCAGTTATTGTTGTTGTTGTGTTTAAATTTCCTACTTAAAGTTTAATCATATATGAATCTGGTAGAAATGAAAAAAGTAAGCAGTGTAAATGTTGTCCTTTTGTAAGTAAGTGATTTCTGTTACTTATTTGATAATATGTAAAATCTTTTACATATTTTTTTAATTTTAAAAATAATATGTTCACATATGTTTGTATATATCATAATAAATATATTTATATATTGAGTGTATTCCTATAGTTGCACGTGGATATTCATACTCCAGTAATTCGACAAACCTCTATAATCCCGTGCCCCATATTTGTCGGATTATAGAAACTCAACTGTATAAAGTTTTAAACTTTGAAAATTTAACTCTCAAAAGTTCTGGATTGTCCTAAAAAATTGACTGACTGAAATCAATAAAACATGTTGCCTTATTAATAATTGTTTTAATTATTACTATTTTTAATAAAATCAAATCTTATTGACTTTTTTAGTAATAGTTTAAATTATTACAGATTTGTGTCAGTCACCATCAAGGCTGTTTGTTCTGTTGTCAGTTTCAGTTCTGAAGTTCAGTTCTGTTTGTATTGTAACTTGACCTTCAAAGTAAACCCCAACTTGATAAGTTAGACAATTTATTTTTCTTTACTATGAAGCACCATCATCTGTGGTGTTTTTTTAATAATGTTAGTTTTATTTGAAGTTCTATGTTATCAAATAAAGAAAGTAATTGATTTGTTATTCCCTTTCATTTTTTTCATTACAGTTAAAAACATAATGCATGAGGATTATTAACTAACAGATAATTTTAAATTATTGTATTGTTAAAAACTTAATTTTAAATTGCTTTGTGAAATGGACTTTCTACTGTTCTTAATGGATGCAAAACATGGCCACTTACGTCAAGAGAAGAACATTCTCTTAATTAAGGTTTTTAAAAATAAAGTGCTACATAGAATATTTGGAAGAAAGATGAGTCAACTAGATAAGTTAAACGGTTACACAACTCCGATTTGTGTAACCTGCACCAGGTATATATACTTGAAATGATAGCTTCACAGCGAATGATGGGATGATTGTTTTAGGTCCGATCTTGAAGATTTGTGTTTTAATAGAGTTCAGTGGAGGGAGGTTTGTTAATAAAAAATTGAGTTTTATTGGCATCTTAACTTTGGATTCACTAAACATTTTATTTATTTGGTAATTAGAGTTTTACATACTTCCCTGAAGTGTCTCTGAAATCCAGTAGATAATCACTTGGCTCCCATTATAGCTTGCCCACAGTTAAATGGTATACTGAGGGCGAACTCACACACCACAAAATTGAATCTAACGTCCCCTTCTAAACCTTCAAAAAAGTAGTACCTCTAAATGGTAGGTTCACCGATGTATTGTTAGGTTACTTACTTATTGTTATTTATGAGCTTGTGCTGTATTTCTTTTATTGTTCCTGTGTTGTGATTATTTTGCCTTGTCTATTGACTTTCTCTTTCGAAGTATTGACCTTGTATTACTTTAACGGCTTACTGATTGCTTTTTTTTTTTTGTTGTGAAAACCTGGTTTTGAACTTGAAATTGACTTTCTCTTTTGTAGAATAAAGAACAGCGTGAAAATGTGTTTAAACGTTTAAAGGATATTGAAGATAAGTACTGGGAATCTGACTATAATATTGATGATGAAATCGATGCAATAATAATCAATGTAGGAGCTCAAACTCCAAACAGATTGATTTGTCTGATTTTGTTTTAAATTCTTGTTTTCATTCAAATTTGTTCTAACAAATTTTCACATTTATAGCAAAATGAATCATACCTAATTTTTTTCAAAAATAAATTTAAGAATTCCCATTTCTTTATTAATTCTTGTTTTCATTCAAATTGTTTTCAACAAATTTAACTTATTTGTGGCATAAGTATAGCAAACATGCCAATAAAATGCATGTAGGGGAAAAAGTTATCTCTCCTCTTGCAGACTGATCTCATTTCCCCGCTGCCATCCAACTATGGGTGAGCTATAATTCATCTCTGATCCTCACTTAATAATATGGTGACAGGAACTCTTTTCTATCTCACTTATTTTCTAAGCATCACCTTACTCAGTACACATTCATCTGTGGTAAACTGCTGACTATGCGGTTTCTACTTGTCTTACAGTGATTTTTTAAATTATTTGCTGCAATAGAAAATGCCACAAGTTATGAGGTGTGTTGTGACAAGAATTTTGCGAAAAAACCCACAAACCAATTGAAATTCATCGGCAACTTTGTGAAATCTATGGAGATAGAATAATGAATCAGTAAAGGTAGAGTGAGGCAGTGGTTCATTATGCTTACTTATGGCATACACCGCACCAATGTTTACAATTATTAGGTTGGCCTTGTGACTGATGAACTGACTATGAAAATTTCACAAAGTTTATTGCTTGAACATTATTTGGCAACTATTTATTTGGATGCTAAGGTACTGGTTGATTTTCTTGAACAATAAACTCAGAGAGATATTGTGAAACAAATGTTATTACAAAACAAAAATAAACCAATAAAAACTAAGGTGGGCAATACAAAACAAGGTTTGGCAAAAACTTAATTCAAAAGTTACTTTATCATGACAACACCTGCCAACCCACTGCTAATCATATCTACTACAAGCTCTTGAATAAGATGTATTTTATCATCCACCGTATAGTTCGGATCTTGCACACAGCGTAGATATTACCACCCATTTGAAGTAGTGGATAAAATCTCAGATGATAGATTTTTACAGAGACGACATTGGAAAGCTTTTGTGTCGTTCTGATAACTGCCTCAATTTGAATAGTGACTAAGTAAAAAAATAGTTTTATTGCATGAAATTGTAACGATAAAGCTTAGATATCACAAGAGTATGCCTTTTAAATGCATATAATACATTTTTTCTTTTCACTTGGTTCACTTTTTATTTCAAAACACAAGTTACTTACTTTGCATCCCTTGTAAAGTTATTATAGATCAAGCAGATCTTCACTTTGCATTTTAGTTTATCCTCAATATTTAGTAAATTGTATGAACACTTTGAATAAGGTTGTAAGCTCTTACAGTTTTTGATATAGTTCTTGGTTTATCATTAAAACCAGGCAGGCTAACCACAATTAAATAAATAAATTATGTGCTCATCTCAGAGATCATTAATATGGAAATGATTTAGTTGGTGATCATTTTTACTCTAATACCTCTGTTACCACTGTAGAATTGCTGCTGTCTAATGTTTTATAGTTTTTACTCTAAACTTGAAAATAGCTCTCTCTTTATTCAATGGAGAAAATTAACCTTAGTCATTATTATAACGATTGCATATTGTAATTATTTATAAAATAAATAAAAATTGGTTAATTGAAGTATTTGTATATTTTAGTAGATACTCTGGTTTATAATTAAGCCTTTAAAGAACTTAATTTATTTTGCTATAATATTTTCTTTTAAGTATTTATTACTTATGTATTCACCAATGTTTGATTTTCCTCAATAAACATATCCATATATATATTACATATCCTCCATTCTTCTCTTTTAATTAATTTATTTGATAACTCTATTGCATTGCCCCTTTGACTTCTTAATGCAATTCTAGAAGAACTTAGAGTATGTATATATTTTATTATGGAACCTTATTAAATAATTTTTTTTTTATTTCAGGCTGATGCTGTAATATGTGTCGATTTTCAGAAATAGATTAAGCAGTTATCAGAACACAATTAGCACATATAGTTTGTTTTTTTGTATGGCCTACATCTAATTATGCATGTAAAAACTTACCAGTAACTGCAGATTGTAGTTTTGAATTTATTTTAAACAATTAATTGTATATAAATTTATTTTATAAGTTTTTAATTTTTATAATTGAATTTAATATGTTCAGACATTAAATGTTTAAGATGTTGTACCATTAGCTTATATAGCATTTGTTATGAATATTTAGTATTAAATCAAGAATTAAAATGAATTTTTTTTCATATCTATTTTAGAATAATTTTATTGTATGGACATTCCCTTTAATTACAAATTATTTTAGAGTTATTTTATGCGTTCTCGTGTAATTCAATGATTGATGAAATTCCAACTTTTTTGTAAGGATAAATTTTTAATTACCAGACAGGATCGAACAAACTACTATTGTTTATTAGCATATTTGTATTAGACTTTATGTTTTATTATTTTAATTAGTGGGTATATAACTTAAATAAGATTTTATTAAATATGTAATTTACAGTATTAAAGTACTGATAAATCTGTAAGTAAAAATAATTTTCTATATATATATCTACAGGTTACCTATAAATTTATTTTTCAGATTTTCTCAAAATGTGATGTTACAAGTTAATAAAAGATATTGCGGTAGAATGGTATAATTTTTTAGCATCTTTTTTTGGCAAAATTAGAAAGATTGATCTTGAGATACATAAAAAAATTTGATCCAGAGGTTGTTAACAATATAAGCAAAATTATGTTTATTCTGTTTATTTGTTATATTTTATTATTGTATGAGGAAGATGTTTGATTATTTTTATCAGGGATAGATAGTGCATAATTGATTTCATTAAAACTTGAACCTAAGTATCTATTGAACTAAATGAAAAATATGGATTGATAATGAGAGGCCAGTAGACAGTGATGTATTGAGAAAGAGCCTAGTTTATGAAAGCTTTTTTTTATGCAGAAATCATAATAATTGTAATAATAAAGAAAAAGGAGCATCTTCCCTCAAGGAAGGATAATTAAGGAGAAAGGTAAACAAATATAATTTAGTCTAGCTTTAAAAATATGGTAAATAATAGATAAAAATATCCATAAGGCCAATAAAATTAATGGTTTTGTATCTGTTTTCTTAATATCGTTCAAACTTATAAATTTTTCTCAATTAGACTAATACAACAATGTAAGTGTTTTCTACTTCCATCAAACCCATAGTTGATGTTAATGAACTCCAATGATCCGATTTTTCTGGCCTAACAATTGTAAAGCAGAAGGTTTTCCGTTTTATTTAAAGTTTATTTGAAACTGAGTTCAGGTGAGGGAAATATCGGGTTGTCCGGAAAATAATGTAGGATTTTGGTTTAAAAAGAAAGATTTACAACTGTTTTATTTAATCAAAATAGTCTCCACTATTTTCAATACATTTCTGCTAACCTATTGGCAACTTTTCCATTCCCTCCAAATAGAATTTCATATCTTTAGAATTGATTAACTCCAAAAACGCATTTTCTAATTCCCTTTGTCCATTAAATTTTTTGTCACATTAGTTGTGGTCCAAATCTCTAAAAAAATGGTAATCAGTTTTATTTCCAAGCTCTATTAATTTTTGTGACGTCACACTTGAGACAGATGGCTGTGAGTTTTCATGCAACAAAATGGGTCCCTTCCAATTGACCAAAGATGGCTTCATTATTGCCAATTTCTGATGCATTGCATTAATTTGGTTACAATACGATTCGGCATTGATGGTTTCTCCAAGATATAAGAAGTTGTAGTGTATCAAACCAAATGAAGCCCACCAAACAGTAACCATCACCTTTTTTTGATGAGGCGAAGGCTTTGGAAATGTTGTGCTGCTTCTCCTTTGTCGAACCGCTGTCCAGAACGTCTACTGTTATCGTAAAGTATCCACTTGTCATCACAAGTAACAAATCAAGACAGAAAAATGTTTTTGTTTCGGCAAAGAATTGCAGCGCAAACTTCATAACGCTGGTTTTTTTGGCGGTCGTTTAATGTGTGTGGAACCCAACTTTCAAGCTTTTTACTTTATGTTGCCTATATACAAAGTATATAGTAAAGGGAAGCATTGCGATCGTGAGAATTTTCGAACTCGAGTTTTCAACGGAAATACACATTTTTTAGATTTCCAATCGCCTGAGGTGGTCATCGACGGTCGATTTGCTAAGGTTAAGTTTCTCTGCAAGTTCTCGAACAGTTGTTCTGGAGTTTTCTTCCACCAAAGCCCGCAGAACACCGTCATCAAGAGAGAAAGTCCTTCCACGGCCTTCTTTGTTTTCAAGGCTGAACCCTCCTTCCCGAAATTTTTTGAACCACCGTTGAATAGTGCACTCATTAATCCTGACCTCGCCCCAGACTTGATGTTCCTGGGCGTCTGGGCCCCGTTCCGTCCGAATTTAAACTCGTAAAACAAAATTATACAAAATCACGCGTTGACATCTTAGTAAAGACTGAATTATTCCTAAGCAGCGAAATGCTACAAAGGTAAACAAACATTATCGTTTGAAAGAGGATTAAAAAGTGTTGACATACATACAAATTAATAATCCAATAAACGTAAGCAGTTCGTTATATAGAGGGGTATTTAAAAGAAAATTCAAAATCCTGCATTATTTTTCGGGCAACCCAATACAAATACTATTATTTAAATTCATATACAAATTCTTATATTTAAATATGCATTTCTTATAAAAAAAGTTCTCTAACAGGAAGGTTTTTTTTTTTTTATTAGCTATTATTAAAAAAGGTGAACATTTATTTTAGAATGTTAATTAAATTACATATAACAATCTTCTACATCTATGTATGTATGTGATATATATATCTCTATTAGTTGAATGAGAAACATTAGCATCAACTTTCATAAAAATCGGCCTAGTCGCTCAAAAGCTAAGCTGAACACTCTCTTTCTTCCTTAAATGGTAATTGTTTTATTTGCCTCTTAAGAGCTGTTTTTAAAGCAGTAAGGAACATGCTTACTAAGTTTCATTAAAATTGCCCTAGTAATTTAAAATATTGCTGAATCCTTCTTCTACTCCGTTTATTTGAAGAGTTTAGTATAATCAATCCCTGCATTATTTCTAGTCATTCAGTGTGAAACATTGGTAATTTTTTTCATTATCATGGCAATCAGAGTATGAACAGGTTTAAAGTAAAACCTTGTTGCAAAAATGTAAGTTCGTGACCAGATGGAGCAAATAGCGACATATCAAAGATAAAGGCAACTAGAGTTTTAGAGTTTAATCTGTGTTGTTAGGATAGGCCCTTAATCTTCAATAAATAATCCAGGGATTATTGATTCTCCAAAAGGTCTAGAGTCACTTAAGATTGGTTTGCAATCGTTTTTAATTTCTTATCTCTTATGTAGACATGATACTAACATGTGATTGTAGACAGTTTTAATATTTTATGGCTTTTATTAGTCTTTTTACCATATGGTGAAAAAAATAATGTCGAGTTAGATATTACGGTGCATACTTATGTGTTTTATAAATTAAAAGAAATATTTCCTGCATCAATCAGATAATTAAGATCTTACATTTTTTTTTCATGCTTTATATCAGAATGTTTGTGGCCTTTTCTCCATTTAATTTTAACGCATTTTCCATAAAACAAATTTTCAGCAAAATGTCTGCTGAAAGCAGACATGTGCTTACTGAGTTTTTTTCAGCCTAGAATGTAAAATTGTAGATCATAATCTACAAGGAGGGTTATATCTGTCACAACTCTTATTGTTCTAATTTAAATCTATGCCAAGTTATGGTTACAGAAATTATTTTTCTAAGTAAAATTATAATTTTGTTTATATTTCATTTTCGTCTTACATGATTTGGATCAAGAAAAAATAAACAGTTTATTAACTAAATTCAGTTTTGAGCGTAACCTTTTTTATTATTATTGTTTTTTTTGTTGGCTGGTTTCTTCAGTATGCTAATCTATGTATTATTATCATATTACTTCTCCTGTTACCTCCTCTACTGTTGATATAATTCCTACCAATAAAAACATCTTTTTTCTACTATTTATAGTTTCATTTACTGTAAGAAGGGAGCCAGAGTTATTTAGTACAGATAACCTTGGCGTATCTGTTTCTTCTGTTCGCAACTAGGACTCACTAACATGATGACCAATATCACCATTATATCTTCCAAATTTTCTTTATCTATCCTCAACAATATCATATTATGATGCTAATTTACTTTAAGACACTAATATAATAACATCTTATGAAGGATTAGTAATGCCTCATGATATATTGAGGTAAAATTGAAGAATAAGAAGAAACGTACCGGTGGATATGGTACTCTCTTTTGCCCTATACTTAAGTCATTTATGCTTATTATCCATGTTTTTATTACCTTTTATTGTGGTAAAAGGTAAGAAAAAAACAACCCAAGAGGGGTTTTTATCCAACCAAATAAAGGGTTGAGTAGGTATCCACTATAAAGGGTATGGATGTGCTCCAGGAAGGTTGATATAATAGAAAATTAATTTTCTGTCCACAGTCGGACTTAAATCTGGAGCAAAGAGGGTCCAGTTCCATAACCACTGAGCTACCTCTACCCTTTTATAAGGTTGAAAATAAAATAAAATTTATAGATATATGCTTGCGCTATGCAAGTTGCTGATAAGCTAAGATGGTAGAAAATAAAAAAAAATACATTTTTTAAGAAGGAAAAATGAAATGGCATCGAATACATACAAAAATAGTAATATTTTTGTTAAGTGGGTGCCAAAATAGAAAGAACATTGAATCGATATTGTGCTAAAATAAAATGACCAGATGTCCCACATTGGAATTTCTTGTACCATAATTTTTATGTTTTTTAATTATTTAAAATTTGACAAGTTGGGGTTGATATTAGATGGTGCTATAATACTTTTTTAGATAAAAAAATTAAATAATTACTATGTTTTTGACCGTTTAAGTTAACCTTTTTCTAACTTATAGTGTTCTTATTTAATGGAATGACTAAAACCCTTGTTGTTATTTCAGATAGATATGTGAATGAAACGAATCTGTTCATTCAAACAATCTCTACAAAAAGCGACGACTTTTTAAAAAAAGGGCAAGATTGAAGCAATGTTCTGTGAAATTTTATGGTTTCCGGAAGTAGAAGTTTCGGTACAACTTTAAAGTCTGGATGCATTATCACTGGCTCCTGCCAAAGTTACCCGAAGGTCACCATACTACCATTCTAGCGCCATTTGTGCTAACTGTTTTGTATTCAATTTTGACATTTGTATTCATTGGAATTATTACAGCTTTAATTAGATATTTGATTTCAATAATCAGTGCTGTCGACTTCCGCTCACTACGTTCGGTCAAGAAATAAACAAAACGCCAATGGAACCTTTTCAGTTGAGGCCGAGATCTTACCGTAATTTCAATTTTTTAATGCTTTAATTAGACCACAGCTGTCGACTTACGCTCTCAAGAGATATACAAACCCCCAAAAGTTCCTTTTCAGTTGAGGTCGTGTCCTCACCCTAATTTAAATTATTATTACAACTTCGCCAGACCATAGGAAGTCGACAACACTAATAATTTGAAATAATATATAATTATAGCAGTAATTTAATAATAGTAATTTTAATAATTCCAATGAATACGAATTTTAGAATTGATTACAAAGCAGTTAGTTTGCACAAATGTCGCCAGAGAATAGCAGTACGGCAACCTTCGGGTAATTTCGGTAGAAACCAGTGATAATGCGTCCCGAATGTAAAGTAATCCCCAAGTTCCATTTTGCTTTATAATACAATTATATATTATAAAGCAAAATGGAGCTTCTTTTTGATTATGTAAGATCTGACTCCTTTGTGCTAATTAATTATAGGGTACAATTAACATAGTGTATGTTATGTTTCACAAGTAAGTAAAAATCAGCGTTGGGCACTTCAAATGAATGAATAGGAATCAATTGAAATATATACGATAATACAACCATCTCTTAAACACAAATTATCAATCTTTTATTTTATTTTAAATGCTTCATTATTATTTCTTAATCATATTCAGCTAGTGATGGTAGTATTCATGATTTCTTTTTCTTCTCTTCTATCATATATTTTCAAGATTTTCCAACTATGTTTTGTTAATTGAGTTGAAATTTATAGAAAGTTCTTCCATGAAAATATTTGTTAAAATTTAGAGACCTGGCAAATTAATGCATGTTCTAAATCTTTTTCAGACTTTTATCTGCAATATACTTTTAACATTAATATTATTATAATTTTTTTAATAAATTATTTTTTAGTTATTGTTTTGTGTGAAACAATATTTTAATGTTTACCTAAAAATAAATAATTTTTTCACTAATTGGCCAGAGAAACCGTTAATTGAAAAATGAAACCTAAGCTGTTGAAAATTTAGTTTATTAAATTTTATATTCGATAATAGTCGATAATAGTCATTACTATTTAAATTGAAATATATCAACTTGAAAAGCACAGAGACTTAAGCACGAATTGATTTTAGTACCTTATATTATATATTATATTCTGTTCATATTTTCGATTAAATGGACGGTTTTACTAATAATTACATAAATGGAAGAAATCTACAGCCGCTAATTCAAGCTACATCGGGTGGCCGCCTCCACGCAGCACTACTGAGATAGTTAAGAAAATAGGCGACACACTTTATATTGCAAATAATATTTCAATTTTAATTATATAAATTCACTTTTTTTTTTTTGTAAATATTTTATATTATCAAATAAAACAAAGAGAACAGATCTCCTGATCCACACAAAAAAAAAAAATATTATATACGTTGCACCTCTTGGCGAGTTGCTGTCGCCAAGACCCTTCTTTGTTCAGAGCTCTTTGTTCATCCAAGCCAAAGCTTGGTTTCATTAAACTAAACTTACCGCATTCGTCAGTACTTTATTCCCTTGTTCTTTGGATCCTTGAGCATATTGATTCTATCCAGTCTTTCTTGAACATTCCTTACCCTAATTTCCTTCTTTCTTTGTTCAGATTCGAGGACGAATACGCCTCGGCTTAAACCCTAATCTTCACAAAATAAGGTGGCTAATTCCTTCTATTTGTGGCTTCATATGTATAAATCTGAGGGTGAATTCCCTCAGGCTTTATCTCTTCCTCCTACTAATATACCGGGATTATGATTGTTCAGAGTATGCAGGCGATATATATATATATGTGTGTGTGTGTGTGTGTGTATTTTTTTTTTCTTATCTGTGGGATACTCTACAGAAGAGGCATATATTTTGAAGAAATTTGTGCATACGCCATGCAAAATGTATAATATATGCATTACACTATACAATTATAGATACAAAAAAAAAGAAACAAATTATAGATAGATGAAATTAGATGTATATAAAGATTTATAGATAAGTTAGTATGTATATATGTATATATCAAGTTAGACATTTTCATAGCCAATGTTGTGTGCTCTTATTAAGTCTCTTACTTAGTCTCCACTAACTAAGTACCAGTGGCTTGGCGAATAGAACGGGCTCGGAGATCCTCAAGCCGAGTGTGTAAATATAGTATGTAAGTATGGATGTGAATAGAGTCTTTATTTTATTAGTATTATGGTTCGACTTAAACTATTTTACTTTTATTAATTTTTTTTTAATGTGTTCCGATATTGTTATTTTGTTGTTGTTTTTATATGAATGTGCCCAATCATCACTATCACTTGTTGCCCAAGATTATGGCAGATTGTAATATTAATCAATAAGCAATAAATTAAAAAAAAAAAACGTAAAATGCGAGTGGATATTTTAGATTCTGAGGGCATAAAATATTTTCTCTTCCTACATGAATACAAAACTTATCTACCTTTAATAGTGAGGAAGCAAAAATCAACAACGTTCTTTAAAATGTGTTTTTTTTTTTTTTTCATTTACGATAATCTTTAGGAAATTGATAATTTAAATATTTGATGCATTTTCATCCAGAGGTAAAATACTTCGAAAATTTCCTCAAAACATATATATTCCAAGAAGAGATCTATAATCTGTTAAACTACGGATCAGTTGTCTAAATAATCTTTATTAAGTGAAATTAAATTTTGAGATTTAGATGATTATAAGTTATTTCAAACTGTGAACCACTAAACGGACGGCATTAACTCATTTTCGATTGTAAATCGACTCCTAGTGTTAGCATATCAGAACATCAATAGATTCATCTGTCACAGATCCATGAATAAGCACACTAAAACTCCTTTTAGGAATGATCCTGGCTGTATCAAGCTTGCAACCGCAGCTTTTTGTTCTGGGTTTTTCTGCCTCTTCTTTTAAATTATATTTCTTTCAAGAATTACATTTGTAAGGTTTCTACTTGATACCGGCAGTGATACTCTTAATTAGAAGTTAAGGTCTCGGACTCTCTGGAGTTTGTCAGGATTCGGTGGTACGTGGTTAGGCTGACATTTGTTCTTGTACTTTTTGATTCTCAGTAAAACATACTTGCCTTGGTGGCAAATTAGGGTCTACGTAAGGGTATTTAGTATTCATTCAAAAGTATTCATTATTGGTTCAGTATCAATAAGCCCTATAACATATCTATGGGTCCCGAGATGTTTGAATTTCTGATTTTTTTTTTTAAATTCTTAATTTAAATATACACTGGACAATTATCGGTCGACTTGTAAGGTAATGAGAGATTATTAAGTCTTCTGACACCAGGGTGATTCGTAAAGCTAATCCCAATCATTTATTGGATCAAAAATGCCACGAGTATTTTATCACTAAATTAAATGGTCTGTAGACAGTGTAATGTGTCAAATTGTCAATTTATCTCGCAAAAGGTGGGACAGAAGGTTTTATTGTTTTAACTTGTTTGTATGGGTGAAAATATAAGAGAAACAAGTTTTTCCCCACCAAATTTATCATGGTTAAATTTTCAGTAACCTAAAAATCACGAAATTTTCGAAGATTTTTGAGTTTTTTGCTAATACATCCAGAATTATGTGTTTTAGCTAAAAAAACTTTATTAAAGAAGCTAAAAATCATTAAATTGTCTACGATATGCTCTTGTTAAACGCTTTTTTAAACGAATTGCATACCGAGACAGCCCTTTTCTTCAAAGTTTTGAATTTTTGTTCAAAATATCGAAAAATACAGGTTTTTTCCTAGCAACTTATATTTTTCAATTTTTCTACATGAGCGGTATTCAGAAACATAATAAATAGAAAGCCTACCTTTAGTTATATTTCATTTCTGAATAAAGAACACGATTATGGATGAATAAAAAATGTATTTTATAAAAAATTCTACTACATTTATACTGTCCAGTCAATTTGTAGATTTACATTGCAAAAGGTAGGGTAAAGGCTTTTATTGTTTTAACTAGTTGATATGAATACATATCAAAAATACATATCGAAAAACATGTTTTTCCCACAAAATTTATCATGGCTAAATTTTCTGTAGCTTAAAAACCACGAAATGTTCTGTTCTTCTTCTTTTTTAATAATATTTCAGTCATTCCTGGTCATAGCGATTAGCCATCTATTTCCTATTTAAAGAAACTCGGAATTCGTCAAAACTCTTAATGCTAGAACTTTTTTCTATATCTTACCAGTGATAGTAGAGATCATCAAACAATGAGAAATTTCTCCAGTATCTTGAAAAAATGCAAAACAGGAGAAAATGAAGAGTAAATGCAATAAGAATGAAATATTAACATCTGAGTACAATAATTTTATGGTTATTCAAAATTTCAAATTATTAATTACATAAATAATGCCTTAGTACAAAATCAGTTCCGACGTTTTGATAGTCTACATTTCTCGGTGTTTTCTGAATTGTCTTAGCAGAAATATCTTATATATTAGCAGCACCAGCAGAAATATCTTCGAATCGAAAGTCTATTTGTTTTTCGATCAGTGAACCAGCTTCTTCCACTCATCCATCTTCCAGCTCATCGATGTCATCGTTCTGTTTCCTCAACTCTGTCCGCAGGCTTTGTGCCATAATCTTCCTCTTCCTCATATATAAAGTCAGAGACGTTTTCACAAGTCAACCTCAGTACAGAACACCACCTCGTGAAACTTCAAACTGAGGTGTGCAGAGACCTCAACAGAAATGCAGCGACGGCTATGATCTCTATTGACTGTACTAAGGCATTCGATTCCGTGTCTCACGGCATCCTATGCCGTAAGCTTGCGGATCTCGAGTGCCCAGAACAGCTCTATGCTATCATAACGTCATTTCTAAATAAACGGACCCTAGCTGTGCGAGTTCGTGAAAAACTATCAAGAACAATATCCCCTACCTGCGGTGTACCACAAGGAGCAGTTCTGTCTCCAGTCCTCTTCTCCATCTACATGGCCGACGTCGTAGGCCACAACTACAGAAAAGCAACTATCGCCGCCTACGCGGATGATATTGCTATCTATAGCAGCAGTGTCAACGCCGAACGAGCACTACGCCAAGCCGAAAATGTGTGCCAAGAAATAGTCACAAAGTTAGAACACCTCAACATCCAGGTGAACCCGGCCAAGACGGACTGTGTCGTGTTCGCCATACAAAAGGGGAACAAATCAAGACTCCCTCAGACTCTCAAAGTGGCCAACACTGAAATGAGGCCCTCTAACTCAATAGTCTATTTAGGCATCAAACTGGACCGACATATGACGCTATCAACCCATTGCTACGCTAAGGCCCGCATGATGAGAAGACGATCATATCGACTGCACCATCTACCGCTGTCACCGGCTCTCTCCCTCAGATTAAAAATCAAGATATATAAAAGCATACTAAGATCACCTCTTCTGTATGGAGCTTCCCTATTCACACACCTCAGAGAAGGAACACAACGCCACCTACAAGGGTTCCAAAATACCGTATTACGGAAGATGGTGCGATCTACGACGATGAAGAGGATGAAACCAGAACAACTACACGGTTTCTTCGACCTGCCCACGGTTCCAGAATTTATCCGACCAAGGCATATAAAATTCTTCGACTCCCTCCAAACCACCACTAACACACTCTTTAAGACATTAACGCCAGCACCTGCTCCAGTGCGATGGCAACAAACTGTTTGAATATTGTAAATATTGCAAATATTGTAAATAAGTGTGTTAGTTAAGATTATTAGTAATAAGTAAAATCTAAAGTAGTACAATACTAAAGTGTGCCCCAGCACCTTATCATTAGTCCAATGGAATATAAGAACAAAAAGAAATGAATAACCTGAAACTCCTTAAAATGTAGTCGCCTCTACAGAAAAAGGAGAAATAACAATAATATCTGTATATATAACTTTTATATACCAACTATAAATCTAGACATTTTTTTGTAAGGGGTTCTGAAAAAAAACAAAAAAAAAACAAGTCAAACCTGCTTTTCTGGACGGTCGACTAAAATTTATCTTACACGAAACAATATGTAAGATAGACTAGGGTGTTGGTTCCTGACTCATTTCAACAGGCCTAAGACCCTGATTACTACTTGTCCATCCTCATTCCACAGGCCATTTTAAATTTTCAAGTTTGCACTTGTTAGTAAGTTCTTAAAGAACGATTTTGCGCAGTATCTTTTGTGGGTGGCAGCTTGGCAAGATTAAATTTACTTTTTAAAGTGGATTCCGCAAATAGCTTGTATCGCAAAGTTTCAAGCGTTTGTGAACTGCTGATACTTCCACCATAGAAAGCCATATTAAACTGTTCTCCAGCTCTTGAGAGGTCAGGGGTCATTTTATTAGGTTTCTGAAATTTGCCAACTACTGCCTTTAGATGTTGCTGTTCCTTAATAATGTTGCAGATTTTTTTTTATTAATGCTGTCCGAAAAAAGCAGAGGTTGTATTACATCTAAAATTCAACATAATATCTTCAAAGTGGAACCTATAGGACGAAGTGGAAAACCACTTCTCTTTTGCACTCCTTCTTCCCGGTTTTTTTAAAATGAGGTTTTTATATTTTTGTCCTAATCAAGTCAAGAGTACAAGAAGGTATCTTCTCCAACTATGACCAATCTTCCCCTTATTTATTAAAAAAAAAAAAAATTATTTTACGACCTAATACCATCCTTTAAATTTTGTAGAAGTGTTGAAAAAAAAATCTTTATTTTTTGACGATCAATACTGTCCCTGGTATGATATATAAAAAAGTTCTGTCAGAATTTTGGCGAACTCTGTTCTCTTGAAAATAGGAAATTGATATGACTAATAGCGGGGACCATGAAGGATTGAAATATAATTAAAAAAAAGACCATATCGTGGTTTTCATACTACAAAAAATTTAGCCATAATAAAATTTGCGAGAAAAAATTGTTTTCGCCACCTTACCATCTATATCAACAAATTAAAACAATAAAATCTTCTACTCCTAAAATTTTACTAGACTGCATGTAGCATTTATACATTTTTTATATATGTGTTCTTTATTCTGATGTGAACATTTCACTAAGGATTTATTTTTAGTTTTGAATATTTCACTAAGCTTTATGTTGAAAGATAGAAGTTCTATCTATCTCCGACGGCGCTATGGTCCATGAAGGACCTTGGCCTCCTCAACAATTCTCCTCCACTGAGATCGATCCTCTGCAGCTCTTCTCCATTCCGTCACTCCCAGAAGCCTTAGGTCAGCCTCTACATCTTCCAACCACCGCAGCCTGGGTCTACCTCTTTCTCTTTTACCAATTGGGCGTCCCTCCATTATCTTTCTAGGGAGTCTTTCCTGATCCATCCGCTGGACATGTCCTAACCATCTGATCCTCCCCTTTTTGATACACGAGACCAAATCTTGGTCTTCATATAGGTTTCTGAGTTCTGCGTTTGTTTTAATCCTGTATGTATTCTCGACTTTGGTTGGACCATATATTTTTCTTAGGATTTTCCTTTCCCACGTATTCAATAATCTCTCCATTTGCTTCGTAAGGGTCCAAGCTTCACTCCCATACGTTACTACCGGTCGGAGGATGGTCTTATACAACCTAACTTTGATCTCTCGGGATACATCTCGATTTAGAAGAATTTCCTTCAGTGACCAATAGCATTTGTTGCCATTTTGGATTCTTGCTTTTATTTCTTCTTCTATTTTATTGTCTTCTCTAACAATTGTGCCTAGATATTTGAATTTTGACACTTTTTCGAAACTGTATCCTCCTATTATCAGAGATCCACCAGTCGTTTTTCTTTTGGATGAAATCATGTACTTGGTTTTGTTTCCGTTTATTTTGAGCCCAATTTTACTTGCTGCCTCTTCACTTTTTTTGTATACTTCGGAAAGTGCATCTGGTTTTGTCCCAGTTATCACCAAATCGTCAGCAAAAGCGAGGTTTTGTGTCTCTCTGTTATAGATGCAACCGTCAGACCTTGTTCGCATTGCCCGAATAATTATTTCTAGCGTCATATTAAACAACACTGGGGATAAGGGATCTCCCTGTTTCACTCCTTTTTGTATCACGAAGTCAGCGGACAATTCTCCTTGGACTTTGACTACGCCTCTACTGTACTGAAAGGTCGTTGTAATCATCCTTATGAGTTTTGGGGGACAGCATAGAGTCCTTAGGTTTTCATTAAGCTGTTGTCTCTTAATGCTGTCATATGCCTGTCTGTAATCTATGAAAAGGTGGTGCAGGTCAACATTCCATTCATAGCATTTTTCCAACATGTTCCTGATGGTGAAGATATGGTCAATCGTCGATCTGCCAGGCCGGAATCCACACTGATAATCACCTATTACTTTTTCTGCCGTTACAATTACTCTTTTTAAAAGTAGAATGGCTAGTACCTTGTAGGCAGTGCTCAGTAGTGTTATTCCACGGTAGTTGCTGCATTCCAGTTTGTCACCCTTTTTATGTATGGGTATTATAATGGCTGTATACCATTCTTCAGGTATTTGTTCCTTTTCCCACATTTCCAAGACAAGCTCATATATCTCGCGTATCAATATATCTCCCCCACATTTAAGCATTTCGGCAGTAATACCATCGATTCCTGGTGCTTTGTTATTTTTTAAATTTAAAATAACTTCCTCTACCTCTTCTGGGTCAGGGGGTTCTAGATCTGAATCGACTTCTATACTACCGTGTTCATTAACTATTGGGATGTCTTCGGGATCAGGGTTAAACAGTTCCCTGAAATAGCTTCTCCACCTTTCCATGATTTCCTTTTGTCCTCCCAGGAGTGATCCATACTTGTCTTTACAGAAACTTACTCGGGGCTGGAAGCCTCTTCTCAATGATTTCATTTTATTGTAGAAGCCTCTGATATTTTTATCCTCGAAATCCTCAATAATTGCCTTTATCTCCTCCTCTTCTTTTTTCCTCTTCTTGTTCCTGCAAAGTTTCTTGGTCGCTTCTCTCATTTGTTTATAACTTTCCACGGTTTGCCTAGTTCTTCTCTGTATCATCTTTAAATAAGCCTTCTTTTTTTCATCTACGGAGATTTGGCATTCCTGGTCAAACCATTGCTGTTTTCTAATTTTCACTTCCTTTCCAATTGTTTCATCCGCAGCCTTTATAATAGCACACTTGATTTTATCCCACCTATTTTCTATGGTTTCTTCTTTCATTGGGTAGTTTCTCAGATGTTCCTCCACTTTTTCTTTATATTCTTTTTGGATTGCGGGCGTTTTTAGAGCGCTGGTCTTATATTTTTTACTATTGCTCTTAGTATTTTTTCCCCTCGTTCTTGTTGCCAGTTTCTGCTTGTATTTCACCCGTACCAAGAAATGATCGCTGGATACGTCTGCCCCTCTGCAGCTCCTCACATCTTCGATGTCACTTTGATGCTTATTGTCGATCATGACGTGATCGATTTGATTTTTGGTTTTGCCATCAGGAGATATCCATGTTTGTAGGTGTGGAAGCCGGTGCTGGAATGCGGTGCTTACTATTTTCATATTTTTGCTGGTTGCGAAGTCTACTATTCTATAACCATTGTCATTAGTTATTTTGTTATAACTATATTTTCCTACAGACCTTCTTCCAAGTTCTCTCTTCCAATTTTTCCATTGAAATCTCCTAAGACGATTTTTACATCATATTTGGGCATTTTATCACATAACCTTTCCAACAGTGCATAAAATTCTTCCTTTTCTTCATCCGTTTTGTCTTCTGTTGGTGCATGTACACTTATTATAGACATATTGAAGAATCTCCCTTTCAGCCTAATGTAGCAAATCCTTTCATTTATCGTTTCATAACGTAGTTATTGCTTGGTTTAGCTGTTTTTTTAACCATAAATCCTGTGCCGACAATATTCTTGGTATGTCCACTATTGATAAGAATATATTTGCTTAATTCAGCCATAGTAGGCTCCTTCCTCCATCTAATTTCCTGTAATGCTACCACATCTATTCCATACTCTTCCAGACAGTTTTCCAAAACACGCGTCTTTCCCACTTCTAGTAGCCCCCGAACGTTCCAGGTGCCAATTATCAAGTGTTTAGTCCGTTCCATGCCAGATCGTTTGCCGTAAGTCCGTCCGATTCCGAGGCCTTGTTGAGGTTTTTTAGCAATTGGTTTTACACAGGTTGGGTCGCCGGCCCAACCCTGTGCCCCTTTTAGTCGCCTTTTACGACAGGCAGGAGCTACCCCAGGATTATTCTGACCCGATCCTGGACGGGGGTCAGAATAATCCTAAAGATAGAAGTTACTAGAGGAAAAAACTGCATTTTTCAATATTTTGAAGAGAAAAAAATCGAAACTTTGAAGGACCATATCTCGGTGCCTATTTCTGCTTAAGAAAACGTTAAACCAGTGACAATTTAATGTTTTTTAACTTCTGTAATAAAGTGTTTTTAGCGAAATCACGTATCTTAGTAGTATTAAGCAAAAACTGAAAAATGTTCGAAAATTTCGTGAATTTTAGGTTATAGAAAATTTAGTCATGATACATTTGGTGAGCAAAACTTGTTTCCCCTATCTCACCATCAATATAATCAAGTTAAAACAATAAAACCTTCTTTTGTAAGGTAAAGCTATTATTTTTTTTGTTGACAATTTGAGTGGACTATACAGGATAAGCTAATGAGAGATCAGAGAGATGTTAATAACTACTATAACACCTAATTTCAAAGAACAATTGACGTGAAGGTAGTCTCGAACTCTATTCTGTCTGGTAGGGCTTTTTGGAGGGTTTTTTATTAGTTTTAAAAGTAGATGAGAGATTTAGGATGAATCGTGAGAACCGTCGATTCAAACAGCATGTAACCAGAATAGAATTCAGATAAGCAGCTGTAGGAAATAGAAGCTGTATCATGGAAAATGAGATTTAATTAACACTTAATATAATTTAGTTTTCATGACCAAATTATTAGAAATTGCGGATCCTCTCTTTTTTTTAAGTTGACTTTTGACGAACTTCGACTTGCATTTTATTTTCTGAAGTCTCCACTTATAATTTGTCTGGTAAGTAGTCATAATTGTTGCCGTACAACTTGCAAAACTTGAGTAGTTTAATTTTCTCCACTCATTCTCAATTAAATATTTGTAGAAATAACCTTGGTAAGAAATCGTGTTTGGAAACTTAAATATTCTAGCGGTATGATCTTCTAATATATGCTAGTCTTTTTATATAGCTAATTTATTTCAATAAGTAAGTTATTGTAAAATAAAATAAGTATTATTTATGTATAATTTGGACCATTGAAGAATGGTTATATTTTTTTGTTATTTTCTTAAAAAAAAAAAAAAATTAACATAGCCAATCTAATTCACATCGATTCACTAAACATAAGGAATTAAGTCTCTGATAATACATAAGGAAATCAGCAATAAAAGTATTAAATTACAGACGATGTAATCAGTGATGGATTATTGTCGTGTTCCGTCATAATGCAATAATCCTAAAGCACTTGAAACAGTTGAAGAACAATAGCTTTAGATTTCGTTTGAATGGGTTGAAGCCAGTTATTTTCACCTTTAAATACGTCTTATCAGTTTACTTCTTTCCAGCTTATTCGAATTTGATGATACTTTCTTAATTCTCAAGAATAGATTAAAGACAGAGAAGAGAAAGACATTCAGGAAATATAACCTCACTGACCCATTTTTCAGTGAATATAAAATTAACATTTTTTGTTTCTATTTATTAATTTTGCTATTACTTATTTTGTTTTATTCTAGTCTGTAAATATTGGTCCGATTAAGGTTTTTTTAGTACAGTGCTCAGTAGTGTTATTCCACGGTAGTTGCTGCATTCCAGTTTGTCACCCTTTTTATGTATGGGTATTATAATGGCTGTATACCATTCTTCAGGTATTTGTTCCTTTTCCCACATTTCCAAGACAAGCTCATATATCTCGCGTATCAATATATCTCCCCCACATTTAAGCATTTCGGCAGTAATACCATCGATTCCTGGTGCTTTGTTATTTTTTAAATTTAAAATAACTTCCTCTACCTCTTCTGGGTCAGGGGGTTCTAGATCTGAATCGACTTCTATACTACCGTGTTCATTAACTATTGGGATGTCTTCGGGATCAGGGTTAAACAGTTCCCTGAAATAGCTTCTCCACCTTTCCATGATTTCCTTTTGTCCTCCCAGGAGTGATCCATACTTGTCTTTACAGAAACTTACTCGGGGCTGGAAGCCTCTTCTCAATGATTTCATTTTATTGTAGAAGCCTCTGATATTTTTATCCTCGAAATCCTCAATAATTGCCTTTATCTCCTCCTCTTCTTTTTTCCTCTTCTTGTTCCTGCAAAGTTTCTTGGTCGCTTCTCTCATTTGTTTATAACTTTCCACGGTTTGCCTAGTTCTTCTCTGTATCATCTTTAAATAAGCCTTCTTTTTTTCATCTACGGAGATTTGGCATTCCTGGTCAAACCATTGCTGTTTTCTAATTTTCACTTCCTTTCCAATTGTTTCATCCGCAGCCTTTATAATAGCACACTTGATTTTATCCCACCTATTTTCTATGGTTTCTTCTTTCATTGGGTAGTTTCTCAGATGTTCCTCCACTTTTTCTTTATATTCTTTTTGGATTGCGGGCGTTTTTAGAGCGCTGGTCTTATATTTTTTACTATTGCTCTTAGTATTTTTTCCCCTCGTTCTTGTTGCCAGTTTCTGCTTGTATTTCACCCGTACCAAGAAATGATCGCTGGATACGTCTGCCCCTCTGCAGCTCCTCACATCTTCGATGTCACTTTGATGCTTATTGTCGATCATGACGTGATCGATTTGATTTTTGGTTTTGCCATCAGGAGATATCCATGTTTGTAGGTGTGGAAGCCGGTGCTGGAATGCGGTGCTTACTATTTTCATATTTTTGCTGGTTGCGAAGTCTACTATTCTATAACCATTGTCATTAGTTATTTTGTTATAACTATATTTTCCTACAGACCTTCCCAAGTTCTCTCTTCCAATTTTTCCATTGAAATCTCCTAAGACGATTTTTACATCATATTTGGGCATTTTATCACATAACCTTTCCAACAGTGCATAAAATTCTTCCTTTTCTTCATCCGTTTTGTCTTCTGTTGGTGCATGTACACTTATTATAGACATATTGAAGAATCTCCCTTTCAGCCTAATGTAGCAAATCCTTTCATTTATCGTTTCATAACGTAGTTATTGCTTGGTTTAGCTGTTTTTTTAACCATAAATCCTGTGCCGACAATATTCTTGGTATGTCCACTATTGATAAGAATATATTTGCTTAATTCAGCCATAGTAGGCTCCTTCCTCCATCTAATTTCCTGTAATGCTACCACATCTATTCCATACTCTTCCAGACAGTTTTCCAAAACACGCGTCTTTCCCACTTCTAGTAGCCCCCGAACGTTCCAGGTGCCAATTATCAAGTGTTTAGTCCGTTCCATGCCAGATCGTTTGCCGTAAGTCCGTCCGATTCCGAGGCCTTGTTGAGGTTTTTTAGCAATTGGTTTTACACAGGTTGGGTCGCCGGCCCAACCCTGTGCCCCTTTTAGTCGCCTTTTACGACAGGCAGGAGCTACCCCAGGATTATTCTGACCCGATCCTGGACGGGGGTCAGAATAATCCTAAAGATAGAAGTTACTAGAGGAAAAAACTGCATTTTTCAATATTTTGAAGAGAAAAAAATCGAAACTTTGAAGGACCATATCTCGGTGCCTATTTCTGCTTAAGAAAACGTTAAACCAGTGACAATTTAATGTTTTTTAACTTCTGTAATAAAGTGTTTTTAGCGAAATCACGTATCTTAGTAGTATTAAGCAAAAACTGAAAAATGTTCGAAAATTTCGTGAATTTTAGGTTATAGAAAATTTAGTCATGATACATTTGGTGAGCAAAACTTGTTTCCCCTATCTCACCATCAATATAATCAAGTTAAAACAATAAAACCTTCTTTTGTAAGGTAAAGCTATTATTTTTTTTGTTGACAATTTGAGTGGACTATACAGGATAAGCTAATGAGAGATCAGAGAGATGTTAATAACTACTATAACACCTAATTTCAAAGAACAATTGACGTGAAGGTAGTCTCGAACTCTATTCTGTCTGGTAGGGCTTTTTGGAGGGTTTTTTATTAGTTTTAAAAGTAGATGAGAGATTTAGGATGAATCGTGAGAACCGTCGATTCAAACAGCATGTAACCAGAATAGAATTCAGATAAGCAGCTGTAGGAAATAGAAGCTGTATCATGGAAAATGAGATTTAATTAACACTTAATATAATTTAGTTTTCATGACCAAATTATTAGAAATTGCGGATCCTCTCTTTTTTTTAAGTTGACTTTTGACGAACTTCGACTTGCATTTTATTTTCTGAAGTCTCCACTTATAATTTGTCTGGTAAGTAGTCATAATTGTTGCCGTACAACTTGCAAAACTTGAGTAGTTTAATTTTCTCCACTCATTCTCAATTAAATATTTGTAGAAATAACCTTGGTAAGAAATCGTGTTTGGAAACTTAAATATTCTAGCGGTATGATCTTCTAATATATGCTAGTCTTTTTATATAGCTAATTTATTTCAATAAGTAAGTTATTGTAAAATAAAATAAGTATTATTTATGTATAATTTGGACCATTGAAGAATGGTTATATTTTTTTGTTATTTTCTTAAAAAAAAAAAAAAATTAACATAGCCAATCTAATTCACATCGATTCACTAAACATAAGGAATTAAGTCTCTGATAATACATAAGGAAATCAGCAATAAAAGTATTAAATTACAGACGATGTAATCAGTGATGGATTATTGTCGTGTTCCGTCATAATGCAATAATCCTAAAGCACTTGAAACAGTTGAAGAACAATAGCTTTAGATTTCGTTTGAATGGGTTGAAGCCAGTTATTTTCACCTTTAAATACGTCTTATCAGTTTACTTCTTTCCAGCTTATTCGAATTTGATGATACTTTCTTAATTCTCAAGAATAGATTAAAGACAGAGAAGAGAAAGACATTCAGGAAATATAACCTCACTGACCCATTTTTCAGTGAATATAAAATTAACATTTTTTGTTTCTATTTATTAATTTTGCTATTACTTATTTTGTTTTATTCTAGTCTGTAAATATTGGTCCGATTAAGGTTTTTTTTCTAACTTTAGCTTTGTAAACAATTTAATTGTCTTTAAAAAGAGCATTTAAAATGTTCCAGGAGATTTTCAGTTTTCAAGTCATTCGAAAAACTATTAAATTTGATACTCCAATACAAATTCCAAATTTACAAAGTCCAATACGCCCTATATTGCTAATAGTGGTCCAATTAGATTTTTTTTTGTAATTCCGTATTTGGGAGCACATGTTAATTTTACAAATCATATTTATGCCGAAATTTAGTGTGGAATAGATGCTCTTTGGTCAAGTATATACGGAGCAGGATCATCACGAAGCAAACCAACTGCCGACTAAATAAAACACTAATAAGGCAAGTCCTCACTCCTGGATCTAAGACTTGAACTCTTTAGAAGTGTGGCGTGAAGGATATTCGAAGCTCATAAGACAGATGTCTGGTCCTATTAAAAATGTGGAAGTCTGCAGAAAAAGGAAAAATCGGGATCTATTTGCCGATGCTGAAATGGTTAGATTTAATTTTTTTTTAAGGAATACTACATTCTGTCTCAATAAAGGACAATGGCAATAGTGATTAAAGAGTTCATTCTCACCAAATTTTTAGAAAATTAAATAATAAAATTATAGCATAATAATGAATAAGAAAAAAAAATTAAACATAAACATCTTAAACGCAGTCATTCTTGAATACACTATTTACAATCAGCCTGGGGAAATCTCGTGTCAGCCTTGCCCCTCCACTAATGGCGGAAAAGCAGGACTCCTGGATAAAACAGCCCTTCTCCTTCAATGGCGTCTCTAACAGATGCAATCACATTTTCATACAAGAAAACACTCAAACAACAACCTAAACTGAATGATCAAACCATTCAGAATAAAAGACAACTCACATACCTCGTTATGAAATTGGAATCAAACTTATCATTTACAGCTCATACAAAACACAGGATACAGATAGCCAAAGCCACTACACACCAACTAAATCACTTACTCTATTCACCAGAGCTGTCACTCAGACTCAAGATCCTGATTTACAAAGCCACCCTTAGGCCTTCACTGCTTCACGGTGCCCCCATCCTGCACTACCTATACCCCTCAGCCTTGAAGTCTCTCCAAACATATCAAAACAGCGTCCTACAAAAAATCACAAAACGAACGTCTCTCGAAAGACGGAACATGGCACACATTAACAATGAATTACAACTCGACACTGTTACAACAGCACATCACAAGAAGACACCTAAAGTTCTTTGACAACATCCCTGCCTCATTTAACCCACTTTTCCGCGCCATAACCCCATCCTCCCTTCCTGCCAGATGGCAGGGCCGAAAGGGACCAATCAACCCGGTCAACACCATACTTTAATCCGCTTCTAAAGCACCCCAACTCCCAATATCCTCCTATCCCATCGCCCCGTCTTGCCAACTTCCTATTCCAACCCCAGCACCACTCTCTCATATCCATCCTTGTAAACATAACCATGTAAATATTGTAAATATTTTATTATTAACCTTGTATATAGTTTTTAGTAGTAGGTATTTTATGTAACATACAACAAGAAGAGGACCCTCAGCTGTACATAATGAGAAAATTCCCTGATTGGGAAATAGCATTCCAATTGTATATAGTCATCAGACCTTAGTAGATGAGAAATGGGGGAGCTGGCACACTTTTTTTTAACAGCCAATCAGAAGCCAGCATTTGGTCACGTGACCTATGGCGGGAAATTTGAATTTGAATTTTCAGCTCGACCTAACCTTAACTGCCACGTGGTCTTACCTTGACCCTATCTTAACCATCACGTGGTCTCACCTCGACCTAACCTTAACTATTAGGCCACGCCCCGTTTTAGTCACGTGACCCTTATGCCACGCCCCCTTTTAGTCACGTGATCCAGTCACGTGACCCATTGCACTCTCCTGTATATGCTCCGCCCACATGTTTTAGTCACGTGACCCATGGAACCTCCTGACCTATGCTCCGCCCACAAGATTTACCCCCTCCACCCATTGAAGGGTTAGGTACCCACCTTATAGAGCATGAGTGTGCCCGACATCCATTTTGTTTTCCAACTTTTTGAGAGACTTGAGGTTTTGTTGAAGGGTCAGATACCCACCTTATAGAGCATGAGTGTGCCCGACCTCCATTTTGTTTTCTTACACCGCCATTTTGTTTTTCTACAGTTTGAGAGACTTGAGGTTTTGTTGAAGGGTCAGATACCCACCTTATAGATCATGAGTGTGCCCGACCTCCATTTTGTTTTTCTTACGCCGCCATTTTGTTTTTCTACTTTTTGAGAGACTTGAGGTTTTGTTGAAGGGTCAGATACCCACCTTATAGAGCATGAGTGTGCCCGACCTCCATTTTGTTTTTCTTACACCGCCATTTTGTTTTTCTACAGTTTGAGAGACTTGAGGTTTTGTTGAAGGGTCAGATACCTACTTTATAGAGCATGAGTGTGCCCGACCTCCATTTTGTTTTTCTTACGCCGCCATTTTGTTTTTCTACAGTTTGAGAGACTTGAGGTTTTGTTGAAGGGTTAGGTACCCACCTTATAGATCGTGAGTGTGCCCGACCTCCATTTTGTTTTTCTTACGCCGTCATTTTGTTTTTCTACAGTTTGAGAGACTTCAGGTTTTGTTGAAGGGTCAGATACCCACTTCATAGTATGCAACCTTCCCAACGGTTATATAATCATAAACTATACGAGGAAGGGTCAGGTACCCACTTCATAGTATGCAACCTTCCCAACGGTTATATAATCATAAACTATACCAGGAAGGGTCAGGTACCCACTTTATAGTATGTAACCTCCCCAACGGTTATATAATCATAACCTATACGAGGAAGGGTCAGGTACCCACTTTATAGTATGTAACCTCCCCAACGGTTATATAATCATAACCTATACGAGGAAGGGTAAGGTACCCACTTTATAGTATGTAACCTCCCCTAAGGTTATGTAATCATAACCTATACGATGAAGGATTAGGTACCCACTTTATAGTCTATAACCATCCCAACGGTTATATAATCATAAACTATACGAGGAAGCGTCAGGTACCCACTTTATAGTCTGTAACCTCCCCAGTGGTTATATAATCATAAACTATACGAGGAAGGGTCAGGTACCCACTTTATAGTATGTAACCTCCCCAATGGTTATATAATCATAACATATACGAGGAAGGGTCAGGTACCCACTTGATAGTATGTAACCTCCTCTAAGGTTATATAATCATAACCTATACGATGAAGGATTAGGTACCCACTTTATAGTCTATAACCATCCCAACGGTTATATAATCATAAACTATACGAGGAAGGATCAGGTACCCACTTTATAGTCTGTAACCTCCCCAGCGGTTATATAATCATAAACTATACGAGGAAGGGGTCAGGTACCCACTTTATAGTATGTAACCTCCCCAACGGTTATATAATCAAAACCTATACGAGGAAGGGTCAGGTACCCACTTGATAGTATGTAACCTCCCCTAAGGTTATATAATCATAACTTATACGATGAAGGATTAGGTACCCACTTTATTGTCTATAACCTTCCCAACGGTTATATAATCATAACCTATACGATGAAGGGTCAGATATCCACTTTATAGTATGTAATCTCCCCTACGGTTATATAATCTTAACCTATACGATGAAGGGTCAGGTATCCACTTTATAGTATGTAATCTCCCCTACGTTTATATAATCTTAACGTATACGATGAAGGGTCAGGTACCCTCTTTATACTCCTTTGAGAAGGTTACATAACCTTTACATTGTTTTCGTGTTTGTGCAACCTTCTCAATGTTTACATAACCTTTACAATATGTAATTTTATCAACATGTAAACAGGTTGCATCTTGTATAGACAAGTTGGATTATGTCCAGGTGAAATACAAATATGGACCTTGAACTGTTTATCTCTAAAACATAAATAAATGGTAGGGCTTCCTAATATTTGAATAGATTTTGAACTTTGAACTGATAATCCTTAAAACACAAATAAATAGTAGGGCCCCATATTCCTATAACAGCTTTTGGACTTTGAGCTCTTAATACTCTATCTTTACTTATCTCGCTGAAACATAAACAAAACAACTTTCAATGTACTGCGTATTTTTAATATCTGATAGTATAAATAATGGTCTTAAAAGGATTAACTTTTAATCCCTAAAATATATCGATGAATCGAATCGACTGTGTCACGCTGGACAATTGATTTAATTATAATCAACAAACAAAAAAAAATCAGTCCTCGCCATGTTTTCGAGTCCTTTCTGCTACTCTCGGATGTCCTCGGAGCCGTACGAGACTGTTCGCTCTCATCGAGGTAGTGGGTGACACTCGCTCGTCTTCGTGTGTACTCGGATCCCACTATGATCTCCCCTAACTCTATTTATCATCTGTTTATAACACTAACACAATTCCTAAAATATATCGACGAATCGAAACGATTGTATCACGCTGGCCAAAGAGGTTATACCTTTTCACAGCTTTGAAATATTTTCAAAATACACGAGTCGATATTAATAACAACGAACACGATGCAGTAAATTTTAATTGATGAATATAAATTAATCATTAATTCATACTGGAACTTTAAACAACTTTTCAATGTTCTACGCATTTTTAATCTCTGATTGTATAATCGATGGACTTACAAATTTACAAATATATCGATAAATCGAAACGACGGTATCACGCTGGCCAAAGAGGTTGCACCTTTTCATAGCTTTGAAATATTTTCAAAGTACACGAGTCGGTATTAATAAATTCGAATACGATGCAGTAAATTTTAATTGATGAATATTGAGGAATATTAATTAATCCTTAATTAACACTAATTCATAATTAGTACTAATTCTAATTTATATTTTATTGGTACTCTGTTCGACTTGCCTGAGTATTGCATGACTGGTCAGAGCAGGTCGACTCATGCTCGCTTCATAACGGATGGTAGGGGCACTATGATCGCTGGTGGAGCAACATGACAGCCAATCAGATTCGAGTATTCTCGTCCAGGAACCAGTGGTCCTCGTGGCTTCTGCCATTTCGACTCGAACCCCAGAGATAGAACAAAGTTTTGCTGCTACTACTGCTAAAATTGTGATAATATTCTAATTTTTCGAGTGCAACGCAGGCTATGAGATATAATTAACGACAACGAAGTGAAAGAAGATACTGACTGACACGCCCGTTGAACAATTGAAGGAAGAATCAAGCGAAGAATCTTCAGAAGAAGAAATTCCGATCTTCTGTTCCAGCAAGCTTTGTAAGATGAAAGGAGAATACTAAGTGGTTTGTTTGAGCTGCGGAAAATTGTATCTCACTGGATTTATCGACTTGTCCGATTGCGACCATAGAACATTTTGGTGTTATGATTGCCGTCGTCCACCTATGAAAAATTATATTTCTTATCTAGATATCTCTGCAATAGCATTCAAGATTGATGAATTATTTAACAGAAATCTTAACATGGAGGAAGAAATTTCAGGAAATAGTGTAGATACGATACCTAATGACCATGACTCGACACCTGATGACCATGAATCAAGACCTGATGGTCAGGATTCAAGATCTCTCAGCCCTGATGATGTAATGAATTATGACCCTTTTATTAATGACCCTGATCTAGTAAATTACGACCCTGTTTTGGCGGCTAATAGCTACAATCCGAGTCTCGGCCCACGTCCAACAACTGAAGAAGAAATAAGAGCTTGGAGGGAACGTGTAAGAGAAGCAGAGCTAGAGATTCAATGACAAGAAATGAGGATGCAAAAGGCTAGGTTCATCGATAGAGATTTTTTGGGGGCCTTTCAAGAGATCGTTGATCAGGACATGCGAGGACTCTACTATTCGACACCCTGCGATGCCGAGATTTGTTCATACCGGGGACGATACCGTGTGAGCTGTACGAAATGCTTACGTGTCTTCCACACAGCATGCGTCTTCTTGCCAGACCACGATTACGAAACAACAGTATGCTTCTACTGCCCTCTGTCGGATCCTGAAAGTGACATAGATGATGACGATATGTCAGAAGAATTTGTTACAGATTAATATTTATAAATTTAATTCATATTAAATAAAAATTATCAGTAATTTTGTTTCTTATATTTAAACAATTTATGGAACTAAAAACATATTTTCTTATTATATTATAAATTATTTCTTTAATAAATAAATTCTACTTGAACTGTTGTATTCTCTCCTCCTCCCCTTTGTTAATATCATATAATGCATTGAAATATATTTCGAAGAGCACAACTCCTAGTCTTCTCTTATATAGTTGCATTTCTTAGTGTTGGAATAAAAATAATATATTTGATTAAGCAATTCATTTTTACCAAATCATACTATTATCCGAGATTGTTCCGAAATTATAACCTCCATTATGGAATCAGAATTTTCATGTAAGACGTATTGGTGTAATATAATATTCAAACGGCTAGATTGTTTTTTTGTTTGTTTTTTGTTTTGTCGAAGGGTCAGGTACCCACCTTATAGTAGGTAACCTTCACAACGGTTACATAACCTTTACCATATTTAACTTTAATGATATCAGGATAGATAATGTCACACTTGAATAATTCTAAATCTCTTAATTCATTTGCTGAAAGTAAACGATGGACTTTGAACTGTTAATTTCTACAAAGTATACAAAGAGTAGAGCTTCTTAATCCAATAACAACAGTTGGACTTTGAACTGTTAATCCCTAAAACATAAATAAATTCTAGAACTCCTTAATCCTATAATAACTTTTGGACTTTGTGCTGCTAATACCAAAATATAAAGAATGAAATAGGACTTGTCAGTCCTTCCGCTAAAAAGTAAACAAATTTAGATTTCGCAATAATGCTCTATCCCATAATCCTTCCTTTGAAAGTAAGCCATGGACTTTGAACTGCTAATCCTTAAAAAGTTTAACTTTTATACACAAACAAAGATATAGGGTATAGTTAATAAAAGAAAATACAACTTTATAAAATAAAAATCTGGTGCGGTGCGCGCATCACGCAACTTTCCCTTACCGCCCTACAATAATTATCTTTTTAATATAATTCTAAAGAGTTCACATAAACAATACTTGAAATAAACTCAGCAGCATTCAATTCTTCTCCCACTTACGTATAATAAAATAGTTTTTAAAACAATTTTAGTACAACAATTCTATACACTACCTCAATATTTTAACTTTGTCAAGTTGCAAATATATTTTAAAAGTTGCTGGTTTAGTTTCTATGGAAACATTTTCTTTCCATTAAATAATGTGATAGTAGAAATTATTAAGTTAATTTCCGTTTTTGTATTCTTAAATTACTTTGTTACAGAGCGAATTGTTTACAACAGATTGGCGGATTGGTGGGATGAGGTTCGGTCGCAACTATCTCCTTTCGGATGCGCTCGGTTATCCATCTATTTCAGGCTCCTCATAAAATGCACTGTATTTTGGCTAATACTGGTCCGATTTTGATGATTTTTTTTTTTTTTTTTTTTTTTTTAGATACTTCACTAACCTTTCATATCATTCTGTACATAATTTACTATAAATTGCATACTTTTTAAGCCATGTGAAAATAAAATATTCTTTTCTTCATAACTTTTTTCCTGCATTTTCTCGGTGATTTACTACATAAATGAAAAGTTAAAGGCCTTTATGAAGAATAATTTTGGCAAGTTTCATCAAAACCGTTAGAGCCGTTTTTTAGAAAAATGTAAAAAAGTGTAAAATCCATTATATAATAGCTATTTCCGGTTAGTCCGATGCGCTGCATCTTTGCTATTATTGGTCCGATTTTGATGATTCTTTTATTGTTTTTTAAATAATTTAATTATTTTTCATTGAAGTCTATAGATGATTTACCATAAATTGCACGCTTTTGAAGTTATGCGTAAATAAAATATTCTTTTCATCATAACTTTTTTCCCTACAATTCCTCGGTGATGTACCATATATATGAAAAGTTAAAGGTCTTTATGAAGAATAATTTAGGCAAGTTTAATCAAAATCGTTAGAGCCGTTTTCGAGAAAATTGTAAAAATGTGTAAAATCCATTATATAAAGTGGCACTTCCGGTTAGTCGATTTTTACGAAAATGTTGCTATAACATCACATGCATGTGCTAACCTTAAATATGTAATTTCAGTATCGTAAAGCTTTCCGTTTTTGAGCTAGACTGATCACAGACACACAGACACACGGACACACAGACACATAGACACACGGACACACAGACACATAGACCATTTTGCGAGACTTGGTCATTTAGACTCAGGGGACCCTAAAACATGTATTTCCGTTGAAAACTCGAATTCGAAAATTTTCACGATCGCAATACTTCCCCTTACTATATACTTCGTATATAGGTAAGGGAAAGTAAAAAAATTTATTTCATCATAATATTAGATACAAGAAATAGAATTTTTAAGTAAATGAAACATCATCTTTATAACCAATTCTTCCATTATACACTAAAGAAATTATTTCATCGCTATTGTTAAAAGCCTCGATGTCTTCAACCGACATCTTAAAACGTTTAAGAAGATACACTCTGATAGAATTATCATGATCCTTTAACGTAGCGACCAACGCTAATCCCATTTTCGTTTCAACATGTTCCAGTTCTCCGATGATGTATGGCCGTCCGATCTGAATATAATTCAATTTATGCACATAGCGAGCGCCATCGTTTAATCGGTTGAAGAGAGATTTAAAATCTCTGATAGAACTAAAAATAAAACAGATTCACATAAGAAGAGAGCAGGTTTAGATAAAAATAAGAAATGGCTAAAGCAATAAATATACTTACGAATTCATGATGATTGAAAATGAAGGATCTGCTATGATCGGATGCTAGAACAAAAATGAATCCTTAGGTAGTCGCTCGCTGCGGAGTATTGGTGGAGAGTAAATCTACGCTAGTTGCGCATGCGTTACCCCCTCCATCAACCATACTCTTCTCTGCCACCACTCCAACAATTTCAAGTTATCATTTTCGACCTTGTCAATTCCCCCACCACTAATTTTTTTTTCGCTGAAATATAAACAAAACTACTTTTTAATCTTATACCAGTTCTCAATGTTTATATTTTATGCAATTTTCCCAATTTTTACCTTTATCTACCTTTTTCTTTTTTTTCTTTAAATTTTCCATAATCTCCCCGATGTTTATAAATTTCTGTCCGCTAGAGCGCAGCACCTTACTCCACTTGAAGATTTCCCTGCCTACTTTACATAATCTTCTCAATACTTAACGCTTATCCATACTCACTTCATAATTCAAATTGTTTGATGATAACATTTTATTAAATATTTCATTATCGTCTCCGGGTCAACATGTCTTGTATAGGGGACTGTCAATATTAGAATGTTTGCCATCATCGGATGATAGATAATATTAACAGTAACTAATATAAGCAAAATGTCAATATTAGAATGTTTGTCATCATCAGATGATAGAAAATATTAAAAGTAACTAATATGAGCAAAATCGTGGCAGTTGGAGCACAATTCTGACCACACTTTTGCTGTATTGGTCCCCATTTGTATGATATTATGTTTTTTTTTTTTTTTTTTTTTTTTTTTTTTTTTTTTTTTTTTTTTTTTTTTTTTTTTTTTTTTGCAAAACGTTGACTGGTCAAATATTTTCAGCTGTTTAAGAGATTCAAATCTTTATTGATTTTTGATTCTTCCAGAAATATACTGATAATTTAGAAATATTCATATTAACACGTAAGCATTTCGTACAGCTCACACGGTATCGTCCCCGGTATGAACAAATCTCGGCATCGCAGGGTGTCGAATAGTAGAGTCCTCGCATGTCCTGATCAACGATCTCTTGAAAGGCCCCCAAAAAATCTCTATCGATGAACCTAGCCTTTTGCATCCTCATTTCTTGTCATTGAATCTCTAGCTCTGCTTCTCTTACACGTTCCCTCCAAGCTCTTATTTCTTCTTCAGTTGTTGGACGTGGGCCGAGACTCGGATTGTAGCTATTAGCCGCCAAAACAGGGTCGTAATTTACTAGATCAGGGTCATTAATAAAAGGGTCATAATTCATTACATCATCAGGGCTGAGAGATCTTGAATCCTGACCATCAGGTCTTGATTCATGGTCATCAGGTGTCGAGTTATGGTCATTAGGTATCGTATCTACACTATTTCCTGAAATTTCTTCCTCCATGTTAAGATTTCTGTTAAATAATTCATCAATCTTGAATGCTATTGCAGAGATATCTAGATAAGAAATATAATTTTTCATAGGTGGACGACGGCAATCATAACACCAAAATGTTCTATGGTCGCAATCGGACAAGTCGATAAATCCAGTGAGATACAATTTTCCGCAGCTCAAACAAACCACTTTGTATTCTCCTTTCATCTTACAAAGCTTGCTGGAACAGAAGATCGGAATTTCTTCTTCTGAAGATTCTTCGCTTGATTCTTCCTCCAATTGTTCAACGGGCGTGTCAGTCAGTATCTTCTTTCACTTCGTTGTCGTTAATTATATCTCATAGCCTGCGTTGCACTCGAAAAATTAGAATATTATCACAATTTTAGCAGTAGTAGCAGCAAAACTTTGTTCTATCTCTGGGATTCGAGTCGAAATGGCAGAAGCCACGAGGACCACTGGTTCCTGGACGAGAATACTCGAATCTGATTGGCTGTCATGTTGCTCCACCAGCGATCATAGTGCCCCTACCATCCGTTATGAAGCGAGCATGAGTCGACCTGCTCTGACCAGTCATGCAATACTCAGGCAAGTCGAACAGAGTACCAATAAAATATAAATTAGAATTAGTACTAATTATGAATTAGTGTTAATTAAGGATTAATTAATATTCCTCAATATTCATCAATTAAAATTTACTGCATCGTATTCGAATTTATTAATACCGACTCGTGTACTTTGAAAATATTTCAAAGCTATGAAAAGGTGCAACCTCTTTGGCCAGCGTGATACCGTCGTTTCGATTTATCGATATATTTGTAAATTTGTAAGTCCATCGATTATACAATCAGAGATTAAAAATACGTAGAACATTGAAAAGTTGTTTAAAGTTCGAGTATGAATTAATGATTAATTTATATTCATTAGTTAAAATTTACTGCATCGTGTTCGTTGTTATTAATATCGACTCGTGTATTTTGAAAATATTTCAAAGCTGTGAAAAGGTATAACCTCTTTGGCCAGCGTGATACAATCGTTTCGATTCGTCGATATATTTTAGGAATTGTGTTAGTGTTATAAACAGATGATAAATAGAGTTAGGGGAGATCATAGTGGGATCCGAGTACACACGAAGACGAGCGAGTGTCACCCACTACCTCGATGAGTGCGAACAGTCTCGTACGGCTCAGAGGACATCCGAGAGTAGCAGAAAGGACTCGAAAACATGGCGAGGACTGATTCGAGTGCAATTACGAGCTAGGTTTGTTGATTATAATTAAATCAATTGTCCAGCGTGACACAGTCGAATCGATTCGTCGATATATTTTATGGATTAAAAGTTAATCCTTTTAAGACCATTATTTATACTATCAGATATGAAAAATACGTAGTACATTGAAAAGTTGTTTTGTTTATGTTTCAGCGAGATAAGTAAAGATAGAGTATTAAGAGCTCAAAGTCCAAAAGCTGTTATAGGAATATGGGGCCCTACTATTTATTTGTGTTTTAAGGATTATCAGTTCAAAGTTCAAAATCTATTCAAATATTAGGAAGCCCTACCATTTATTTATGTTTTAGAGATAAACAGTTCAAGGTCCATATTTGTATTTCACCTGGACATAATCCAACTTGTCTATACAAGATGCAACCTGTTTACATGTTGATAAAATTACATATTGTAAAGGTTATGTAAACATTGAGAAGGTTGCACAAACACGAAAACAATGTAAAGGTTATGTAACCTTCTCAAAGGAGTATAAAGAGGGTACCTGACCCTTCATCGTATACGTTAAGATTATATAACCGTAGGGGAGATTACATACTATAAAGTGGATACCTGACCCTTCATCGTATAGGTTATGATTATATAACCGTTGGGAAGGTTATAGACTATAAAGTAGAGGGGGTAAATCTTGTGGGCGGAGCATAGGTCAGGAGGTTCCATGGGTCACGTGACTGATACATGTGGGCGGAGCACATACCGGAGAGTGCAATGGGTCACGTGACTGGATCACGTGACTAAAAGGGTGCGGGGCATAAGGGTCACGTGACTAAAAAGGGGCGTGGCCTAATAGTTAAGGTTAGGTCGAGGTGAGACCACGTGGTGGTTAAGATAGGGTCAAGGTAAGACCACGTGGCAGTTAAGGTTAGGTCGAGCTGAAAATTCAAATTCAAATTTCCCGCCATAGGTCACGTGACCAAATGCTGGCTTCTGATTGGCTGCTCTAAAAAAGTGTGCCAGCTCCCCCATTTCTCATCTACTGACCTACAAATACCAGTAGGTAGTAAAAGGTACTGTACATCAAGTTTATAATTTATCTAATTATTTGTTTTATTAATTTTATTTTTGTTTGAGTGATTAGAAAAAAAAAATGGCGTCTCTGGCATTGAAAAGTAGTTGAGATTAAATGAACGCTATACAACCGCGGGCGGACAGAGCTTAAGTGGCGAAGGTTACCATTGCCAGAACTCCAACATACAAATTTAATAAGTTTCGGGGCAATTGACGTTTCAACTGGAGTATTGTAGGGGTGGATGAAGCTGGGGATTATGCTAAAGATACTGGTAAAATTTGGATAATTTGGATGGAATGAGCTAAAAATGAGGGATATTACGGTCATGATGTAAGGTATTTTTTGTCACATAACAGTTGACTATTGTTCGAAAGGCTTTGGACTGAAAGGATTGGATACGCTTGATATTTGAAAATTAAGCTATTCCTCACAGTTCGAGCCCATAGGTCCAAAATGGTTTCAAGATTGTCTTGTAAATTCGTATTTTGTTTTCCACTGAAAGCTGAGATTTTCTATTTAGCAGTCTATATAATTGGCCAAATCGTCGGTCAAGCTCTTGTTTTTTAAGTCTAGTATGTGGGTTCCAAGTTAGTCTTCTGCCGGTATGGAGTTATAGTTACTGGCGGACAGGATCTGCGTCGTAAGATGAAAGTGACATATTTGCATTTTGATTCAATTACTTTGCCAATTATTACACCAGTGTTCGATCAGTGAAAGGCGCCGTTGCAAGTTTAAGGATGCAGTTTCTGGATGTTGGGTGGATAAGTCAGCAAATGTCGCCTGGAAGGGATCGGGATGAATAAGAATATCAACTGTAAATAAAATGTAGAGGACAGGTCCCAAGACACTGCTTTGAGGAATACCGGCCTCAAGTGGATAATAGTTGAATAATTCTGTGCCACAGCGGATTCGGGAGGAGCAGTTAGAGATGTAGGATCGGAAGACTAGCTATAAAGACTGGAGTGTAAATGGATTTTAAGCTTGAAGAGCAACCCGGCGTACCATACTCGGTCAAAAGCTTGTGCTATAGAGTTATCGAGCTCGGGAGGCTGAGCTGGTTGGGTCATGTGGTAGGAATGGGAGTAACAGATACTCCCAACATTGTTCAAAATTATGAACGAATTTCTGCATCGCATTAGGCGAGCCAGACGACCGTAGCTGCGGTGAATAGATGGGTTGACAGCCGATGCGTGGAGTCTTCTTGGGATCCGAACTGATTAAAGAACGGCTACACAAGATAAAGCTGAATGGCGTAAGATTATTGGAGAGGCTATGACCAACCAAGGCCACGGAAGTAAGTAGTTGCCTTTCAAGAATTCAAATCGCAGCAGCAGAAGAGAAGAGATTGTCATCAGTAGACCGAGAATTGGCCACACGCGACTTACGCACAGATTCCTTTTACGAACACACACCTCCCAACTGTGAAATGGGTAATTTGCAGCTGACCATCAGTCACATTTTAGAAAGACTGTCCGTTACATGACAGCTACTTACAAAATCTAGGAATAGAAAGAAATCTTCGAATGATGTTAAAAGATAACATCACAAAAAAATAATTGAATTCTCCTCCAAAAAAACAATATTTACAACAAAACATAATATAACACCAAAAGAGAAAGATTTAAAACAAATAAAGGACACTAAAGAGCCAAGGAGTTGAGTGTCTATAAGAAGCTTAACCTAACCTTTCAAGAGATATATAGCAAATAAAATTACATTTCGTCCGAAATTTTGTTCCTCTTTTTTTCACAGCAATATAGGTACGATATTTGAAAACGTAAATGGCTTCAAGGAGAAAACTTGATGCAAATTTCATCAAGATCATTTGAACCGTATTGGCGCCATAGTTTATGGGAAAACACTTTTTTTGGCAATTGAGCCATCGTTATTGAGCACAGAATGCCCGATTTAGTACATTAGTTTCGACATTGGAAGTAAAAAAACACATCAAAATTAGGACACCTCTTCAAGAGATCAAGTCACATTGACCAATGATTTTTTGGATTCAAGGAGTTCTAAAACGTAAAGATCTGTTGAAAATCGGTCACCGAAAACTGGGTCTGACTACAACTACCTCTGGTGGCGGTAAAGTAAGTAAAAGCGTCTGGCGTGTCCACTCACTCGACTTTTCCAATGCAGTAAGTGTACTAAGTCCAATGCAAACATTTGTTGATGTTTCTTCTTTATGTTAATCCAATAAGTCTGCAGGTTTCTTTTTTAATTTGTTTTTTAAGTTTAAGTTTGTAGATAATATAATTATACCTCAAATGTGCATCTGGAATGTTCTGGGAAATGTTTTGGGAAATGTAGTTTTCAATTTATCCGAAAGACTAAGAAATAGTAAATAGATTAACATAGACGTAACTACTGCTCTGATTTAGAAGATTTATTTTATTTTATTCTTTTAAATTAAATTTAAGGTAATGACCTTAAGTTTTTTTTGTTTAGGTTTTGTAGAGAGTTACATTACCTTTCAAGTGAAAAGAATTTTCCATAAAATGTTATACTTTTAAGTTATGCGGTTAAAAAATTACTTTTCGTTATAACTTTTTCTCCTGCCTTTTTCTCGAGGATTTAATATTTACGAAATGTTAAAAGGCCTTAAGGAGAAGAATTTATATAATATTTAATTGTAAATAAATATAAAATGTTGAATTTTCGGTAAATTTACAATAATTGGATTCGATACAATTACTAACGGAAATAAAGATATGTATTCTCTGCAAAGATTTATTTTATTACGGGCACTTCAGCATGCATAGATTTCGATAGGTATAATGTCGTGAAAAAGAAAATTACCTTACCCTTTATTTTTACAAGTGTAGTAGTAAATTGTACTATCTTTCTTCTTTATTTGATTTCGCCATTGCGAATTAAAATTTATCATTGTAAAGATAAACAGGAAATAACTGTATGTTTACTCTATTAGAGACATGTTAATAAGTCAACAACACTTAAATTTTTTTTTTTCATTTGTGATTTTTCCTAAGATTGATTTTACTGTAGAACTTAGGGATTTTAAGTTTTTGCCAAGAAAGATATTTAAGTTAGTACGATAATGTCAGAGATAGGACATTAATAGAGTACAGGCTCTCGATTATTGGTAAGATTGCTCATTCACTGTTTCACTGAAATAGGCCATAATTGAAGAATAAGAGGATAGCTTTGGCCTAAATATTCGTAGAACAAAAGCATCAGTAATTTTGTTTTTCCAAGCATTATTGGCTCTGGAAATGAGAATACATTTCTCATATTCGCAAAATAACTTGCACAAATTAAGTCGAGTAAGTTATCGTTTCTCGTAATATTTTTGTTTCTGAATCGAATGAGATCACTCCCATGGCGAGTTTAGAAGTTATTACTGATGCTGGGTTAAAAATACAGAAAAATCACATTTTGCGGCTGAATTATATACTCCATAGGTGTCAAACACGCGGCCCCGAGGTGATATTATGTATTGCACAAAGTTCTGAAATTAAGTGAAAAAAAAGACAATTACAAACCAATGCTATCGATTACTACTCTGAATCCACTTAATTAGCTAATATGTTTTAATATTCTGTTCACATACCTGAATCCTCATTATAACATAATTTCATTTTAAGAACATTTGTGAAAATGGAATGTGGCAGCGCATTAATTGATTTTCGCATGCCTGATATTCAGGGTTTCCTTAAGTTACGACAAATATTTAAAGAGGTGATAATAGATCTCCAAGGCAACAAAAAGATTTCTTTATTTTTTTTTAATCAATCTTTATTTGTAAATGTTTTCCTCTGCTTCCTGTCCCAATCCCAAAAGATACTTCGACTTCATTTATACGAAATTAAAGCCTAATAAAAATAGAAGTTTCTCTAGAAGTATAAGGTCTGTAGTCCAACAGAGGCTGAGAAAACATTCACAAATAAAGAGTCATTTAAAAAAAAAACAATTAAAACCTTTCGCTATTGGTCTCTCCGAGTCCCCTTACAATGATTTAGTTCAACCAAATTCATATTTCTTAAAGGGAATGTTGTCTACTTTACGTTGGTGCAATCAGAACTTAATTACTTTAATCAGTATTGAGTGATCGCTTCCTATTCAACAAATAACGTGAGTTATTTGAAGAAAACATGAAACATAAAGTTCCTACTATTCTGAGTGGAATCGGATACAATAACATATTCAACGATGCATTCATTTCATTTCTTACTTGTTTAGATATAGATATACATCGTATATTTAAATTTATTGCAATTCTTACTTGTTCAGATGTATAAATAGATAGATAAAAGAACTTTATTCTGGGACGTATATATACATCTATACTTATATATCCATATACAAAAGGGATATCCATATATATATTAAATTGATCCGCTAGGTAAAATGAGTTCTTAATTCGCAAATATCTCAAAATCCTGTCAGATGTTTTCTTTTTTGAAAATTTTGCTCAGAATGACAAAATCTAGTTCTCTGCAAAGCTTCAGAGCATTTGATTGAAACCACTTTTTCTAAAGAATACTGTGAGGTCATTTACGCTTCTTAATGACAATTCATTTTAATATACTAAAGTGTTTTAATTTACTTTCTTTCAGCACTCCATTACTAATACTTATTGTGTTTTTAGAAAGGACTCCGCAATTTCAGATTAGCCTCGAGCCACGCAAAAGCTAGAGGCGGCTCTGTTAGAAGTATCCTTTGATAACTTATTGATGTTCCGGGGTGGCATTTCCTACCAATTCTAAAACGATTCAAGACCTGGGCTACGACCACCCTACTCTAACAGACGCACAGGTATACGACACCCAACAATCTACTTACGTGGATTCGTCTGGAGCTACCTTCATGACCAACAAGTGAAAATCAGAAATAATTTCTACGAGGTAGAAGAGATCGTCTACAGGGGAAGCAATGTTCTTTGACGAGTTTCTGTTTGTGCTTAAGGTTGAGCGGTTCCGCGCAATAGCATATTCTGATGATCTATTCTAACAGTAGAGCCAGATTAAAAAGAAAAGTGGATTAAAAAGATGCCCCAATCTAGTTTGGGAGTGGTGCCAGACGAAAAGGATGAGGATGGTAACTGCCAAGAGCCAGGCCATCTTCCTGAGAGGCATGACCGATAGAGTTCACCGTAAAGGAATTAATATACACAGCGCAAGAATAATTCCAGCTCAGGTTTTCACTTACATTGGTGTCAAATTTTGAAAGAAGATCTGCAAGAGGATTCACTCGGACTATCTGAGACGCATGGCGACCATAGCCTAGAAAGGTTTAGGTTGGATTGGGGTCGGACATTCTGAGGTATGCGTCTCCTGTATGGAATCGTGACCTCATACGCCGACAAAGTTGAAAGGTTGTAAACGAAATCGATGACTTATGAATCTCCTGGGAATCATCAGATGCCATAAGACCGCGGTTCATGAGGCGGTGTTAGTTTTAGCGGTGGTGTTACCTCTCGGTATTCTCCTGCAAGAGGACATAATATAAAAAAAGGATTCAAGAGAAAATCGAAATCATGTTTCAATTGGTATAACAACCTGCACCATATTATAAAGGATATACAGCATAATAAACAGGGAGACTGGTGAGTGGAGCATGGAAGAGGAAGATTTAATTCGCCTACTGGAGGAAAAGAACTGCCAGTACTTCAATGCCTTCGTGTACGGATGGAAAGAAGCCACGGGAGTACAGCATTTCAATCTCGCTCAATGACTTGCTACAGGAAGGCCACTCGATGAGGACTAAGAAGTAAGAGCTGAACAAGGAAAGTCTATAAATTTTAAGCCTTCTGCGCTGCCCCATCCACCATTCTGCATCATAGTTTAAACCCTTTTTTATTGTTTCTATTATATATGATCTTTAATAATGTAATATAAGATGGCAGTAAATAAAATTAGCTTCATTGGCAGTAGTGGTAAGAGTATATTGCAGTACCATGTACCCCACTTTTACCGAGCATACCGCTAAAAGGCGAGGTATAGGGGAGAGAGAAGAAGTCTAAAGCTGAATATAAAAACCTTCCCATATTCGAAAACTAGATTCTTCAAAAAACATTAAGATGGTTAATGGCGTAAGATGATGACGCAGTGCCAACCAAGAAAACTATGACTTTTTGGTGTGCCAGATGTTACCGCATCAAGCATACCTGATTTTTGTGGGCTTATCTTGTTGCCAGGGTGAAAGAAGAAAAGATCCTGAAAATATTGCTCATTGAGATCATCTAAGGGGTGGGCAACCGAGACCGCTGGATTAATCTCATGGCTGGAAAATATATGAGCATACATTAGAGTTCTTAATAAATTATGAATTAGCAATAAATTTTTAATCATTTTAGGGCCTGAATAGAGACCCAGCATATTTATATTCATTCCTGCTTTCTATAGTATGGGAAACCCCAACACCGCCCTTGTAACTAAATTATTTCGGTAGATGGAAACCATCAAGAATCTCGTTGAATTTTATAAAAAAAAAAAAAAAGGATATTGACCTTCGAAGACTAGAAATAGCCTGAAACAAATCACTATCTTCTACCCCCTGCTCTTTTTCCACTGCTGAAGCTGGTGATGTGCAGGTGCATCGATTAAGTTTTCCAAATCTAATTTCTGACTACCTATAAATAATCCACTCGTTCCATACCTATTTTTCGGGTAATTTAAACTGACTACATTGACTGATATTTTAACTTTTTACTAATAAAAATCTGTAATTCTAAGATAATTAAAAGTGTATTTTGATTGGTCCGAAACACGCTACTAGCATATGGATAAAATGTACATTTCATGCATTTTATATATTTCATGAAGTTGTACATCATGCATGGACAACAGTAGCGGAACATGTAAGTGTTTATGGAAATGAAACGCAGAGAGCCATAGATCGAGGTTTTGGCACTTATATGCAATTTGCCACCCTTTTCAACGCTCTCTAGCAGCTTAGCGGTTGATCGTAGAGAAATATTTTATGGTAATAAAATATAGAAAATTCTGTCAACTCTAATTTTTTATCGAGTGGTATTCTCGAAAAAAACACAATATGTAGTTTCCGAAATATAGGCAACAAAAAATCGAGTTCAGTGTCCCAAAAAAACTCGGGTGTACCAAAATTAATGACAACAAAAAAACTTTCTTATATTGCCCAGATTGCATCTCTTGTTGGTGTTAAAATTTAATCATCCATTTAAAAACTAGAAAACATTGTTACGTAAAATACTCAGAATACTGTTCAGTTTTAGGTACGAGGGAGGAAATACTAATTGAAATAAATCATTAATGTTAGAAGCTGGTTTGAAGAAAAAATCCTATTATCTACTGATCGTAATATCAACAATCTAACTAGATCAAGATCTTGAAGGGATGCTGCAGTAGTGATAAGATTAAGAAGGGGTGGGGGAGCTAGATATAGTGAGCAGTGGTGGTGTTTAGTCCAGTCAGTTCTTGTCCTTAGTGGAGGCAACATGGTTTACCAGCAGGAGGCTATCGTGGTGAGTGTCAAAGTGATGTGATTGTGTTGTTCACTAACTATTGTGCATTGTGTCAGGCTATGTGGTGGATTATAATTATTTGGTATTTATCCGTAGAACAAGATGGAAACGGATTATGATACTTCATATACATATATGAAGCAAACTATACTCATATTGTTTGCATAAATTAATAATACCTCCTTGTCATATACCTATTAATAAAAATATTGGTTAATTATGTGCAAATATCATGCATAAAATTCTTTAATTGCCCGTAAATTAAATTTTTAAATTTCCTTAAATTGCACTGCAAGTGTAATTTACATTTACAGATCTTTGATAATCAGAATTTGAAATTTATAAAAAAATTAATAATACTAATTCAGTGACTTTTTGGTTTTATTTCAGTAAATTTTTTAATATTGAGATAATTATTATTGTTTTTATACAGTAACAATGTCCGCTTAATACCTAATGAAATGTTGAATTTATTTTAAATTAAATATAAATATGGCAGTAGTGAATATTAGTCAGGTCAGAATCATTAATTTTTTTAGCAACAATTTTAGGTTACGTATCATTTTGGAAATCGTCTAATTTTATGTAATCTACTCTTGAAATTAATAACTTTTTTTACCATATTTTTTTCAAATCTCTCTATATTTAATTTATTTCAGTTAAATATCTTTATCAATATCGACTCAATTTATGCTATTTTCAAATTAACATTTAGTGTGATATGTGTGAAATAGAGTGATAATAATTGAAGAGCTTCATGCTAAGACGAGTCTTGTCGTGGTAAACAATTTCGGATAACTGAAAAAAAAAAAATTATTTTAGCTTAACAATTTTTCATAATAATAAAACTAAACCGATTTATTACTAATTTAAACAATCAATGAACTGTTTGATTCAATAATTTAAATCGGAGAAATTTACCAAAACTTCGATAGCACATCATCAGTTTTCACTTATGTCTAATTAATGAAATTATAAATAGATTTATGTATATTGTTTGAGAGAGGGGAGAATTTATATAAATAAAGTTCTGAAGAATATAGATTTATTTTTCATTGCATTGTACTACTGTATATATTTTCAAAGGAACACTTAAAATATAAGGTCGAAACTATATTACATAAAGTTAATAGTCTCCAATTCTATCGTCCATTAACTGAAACTCAAAAAGTTGGCTTTTCTATGAGTTAGTCGTCAGGATTTTTAAGCAAAATTGTAAATTGTTGATTTAATAGATAATATTTGATCATTATGGATCTCTAGGAACCAATTTTAATGTTCTGGATTTGGAGAGGTTGGTGACACTTTTTTGTTCACTGAGGATTCCTATGTATCAAGGAAACTTTTTCGTGTATCAGAAAACCACCGAAAAGTGGGTGACTGTCCTTTCAAGAGGTCATACATGATATAACTAACAGTGATTACCTACATTTCCTCAAAAGTACTTAAGTTATTTTGTCATCTGTTCTTATCTAGTACTTGACCTTTGAATTAACAAGAATATCTTATTAGAGAGTAAGTTTTTTTTTAAATATTTAATTCTTGGATTGACAGAGAAAATTTCCAAGCATCTTTTTTTTTCTTTTTTTTTTTTATAATCTTTATTCCACGCGAAATCATGTCAACCAGAAAAGTTATATATCCGCATTTTCCTGGTACATGGTTTGGAGTTTGATAAGTTTTAAATTTTATAAAATAATTTAATCTAAAAAAAGAAAGATTTTTTTTTAAATTTGAAGAAACTTTTATAAAATGCGTAACTAAATTTTGGATAAAACATGACACCGATCTTTCGTAAAAAAAATTCTAATTTTATTTTACTTTGTTATTAGTTCGAGAGCCCAAATGCGAAAATATTTACTAATTGGTAGATATCAAGTTAAATATTTTTAGAGATCTTCATATGTAATGCCTAATCCTATGATGTCATGTTCCGAGTGTCTGTGGTGCTCTGTTTATTTCGCCGGACAAATAGTTTACCTCGAATAAGAAACAACTTTCTTTCAGAAAAAAAAAGCAGGTATAAATTAAGCGATAAGACGTAATGTTACAAATCGGATGTAGTCCAGGCAATGCTCAAAAGAGAATTGGGTTGTAGGCGGAAATGAATGGACGGTCTGCATTGACTTCAGGGATTTGTTTGGACCAGTTAAGAGGCAATGAGAAGTTTTTCGTTTTATCTCGAAAACGTTAGGTCGTAGCCTAAAACATTTTATTTGAAAAATTCAAGATCATTCAATTTCCTACAAGAATAGTTCTACTTTTTTGTTATCTTATATATCTTAAACTATAACAGATACGGAAAAAAAAAAAAAAAAAAAAAACAAAAGGAACATTGTAGTATAAAATGTAATTCTTTTTATTTGTTTGCTTACAATGTTTTCAGCTAGGATCAGCGTTTTCAAGATGTAAATGAAAAATCGAAAAAAATAACCTTCTCCTCCCTATCTTTGGCCCTGCTCCTAGATCTGGAGACGTTTAATATGTATAGCTCAAAACTAGTCCAAACAAAGCCCTTAAGTCAATTTACGTCTACAACTCCCTTATTGATTGGCCTAATGCTTTGCACGCCCCACCTGTGGAAAGTTTTTTTTTTTTACTTAAAATTGCAAGTTTTTGATTGTATGATTAGTTTTAGTATATTTTAAAATAAAAAACAAAACAGTATTTTAGGCAGTATATATATTACCTTAACACATTTATAAAATTTATAAAACCTTAACACATTTTATTGAATAACTTAAGGTAAAAACAAACAAAAATAAAAAATAAAATAAAATATTAAAATTATGAACATGTATGAATACATTAAAATTTCACTTTCCGAACTTTTTTTGCAGCGAAAATGTTTATGATCTCATCAAACTTTATGGGAGTCGATATATTGTGATCTATGGAGATTATATTCTGATTAGTTATTCTTTGTAGAGCAATCGTGCTTGTGTTGTTATAAGTAGGGGATTTGTTTGAGGCAAAAGGTGGGGTAGAGTTATTTATTTTTTCATCTTTGTACGGATCCAAATAGGTAAAAAACATAAATGCTAACACGGGTGACCTTAGGAGAACTTTTAGCAGCCAAAAAACCTCGAAATTATAGAACTGTTCTTTTGTCTATAATTACTAAAGGTTATATTATAATTCGAAAATGTTATAGTATAATAAATTAAAGAAAATTAAATTGTGTGTTGAGTGAGTACCACAAAATAATAATTCTATTGAAGCAGTTTGAAGTTGAAGCTTGGAAATGAGTACTCCAAGGGAAAAACTAATAACATGTAAGTTGTAGAGTATCAAATCTGTGTCAACCTCTCGAAATTTGCAATCTTCTGATCTCCGGTTATTGGCAAATTAGCCCAGTAGAGATATCATTTTGGATTGTAAAAGGTGCAATAAATTTAATTTTTAGATATGTTGTGAGTATTGCCCCTCTTATGAAAAACCTAAATTTTCGACCTCTTCCTTGTGCCGTTTCCAGCGTCCTGAAAAACCGCTAAAAAAAGCACTTTTTTCAGTTATTTCCCACTTATTTCAGTTATATATATCCTAACTCGCTTACAGTGAAATTAAGTTAAAAATGTGGAAATGCAATCCTCTACAAGTTTGGTTATTATGCATTTTTAACTAAACTGTTATAAAAATAGTTATTAATGCGAAACCAAATCTAACCTTTAGTGTTGTTTTTTTTTTGTGGATATTTTGCAGATTTTGACGGCCCCGTACCAGTAGCTATTTCGAACTCTAAATAAAATGTTACATACAAAACTTGCAAGAAATTTAACGTTCTTTAGAATTAAGAATGACCCGTTTTTACCTTAAATGAACTGGAAGCGAATTACTTAGGAATAACTGAAAGCATTTTCTTAGCAGCTATAACTTTTATCTCATGAATTCTTCTCTTATAGTACTTATTTCCAAGATAAGGACTCGTATATAGTACTCTGTAATAGTTTTTGACAAAGTTGGAAATAATAGTCGTCGTTGGACCATCGTTTTCGAACACACCCCACTTAACCCAAGTATTATTTTGCGGTACTTATTCAACGCAGAATTTAATTCTCTTTAATTTGTTATGCAACAACGTTTATATATAATGCATCGTTTAGGAATTTTAGGCGAATAGGCAAAAAAAGTCTAAAAATTTCGAGGTTTTTGGCTCCCAAAGATTCTCCCGGTGTCACCCGTGTTAACATTTTTGTCATTAACATGTTTGCATCCATATAAACAAGTTGAAAAAACAAAAGCTTTTACCCCACCTTTTGCTTCATAGACCCCCCAAAAAAGGCACCTAGTGAAATAAATCGGGAGGAAGAAACTCATGGAGAATAACTGAGACTTCAATGCCCAACATTGTCTCATTGCTTGGTGTCGTCCATTTCAAACGGTGAGACAAATGCAAGTAATAATGATTTTTATTAAATTGTATTGCTTTTTTATTGCACTAGTTTTATACCGATTTAGACTCATGACAACAAATTTACATATATTTGGAGCTTAACATGTATTTAGACAAGAGATTTGCTCTTTTTTACTTATTAAAAATGAGCAGAAATAAGTATATAATTTTAAAAAAACTCGAATTTTGCACCTCTCTCAATTCTGCCGCCCGCGGCAAGTGCCCCCTTTGCCCTCCCATAGATCCGGTCTTGCCACAGGTATAATGGAGGAAGTGATGAAAAATAAGGGGATGTGGAGGAGGATCAAATAAGCTAAGCAAAGCACTTATAATTTAATATTTATTTTTTATAGTTTTATAAAGATATTATTAACAATGCAAGTATTTATATATATTAATACATACTTTAAATATGAGTGGCAAACTATGGAACTTTTACTGTGTTAAAGGCCGATTGAAACAAATCTTATTTCATCTGTTTCTCGATGTTTGGAACGTGCTGATAACAAAATCATCCTCCTGTTTTGGATTGTTCTCTAGGATAAGGCACGCCCTTGTATGGCCTTATTTAAAGGCAATTTATCAAAATCGGTTGTCCGAAGATGGTTTATTAAAACTGTAGCTATAGCCCACATCTATGTTTAACACCACTCAGATTTGTTGAAGTTGAAACTTCGATGTTTTATCTGAATCGTCAACATCGTTAGGAAATAAAACTAATATCAAGGCAATTTTTCAGTCTCATTACGAGGACATTTTTGATAAAATGTTTTTGATAAAATCTTTTTTTTTTACAAAATCAATAGTATTCGTTCACTATAAAAGGATTAAAAAATCTCGTACTGTAAGAGCTACAACTGCACAGATTTTTTTTACTTTATTAATGAACTAATTTTAGACTCCTAAGAGCCCTTCAATTTTAGTTTGTTATTAGTGCATATATGAGATACTAGTGTATTAACATGTTCTAAGACAATTTAGCTGCGACCATCTGCGCCCTCATTTTGGTAAAATTTTTTGTGATTTTTCCTCATTCAACCCTCTTGCGAATCCTTACGAAATCTCTGATATCCATTTCTAGTGTTAAATAACATACAATAATTGCTTCAGAAATAAGCTACGAGTATAATACTTCATTATAAGTATAATTAGTATTTTATTGTTTTTCAATTGTTGGGCTTTTTCTATCGCAGATCTATGCATTATACCATTTCTTATATATATATATATATATATATATATATATATATATATATATATATATATATATATATATATATATATTATTAAGTACCTATATGGTGATATGACGAGTATCAAAACAAATAACACTATATAAGTGGAAATTTATTTATCGGAAAACAGAAAGTTGTCTGCTGAAAAATACAGCAGTTATCTCAATAATAGTTATGGAAATATCAACGATATAATGTCGCTACCGAGTTATTTCAGTCATTTCATTTTTTGTAGAAGATCCTATTTTACTTACTTTCTTTATGAAATCTTTTTTACAAATAAAATAAATAAAAGGTTAAAAATTCAAATGTTATTAAAATACATATCCTCCTATTAGAAAAAATTGTAGTTAATGCCTGAAGTATTTTTAATTATCATAGATTTTTTTAAAACAGTTATATTGATATACTGATGCTGATTTATTGATATATCCATATGTATTGGTAATACTGGATTCTGATAAACTATTGAATATATTTTTTATCTTAATTCGTCCCATTCAATAATTTTTAAGAAAACATTTGTTTCAAACAAATAGCAGTATTCATCTTCCCTGGTTTTACAACTTTTTTTTATTTCTTTATTCTTTTTAATTTATTTGAAACCATGAAATCAGTAATAATTTGATAAACCACGCTCAGAATTTTAATTAAATCATACAAAAAGTATTTGATGATCAGTTGTTTGGGCTTCAAATAATAATTAGTACCATTGCCAGTCTTTCTTATTTTTTAAATTTTTGCTCACACCCTCAAATTCTCAAGTAAGATTAGTTACATCAACATGACTCACCTTTAATTCGATTCAGTATGAGGAAAGGTGTAAATATCAATAACCAATTGATCTTTACCTCACATCATCTGTCATTTAAAGAATTTTGCCTAAAAAATGATAGTTTCAGTCAACCATGCGCTGCTCATTTGAGATAAACCCCGTTTTATTGTAAAATTAGACATTGTTTATATGTTAACATAATGCAATGCGCCACTATTAAGGACAATAGGTATCAATGCAATATGTAAACATGCATACCGTATTTACAGAGAAAAGAAAACAAAATAAATATAAAAAAAATAATGATAAAAATAAATAGAATTATGCCTGCAGGACATTGATTGAATCTTGAATCATCAATTATGAACTACTGAGATACGGGTCCAATCCTCAATTAGAGAAGGACGTTCCTCTCATTAATTATCCTAATTTCATCCCTGTGGTTTTACCCTTCTCTATCCACGCTGCCCTTGAGGATTTTTACAAAAGGATTGTTTTTCAAACTGGGCTCACTCAACCTTATCATAAAAGATAATTCACATATATTATTCACTCAAACTGAAATTACTCAAATTATCGCAGATGGAGAGATAATCTATAGCTGTCATTCACTAGACCAATTAGACCATATATTTTGCCAATTATCGACTCGGTAGTAACTATTTATCAGTCCGTATCTCTGTCAACGGGATGTCCTGGCACGGATTAATTATTCAATAGGAGAATGAAATGCCGAAAATTACAAGCTTCAGTTCGTGGTCATGCAACTATTTGCAGCGTTGCATCATCGGCGCTTACTCCCCCACGAGACCAATTAATCAAGGAATTATCTGGATGTAAGTACGATAATGCGCTTTCTAACAGTGCCAAGTAATTAGGATATATCTTGATAAAAGAACATCTTATCAATAATATGTGCATTAGGAACTCGCATGTTGAGCCGCGATACGACGGCTTCAACTGACTTCCACTGATCCACCTGCAGTGCTCACGAGATCGTTGGTTTATCGCCAACGCTAATTCAATCGATCCCTGATGATCCCGATGACACGCAGGCGTATTTGAATAGGTAAATTAGAGGGTTTGGGCACTTTTTCATATTTTAAAGGGGAGACGGAATTGTTATGCCACTTACTACATGTTATTCCTTATTACTTGCATAATCCGTTTGATCAATCACTTTCTAATTTGGTTTGGAGTAATATTGGCTATTAGTATATATCCTGATTTTTTTAAATAAAAGAGCTATAGACAATTTTTTTTTTTCCAAGTCGTGTTTAGAGTTTAATATATTTAGCGTATTTAATTTGTGTTTAAAGTAGATATGTAAATATCATTATTTTTTAATTTAAAAAACTCAGAATATAAGTTAATATAATTATATGATTGTGTAAAAATGTCAACAAATTCAGAATATTATTTTCTTAGAAAAATAAAAATATAAAATTTTGGGAAGACTCAAAGAATGGAAAGAAAAAAAATCAGGTTTACAATATACTTAATAGGCATTTTTTAAAATGATTTTGGGTCAGAAGGACTTGTAAATTGGTTTAACTGTATTCATAATAGCTTCTAGAATACTGACATTATGTAAAAATATTTCTACTATACAATTAATATGCACATATAAATTACACATATATCATTGTAACAAGAAAAATCTTCTATTTTCATATAAAAATACTAGCTGTCCTATCGCGGCTTCGCTCGGGATAAGATGGTCTTATCGTAAATTTCATTTCTTTACTACGATTTTCTAACTAAACTTTCATTTTTTGGCCGTTATAATATTATTTTATATTTCAATAAATTGTTTGAATCACCAAAATGGTCCCATTTATTTTTTCAATGATTATTAATAATTTTGTACAGCTGAGAGTATTTAGACTTGGTTGAAAAACATGCTTCCATTATGACTATAATGATTTCGTGCGAAATATTTTTAGAATAAATGCATATGATCCATATTTAAGGACGAAACTTTAAATCTATTATGATATAATAAATGCAGATTTATGATATATTATTTATTTTGTGTTTGTCTTAACGCTTGATCATGGAACTTGATAACAGTGTCAGCATATAAAAAATATAGAATTTGTTTATAACTTGACTAGGGAGCGTATCGAATCCTAACATGGCTATGAACCATCGTCTCGAATACACAAATATATTGTGGGAATATGACATTAATCGGTCAGAAGTTCCACGATCATAAATAAACACAACGATTATATATATATATATATATATATATATATATATATATATATATATATATATATATATATATATATATAAAATTTATTTTCATAATTTTTGCCTTCAGTTTCCCCTTACCATAGACTAGAATTATTAAAAAATAATGAGAAATTCCTAAGTCCATTTTTTGCTTATAACAATGGTGAAATCTTGACCAATTATTTCACTTCGAAACCATTCAAGTCGTTCTAGGAAGAAGAGGGGACAAAGAATCCCACCGATTTTAGCATATCGTCATTGTGAGTTTAATCGTTAAAGTTTTGCTTAGAATTCACTCCAAATACAATCATTATCATGCGATAAATGCAATAACTATAGTAGCGTTTGAACTGTGTACTTTTTAGGCGAATACTGCAATAGAAAGCCAAAATATTTAAAAATCCTAGTCGATGGGTTTCTTTAATATACTTAATTGCAAGGAATTTTTTTAAATCTCTTCATTGGAAAACTGTTTTAAGATCTTTTAATAAGACTTTTGTAAGATCTGTATCGAAGGTCATCGGAAGGGGTAGAGTTGCTTTTTAAATCCCTTTCAGAACAAGAGCCCGGATTTTTACGCATTAAATACAGGATATGCCTTATTATGTGAAATTAAAAACTGTAAAATATGTAGTAAAAAGTCTCCAAATATGCAATAGCACAGCTAATACAATTCCTTACAAAAAGTTCTGAACTAAGAAAGAAATTGAAGGAAGAAATAAAAATTAAACGAAAATGATTTTTTTTTTTTTTCGTAGCCCAATATATAAAAATAATTAAAACATGTGACAAGCTATTCAATAAGTATTCAGTAAGGGACAAATGGAAAGCCGGGAAAAGAAAATTATATATATGGTTTTAATGTTTAATTAAAAACATGATTGGAAACACTTTTTAAACTAAATTATCAAAATAACAAAAAAAATACAGCATAATTGTATTTAAAAAGGATAACTAATTGGTAATGTTAAAAAATACACAAATAAAACTCTAATATTACCGATTGTTAAGATAACAAATTGAAATTGAAACTAGGTACGAGTATGGTGTTTAAAAAAATAAAAAGGGGAGATGGAAAGCCGGGAAACGAAAAAAATCCATATGAAGCCAATTATTGAAGGTGGCGTTATTTCATTGATTTATTGTTGTTTTGTTTATTGAAAATGAATTTACGATTGGAAAATAGAATTTCATCTTAATTGTTCCTTTTTAATTTTTTATTAATTTTTTTTTACATTATTGAAATTGTTAAAGTGTGCAAAATAAAATTTCGCTATACGCATCTGAGTACAGTGATTCGTAAAGATGTTCGACTCTTTAAAAAATTCAAGAAAACAAAATATGCAATTTAATAAAAATCCAGGCTCTGTTCATAACACGGTTTTGGGGGTTTCGGGGATGTCTTAACTTTTTCTCCCACCTCCACTATTTGACCGATTTTGACTTTGTTTTATAATTTTGAAGAAGTATCTTTTCAGATTAATCTTTCTTTTGAATAACAAGCCCTCGTCCTCGCTGTTTTGTCACATTTCCTTATATTCCACTAAAATCTTAGCGCAGAAATATTAATAATTGCCCACAATTATAAACAATGGTAGAGTCTGAAATCCACTGTAAATATTTTTACATTATCAGCCCAACCAGTTTGCCAATTTTGGTTCATTAATTACAATAAATGTCAAAATGTTCTACGCTAAAATTCTAAATAAATTCATTGAAAATAAATTTTAAAAAAAAGTGTAAGACTCATAGTTTCGGAAATCAGTTACTGAATGACAAAATAACGCTTCTTTTCAAGAGAAAGAGGAAGACAATAGTTATGCAGCCGGCGCCTTTTATGAATAAAATTACTTTATTAACCACTTTTTAACTAAAATATTTTTATCCATTGAACCATTCTGCTGAATAAAGAAATGTTTCAGAAATAATAAATTTAAATTAACTATACTAATGAGTCCCATAATGTAGTATATCAGCACTTAGATTTACAGTGCCTTACCCGTAAACTTTACAAAATATTCAAACCGCTTCTAGTGCTCAGGAAATTATGGGACTGATCTTATAATATAATATTACAATATAAATTATATTATAATATAATATTTATATTTTCAGGAATATAAGGAAATATTTTTATTCAGGAAATACCCTAGTTTCAGGAAAAAAAATTAAAGGAATATTACATTTTTTTGGTACTACAACACTCTTATGAGAGATTCTCCATATACCGATAAAAATTAAGCTTTAACTATCCCACATCGATGCTTAAGAATGACATAAACTAAAAATATTCTCAAAAAATTTCAGATGCAAAATTTACATCAAGATTATCACATTAACACTTTATGATAGAGAATGTTTATCATTGTAGCAATACCTGATTATTCTTATCATCGACAGTTTTACTACCACTTCTGTGTTATAAAATCCTTATCCGGTTAAATTTGAATTTTATTATACTTTAAAATTTGGGTCTAATAATCTATTATTGTCGCCAAATACGGATTTAAGCTGTTAATTTTATTACATAATGTGTTGAAAAATATTCGTTGATATTTCAGTTTGTGGTGGATGTAATGAGTAACACCTTGAAAAATGGTTTGAGGTTCTTTTTTTTTTTTTTTTTTTTATTATTCCTTTTGCTATTATCGTTATATTTTGTAATGTCTTTAGATAATTTTATTTTCATAGAAAAAAAAAATATATTGGCTTCCAAAAAAATATATTCCAAACGACCTCTTTAATAAAAATTAAAGAAATAAAATATTGAATGTCATACAAAAAATAAAAATTATAAAATCATCTATTTTATTCAGGCGCTCGTACTGATTTTCTGAAATTAATTAAAATTTATTAGTATACTCTAATATTGTTATAATGATTGAATAGAATTTTTGTTCCAAGGCGAAGAATTGTTAAGATCGGATCTGATCTGGAGAGGATAACAGCCATTTAATTATTTTGTGTCTAAATAATGAAATTTGTAACAGCAGAATTTTACAGCTACTGATATTTAAATGCTGCACGAAAAAAAGAACCAGTTTAACCTGCCATAATATTGAACCAGAGAAAAAAAAAAAAACTATTAATAGAACCTGCTGAAATCTAAATATTTCCTTAAAAGAAATGCTTTCTCTAACTTTCATAAATTCCTGAAACAGATGCATTATATAATTAGCATATGTTCCTAAAACGGGCTATTAAACATCAGTACAAATTTTTCTCCATCCAAATTTAGATAATAATTGAGAATGAATTATTTATTGAATAATTATATAACTCAAAACACTTCATATATTCATTGATGTCTCGATTTCGTAAATGAAACTATCCTATTAACTAAACTATAATGTAAATTATATTTTTATAAAAATAATTTAATAATCTATTACTGACTTCTATACTAAACTTTGCTTCATAATCGTCGAACCCATCCTGGAATTTGACAACTCAAACATAAGTAAGATGAGTTAATATCACATAGTTAGATTGAGGATGTTGTGAAGTTTATTAAGAGTAAATAGTAAGTAAAAAGTTCCGTTCAATGTGTATCTGTATAATATGTCAAACCAAAATCTCTTGAGATTAAACTTGCTTTACGATCATTCAATGGAATCTTGATTTGGCTTTTTTTAGCATAAAGACCTCTTTTATAGGACCCCTTTCATTGATGGTACGTCCATCCCATCCAAACCTTGCTAGTTTCAGCATAAAAATACCACATCTTTATTGGAGAAAGTAGAATGCATAATGATTTCTGATGCCGGAATAATTTTTGGAGGAACTATGCGTGGTAGCTTTATGTTTTGATGAGATGTTAATTATGTGAACAAGATATACCTTAATGATTATAGGATTTCTCCCTTCGTTAATTAGATGAGTTTCTACTTCGAACTGTGAGAATTGTTTGTCATCAGCCATTTTGTTCAAGTCCTGAGCAATTAAATTAAATTAAAACGAGGCAAATAGCAAGTGTAACTTGTCTTTTAGTTCTTTTCATTATTTATTTCGAGGATGGTATAGTCGTTTTGAGAATGAAAAAAAAATGAAGTGAAAAAACTCTTGCTTTTAATTCAGAAAATCGCGTGCAAAGTTCTGAGCAATAAAACAAATGCATAGTACTTTCATTCTTTTTTTTTTTTTTGTATTATAGGATTTTTATGTATACGTGTCATTAAAGCTATAGTTAAAACAATGGAACTTTTCAACAATTATCTCATTCTACAATTTTCTATTCTATTTTTATTAAATAATGTATTGACAGCAATTATTTAAAAAAAAATACGACGTAGTTGGCATTGAAGTTGCCAAACATTGAATTGACAGATGAGGTTGTCACACCACCATTACGTTAACAAACGTCTTGCCACGTGGAAAACCAGAAAATATTTTCTGTCCTTTTATAAATAAATATAAGTTTTTAATTATATTATATTATGTGCCAACCAGTTATTGAACTAGTGCAAAGATTTTTTTTTCTAATACAGCATTTGTCTGTCAATATATCAGTGAAACCTGACAGACTTATCACTAATTCTCATACTCCAACAATCTTGAGAGCAAAAATTTGGCGCAGTTGTTCCTCATGAACTGATTAGAAATAAATAGGGATTAAGTGAATATATTACGGGTATTTGTCCCTAATCAACACAAATGTTTTTAATAATTTAAAAAGTAGTAATCCGGTTATTACATCTAATAATATCTTTAAAAAAACATTAATTTTTTTTCAGGAATATTTCAGGAAAAATATAGCTATATACTCGTAATTAGAAAAAGAGGACCTGTCTGGAATAAATTAATGTTTCTAAAAAAAAAGAAGTTTTAGATCACACTGTTTTGCTTGTTGTGGTTAGTGATCAATCTTTATATTTGAAATGTTGAATATTTACTTTTACCTTATTTGCGATACTTCTACTCGAAAATTATGGCTAGAATAATGGTAATACGGTTATAAAATCAAAATAAGCAAAGTTTGACTTACGATAGTTAAGCTCTTACATACTAGTTTGTCATTATCAACTATTTATTTTTTAATGACGAACTACCCATAATTGGAAACCAAATAATATTAACAAAATTAAAAAAAAAAGTTATTGGGAAATAATATAATCTGCCACACTCAAGGACAATAAAATGACTCGACCAAATATATATAAAACGATATATATATATATATATATATATATATATATATATATATATATATATATATTTATGCATGTTAAATTCCTTAATTTTGATCGAAATTGAATAAAAATGATGTAACAAGGAGTACATATTTTTGTTTATTTTTTAATCTAGAGACATATTGTTTTTTTTTAATCTTCGGTATTTAAGAAAAATCTTTTTTCTTCAACTACTATGGAATACCAAAGGTCTCAAAATATTTGAAGAGATTTTCCATTTACAACTAATTTCTGCCTTTATTTCAATATTTAATTTTCAATTAATTTACTTCAGCTATGTAATATATCATCTTATTCATAACTATCGCTGTTTGCATAGTAATATTGGTAATTATTACTATCTGTCATATTTAATGGTAATAAGTGATGATGATAAATATTTCCATTAATATAATACAAAAAAGGCCAATTTCATAGTATAACCTATATATCAAAATATGAAAATGAAGCAAACTTTATACATGTAAACCATATTTGGAAGTAAATAACAGAAAAATTAGTTATATGAGCTTAAGGTAAAAAGCATATGATATGAAAAAATAAGTGTATATTATATATATATATATATATATATATATATATATATATATATATATATATATATATATATATATATATATATATATATATATATATTTATGCATGTTAAATTCCTTAATTTTGATCGAAATTGAATAAAAATGATGTAACAAGGAGTACATATTTTTGTTTATTTTTTAATCTAGAGACATATTGTTTTTTTTTAATCTTCGGTATTTAAGAAAAATCTTTTTTCTTCAACTACTATGGAATACCAAAGGTCTCAAAATATTTGAAGAGATTTTCCATTTACAACTAATTTCTGCCTTTATTTCAATATTTAATTTTCAATTAATTTACTTCAGCTATGTAATATATCATCTTATTCATAACTATCGCTGTTTGCATAGTAATATTGGTAATTATTACTATCTGTCATATTTAATGGTAATAAGTGATGATGATAAATATTTCCATTAATATAATACAAAAAAGGCCAATTTCATAGTATAACCTATATATCAAAATATGAAAATGAAGCAAACTTTATACATGTAAACCATATTTGGAAGTAAATAACAGAAAAATTAGTTATATGAGCTTAAGGTAAAAAGCATATGATATGAAAAAATAAGTGTATATTATATATATATATATATATATATATATATATATATATATATATATATATATATATATATATAAAAGTTAAAGACCGGAGCATGGCAGTATCAACCTTAATACCATCCTGGAAGGTAAAAAACATTCCGGTTGTATATAAGGAGGATTACTTCTATGAATAAACAGTCTTGTTTCAGAAGTCGTGATAGTTATTTCTCAGCCCTCTTCTTTTTTTTAATTCAATTTGTTCGCCGTTGCATAACTTATAATATATATATATATATATATATATATATATATATATATATATATATATATATATATATATATATATATGAATCTAGTGTTAATAATAAATGTAACTAATTTAAAAATAAAACGTAATTGTAGATGTATGAAAAAATGGCTTGAAGATTAACAATTGTCCGAAACGTCGCCTAAGTATGTTGGAAAAGATATTGATGTTTTTAAAAAAAAAAGGTATATATTTTTCTTAAAAATTAATGACCGTTATAATTAACTAGTTCTTTGTTAGTAATAACTGATTACTTGTGATGATCAAATAAATGCAAATCATCAATGTGAACAATCTTTTGATTATATAAAGCCAAAAAAAATTAGGATCCTAGATCTTTTTTAATTATTTTTTTCTCTTTATTTTGGAGAGCATTAAAAATAACAATATCGTCGGCATTGGTTTTTGGGCCGGACCATACGCTTAGATACTGCAATCAATCATTGTAATGAAGGCTTCTCTTGTCATTCTCCATGTGCCATCAATTATGTTCAAGCTATATAAGAAAACACTTGTTTGTAATTTGTTTATTCACCTATTTTTCAATGTTTTCAAGGGGATTTCTGTTTTCTTGTTTGGATTATTTCATCCAATCAATTACTTATTGGATTATTTATTATTGCTTCTATCCTTTTCAATTATTCTACTAGGTAAATAATCTATCTCCCTTATATCAATATCGATGACAATGCAATCAATTAATTTGTTTCAGTATTTACGCAATAATCTATCTCTGACTGTTAATATCCATTGACAGATCCTCACAATTTCGATGTTTTTTTTACATCCTTGTACGAAGTAAAGGAAGTATTGTAATCGCGAAATTTTCCGTTTTCAGATTTCAACAGAAATATATATTTTGACTAGTTTCGTCGTTGTGTCTGTACGTACGTACGTTCGTACGTACGTTCGTACGTACATACGTTCGTTCGTTCGTATTTCTCATAACTCAAAAACGGTTAGCCGTAGAAAGTTGAAATTTTGTATTTAGGATTGTTGTAAAATCTAGTTGTGAACCTCCCTTTTTGGTCACTGCTTAATCACCGGATGTGGTACTTTACTTTAAGATCATAAATGATTTCCATCAAAAATTATATTAAAATATTTCGCAAAACTTCTCAAATTTGGTATTTATAACTTGTATATTGATTTAAATAACATACTAGATTTTAGTCTAAATTGGAAAACCGGAAGCGGTACTTTACTTGAAGGTCATATTAGACTTTCATCAAAAATTATATTAAAATATAATGTAAAACATCTCAAATTTGGCAAATAGGACTTTTATACTGATGTGAATGTATTTGCTATATTTTGGTTAAAATTGGTGAGCCGAAAACGGTACTTTACTTGAAGGTCATAATACTTACATCAAAACTTATATTTAAATTAAATACATAAATCGCATGTTTCGGTAATAAAGGTTACAATCGCAATTTGGTTTCCAATCCAATTAAACATTTTTATTACTTGTTTTAAGTGTTAAAATTTATTGTAAAATACTGGTTTTCCTCCCTATTTTTGTGTGTGTGTCATAGATGGATGTCGCGACGCCGAGTGTTGTTTTTGAGATACTGCGATCTTCGGAAACTAGTAACCAAATTCAGGATCACTTTTTGAGCCACCGATTTAAAGTTTGATAGGCGTACAAGGAAGTCATGTGTTGTCCACATCACATATTTTTGTCAGACTTTTATATGGCTATGTATTTTTGAAATGTCATTTATCTAGCAAAGTTTGTATTTTACTTGAGCACACTAGGTAACCTTCTTCATTTAAGCCAAGCTCTCAAATTGATAATAAATTATCCAAATTACCTTTGCACATCTTCATACTATTTATTAATTTTCGAAAACCATAATCGAAAATTAGTTATATCATTTGATCTGAAATGCTGCGTTAAAAATAATATTATAACAATACATTATACCCTTGCTGCTCGGCTAAACGGGACCATAGACCCCATATTTTATGCTTAATTACTACAGTATAAAATAAATCTATCATAAGTAGATCCATAATTATTTAATTATAATTGGGAGGGCAGTTTAAATCACTGAGAAAATACAAAACTTAATATTTATTTATTTATTCGTCTTTGTTTCAGTAAAAATATCTGATGTGGGCAACACATGATTTCCTTGTACGCCTATTAAATAATAAATCCGTGGCTCAAACAGTGATACTGTATTTGGTTAGTAGTTTCCGAAGATTGCAGTAAAACCGACACTCGGTGTCCCGACATCCATCTATTAACATAAACACACACACACACACACACACACACACACACACACACACACACACACACACACACACACACACACACACAAACACACACTCTTATTATTGGAGGTCTCATTCCGTTATTATATGTCGTTTATCTTCAGTAGGTAACTAGTTTCCAAGATATTTCTTCATGTTCCGTGACAACAATAAAACTGTCAATATCACTGGATAAAGCACTAGAAAGTTTCAACATTTTAAGAGGAAAAACCCACTTAAATAATATCTTATTCTCCTGTTGCAGACTTGTTGATCTCACAAAGAGGGTGGAAAACCCAATATTTTCCACCCAATATCCATGGGTATAAAGTCATTAAAACGACGGACAGTTACCTCCTTCCTAATGTTTTTTTATTTTATAGATTATAATATCATGTTCATGATATGAACTTTTAACTCCGTTATAAAAAGAAATTTATTTTTAGTATATTATTATTATCTTATTTCATTTGTCGTTTATTTCCAATATTAATCCTAATCATCATTGACAAATCTTCAGGTACCGCGAAAAACTATAATTTATATTCCAATTGTGATTTTAAGACCAATTTTTCTTTTTTAAATTCATATATTAGAAAAATATTTAGCACACGATTTTAGCACATATTTCAAAAAATCGTTGATCGTATTAACATTAATTAAACAGCATTTCAATTTTAAATAGACCGCGATTTCCAAAAAATCATATTGGGTTCATTTTGCAAAAAAAAAGACTCATTAATTAAGATTTTGTTTTTAATGTTTATTTTTTACAAATTAATAAGTGCCCATTTAAAATTCCGAACAACATACTTTTCTGATCGTATTCTAAAGGAAATGTCGAAAACAATCATATTTTTTCCTATTAGATGTTGATGAAAAGATATATTATATATTATCATTTCTTGAAATATCTTAGGTTAATCAAATATGATCAATGGTTGAAAAAACAACATGATTTACATTTTCCGGGATCCCTGAAACTATTTTCATATGGTATGATTATTGTCTTTAACAATTCGTTAACCCTCTACGTTCGAATATAATATTGAACCAACTTCGATTATAATATATTAGTTTGTAGTTATTAAATTGGAGTCGTGAAGAAGTAAAAATGTTTCGAAAGGAAGTTTTCCAGACCTTAGATAAGGTAATTTCAAGATAAACTAGTTTGTCTGAAGGAACCAACATCAATTTTACATATTTTATGCTACATTTGCGAAATTGCAAAATTGTTGGTCTTAGTATGAGGACGAATTTGTGCATTTTAGTTTTATTTATCTGGACAAATGTTCATGAATCCTGCCTTATATCTCCATAGACCTCAGTTCAAATATTTTCATAGTAACAGATCTCAATTAGTATAACGATTAAATCGATAACAAATATGGTACTATTTAAACCTGACATAAAAATTATAAACCACTGAATCATTCACTTCCAAAAAATGTATACTTTACCCCGTGTTCAGCTTTAGAAAAGTGATTTACAAAGTATGAATGAAACCTACCGAAATTTTTTCTAAAAACTAATAAAAGTCGAACTGTTTTTTTTATCATAAGCTGCTTTACTAATTGTTTAGTATTATTTATTGAGATTGCATTGGTAAGTAGATGAGGTAGATTATTTTAACTGAGAATTACATTTCTCAATTTGGGATGTTAGGATAGAATAATTTGAAGGACGCTTTTGGTGTAATATTTTAACGTTCATATCTCAACACATCTAAATGCTAGAAAGCAAAAATGTGTACCATTTAAAAATGAAAATGTTAGAGATTACAAACAGAATTTTTGGATTTGTGTTTGAGAAGGAAGTACAGTCAGCGAGTATATTTGACCAATTTCGAGTGTTGAGTTGATGGTTTAGTATTGAGTTAATGAATCTGTTTCTATTTGATGATTTTTTGATAGTTATTATTTATTCGTTTACTGCACGGCCTTCAAATTCAAATTTCAATGAATACAACTTATTTCAATAGTATCATGAATATATTTTAGCCAACGAAATAAGCATTCTTAGTAATTCTATGTTTTAAAACCCCGCAGATCTGTCCGATTTTTTTATTTTTTTCCAAATTTGAATTAATCAATGTCCCATTTAGCGATAAAATGTTCACGGGGGTTTCCGATAGCACACTTTTTATCTCTTCCCTACCGACATATTTACGAAGTGATGGCTTAAATGTTCAATATATATTATGATAAGTGAGTAATTGATATATATATATATATATATATATATATATATATATATATATATATATATATATATATATATTAGTATGAAAATATTTAAATAATTGACCTTTTTAGTATTTATATAATCATGTGACCTTCCTCAGAGATTGTTTATTGTATTCGTGGTAAATTAATGACATGAAATGAATTACCCTGAACGAGGTCTCCGTCATACACTGTAGTGCTTTTGTAGTCCCCTACCGTTTCCACATACAATTTAATTAATCACTATCATTCAACTTGTAAAAGTTATTAGATTAATTGAATTAATTTAATTTCAGGCTGAATTCTCCTCAATTAATAAAAAATAAGAGGAAAAAGCATCCATCTCTTCAGACAGTTAAATAAAATGATAAATTATCCGTGCTAATTCATTGAATTGATAATGAGCTGTAGGTGGTCTTGTCATATCAATGCATTTGGATACACCGCTTTCTGAGAGTCAAAAACTTTCTCCAAGGCAGTACGTGGGTGAACTATTTTTGGACCTGATCCCACATATTTTCGCTTTAGATTTCAAAACGTTTTGGGAATTGATTAAAATATAGTTGCATTACGATTTCAAAGTGACTCAAATTTGAACATGGCGAGAAATTTTAATATCGTTGTATTTCTATTTTATGCGTAGGATTCTCCCAGGTCAAACCTTTTGACAATGCTTGCTATAGTTCTTCATTTGATTAATGACTGCATATTTTAATATTAAAGAAATATATATGTAAGGATATGATTATGTATGTAGTTTTTTAATTTAGTTTTTGAAGATAGATTCTTGGCTTTTTGGTCATCGCAAAAGAAGATAGGTATATTATATTATTAATTTTGCATTAATGCTTGTAGCCATTTTCCGCATTTTAGGTATAATTATAAAATTATAAATATGCATCCATTATATCCTTTATTATATATCCTTAACATAAAAGGAAAGACCGTCTTTCGTTTCTAACCGCGAAAACTACTGAACCAATCTTAACCAAATTTTAAGCAAATCATCTTCATGGTCCCCGCAGGATTTAGCAATAATAAAATCTACCTATTTTTCATTAATATATTACTGAAAAAGTGGTTAATAAATTGTTCAGAGAAAAATTATCAAATTTGCGTACGTGTCGTAGCTATGACAACTCCATACTCGTGAAAGCAAGATGATTACAAAAATTTATAAGTGTGAAATTATTTGGTGAAAACATTATTTTGTGAATGAAATAGGAGGATAAGGAAATAAATAAATAATGTGGAAATGTGAAGTTTTGTAGCCGAATTGAAAAAAATTGTTGTCGTTGGCATCCCATACCTTTAAAATGTATGCAAGAAACAATATTTATAGGTTGATACCCTTTTCTAAAGATTTTGGTTTTGAAACCAACGGGAAACAAAACTTATTCAAAAGTCCTATAAATTAATTTTTTCTCTTGCTATAATTGCATCGTTAATAGAGGTCAATTATAGCAAGTATGTGAATTGAATTTGGGGAATTCATGTTTTTCTCATGGGCAATTATACATTACATACTCTGGTGAAGAAAAACCAAGGGATTTGTTTTTAAATATACCCATATTTCCATTAATATATAATGGGATATCCAAAAATGTTGTATACCCAAGAGCATTGCAATGAACTTAAAATTGAATTAAACAGTAATTACAATTTATGTGATCCAAAACATAAAAATAATAATGTTTATGTAAACATCATATTTTAAATAAATAAAATAATTGATATCAAACATTGAATTGTGTACATTTACAGCTGGTATAATATACATTACAATTCTTAACTAAAAATTTACATTACATTTACATACACATTCTTAAAAAATGTTCCCTTTATTGGGCCGCCAGGAAGAAAAAGAAAAATTATTCCACCTAATCCTAATAATTATCCTTATTTTCTATTCAATTTTTTCCCCATCTGTCCATTTCGTAAGACTTAAACTTATCCTTCATTTTTGTGGAACCAGTTCTGTCTCATTTTTTTTTTTTTTTTTTGCTGTAGGTTCCTCTAACTTTCTTTTTTCTTTTAATAGGAAGTTTTATTAATAGTTTTTTTCTATTTATCATTTGTCTATGTGTTTATAAAAATGTCATATGCCTGTCGCATTGAAATATAATAATATGGTATTTTAAAAGGCGAAAGTTTAATTTGGGGAGCGAAGTATCCAAGCGGGCAGTGGTATAGTTTTTAAGCTGAGTAAACCCGGTAAAAACACATACTCGGACCAATAATTGCTTTTAACAGACATCAAAGACGATCCTCCATTCCTCTGATACCTAATAAAATGATTTTTTGACAACCAAGAGATAACTATGTGGTTGACGCACAATTCTCTTGAAAAGGGTAAAAATTCATTATTTGGGATCCTTTCCATTCAGCATTAAGGCGATTGATAAAACTAACCACACAAGCCAATAAAGATAGAATAAGGAAAGAACTCGAACAAGACTTTCGAATACATCTCCCATGCTTCGTGGGAGTAGAAATAAAAGAACAGCAACAAAGGGGAAAAAGTCGAAAGTCGACGAAAGTGAAATAATTTGGTGTCGATTACGAATTGGACACTGCGAATTTTCACATCCATGTGGTTTCCTTTGAAATATGAGAATAAACAAAAACTAGAACTGTGATGAATTTATCATTATTTTTTTTTAGAAGGATTCTCTTGGAAGACCAATAAAATAGCATATTCCTTTCCCCTGGGCACCCTATAATTTAATATTTTAAACGGCTACAGATAGACGAATAAGAAGTGAGAAACGTACAAGTCTATACACTGCTTTAACAATTCGAAACGATTTATCAAATGTATTTATGTAAATGTATCAAAAAGATATGAAAAATGTCCTGAATGATGACACGCGGTTATTATCTGTATGCGTTTATTTATTCCTTTTGTAGAAACCTTGCAAACTTTTTTTTTCATTTTGGAATAATAGAAGACAAAAAAATATCAAACCCATGTCCCATTGAAATACAATAATATATTTTAAATGGCAGTAGATCAGTGGCGGAACCAACAGGGGTTGGAAAAGGGGGAAATTCCTCTTCCAAAAATAATAGAATACTTATTAAAATATACCCACTAATACCAATACTCCTGAGTAACTGTGATAAATTATCATTCATTAGATAGAAAAGAAATTAAACTTGGCTCAATTTGCGAGAAATCGATCGTCGAAATGTAATTATACAATTGTCAATTGTAATTACATTTTTTATCAATTTAAATAAATTGTGTTAAACTTGTATTCTTTTATTCAATTTTAAACTTGGTGAAAACACAAAACTTCTTTATGTGATCCAGTGGTTAAGTCGCTGGACAGGTATAAATAGAACCCTAATAAAGGTCAAAATAATTTTAAATCGGTTCGAACTGTATCATTTGTTGGATTATTAATTACTGAGATATCCTGTCAATCCCTCTTGACACAGGATAAGACAATCAGATAATTCTATATATCATCATTACCATATTCTCTTATAAATATGCATTGCAAATGAAAAATGATTGGCGCCTCAAATGAAGAATATTTGAAGTAGAGCCTGGATTTCGTGCAGTAAAAAAATTGTAAAACGTGCAATAAGAATGCCAAAATGTGCAACGAAAAAATGAAATTCGACCATTTATGTCGTTTATGCTTAAAAAAAAAAATTTACATATTTCGTTTTCTTTCATGAATTCCTATTTTTTCTTAATTAATTAGGTACGTTGGAGCATTTTAATGCAAAATGTGAAAACCTCAGGAGCTCTTATTAGGATATGTTTTGCTACTCACGCACTAAGGCAACGCATTTTCTGCCAAAGTGGTTTTTATTGCCAACTGGTAAATTTTTTAATCTTTTATTAAAATTAAAATTTATTAATCTTTGCTGGTAGAACTTAACTCTTTGGATTTACGATCCGTTTTGGTGGATTGTCTTTCAATTCTGATCATTTTTCCCATTTTGGACTTATATTTGAATAAGATATAATTAATTAGATGAAAACCATGAGCAGAATTAACTAACTAACTAGTTAATATCACAACTGTTACATCATGGATAATTTTTTTACTCGACTAATTTCCGATATTTTTTTTTTAATTACCGCTAAATGTGCAATTTAATGCAGTAAAAACATAAAACGTACAATTTTCCAAAATTGTTTAAAATGTGCAATTTCGTGAAAAATAAAACTGATATATGTTAATCCGGATGTCTTAATTCGTGTAAATAACTTATCCTCGATCGATTTCAAGCAACCGCAAAAAAAAAGTGCAATTGCACGAGAATTCGGGCTTTATTTATATGCATTGAAAAATATCAAACAACAAATGCATGGCCAAAACTAAGAAGGAGGAGGTGCAAAGAGAGCGCTTTCCCAAAGCAGCATAATTTAGAGAGCTTTTATTTTGGAGCTAAATTTTATTTTTAGGTTAAGTAAAAAATATTTGTTTCTACTTATTGATAGTATTTATTGACCTTAATTCAGCCAATGCTAATGTTAGGGCATAATGCTATTTATTTCGAAATATACAACCTACAATACTGTAATATAACTTGCTATTTTTTTCGGAGGAGAGTTAGGCAAAAATCCTGGCTCCGCCTCCCACTTCTTCCCCCTCCAAAAAAAGAACCTCTGGGTCCGCCCTTCATTAGATAGAGAAGAACAGAGTGATGCTTCAAAATATTACAATTTTTCCGAAATCCGAAATGATCTAGGAATACCAAAAGGTGTAACTTTTTTCCGAAAGATAATAGAACGAGAGTGACCAATTTTTTTTTTTTAAAGCAAATTTTTAAGATAAATTCCTATACTTTTATTTTTTTAATATTAATTTACTCTTTTGTTTGAAATTCTAATACATAATAGGAAACTACTGTAATTGTGTATTATATATTTATTGAAATTACGATCAAACTCATTGTGAGCTTATTTGTTATTTTGTTCTAAAATTCTTGTAAAATGCATATACATACATTAGGATATAATATAATACATTAAGTTTTATTTTCAACGAAAGGTAGAGTCGGCAAAATAAATAAAATACATTTTTTGAAACATATTATCTAGCTCAAGTATAATATAATATCGCTGGGACCGTTGAAGTCGGTAAATTCGGCGTATTAATCTATCCCATTTGATGTTAATTTTGGCAATTATCTGTTGGTATTTGAACGGTTATTAACCCGGACATCTCTAAAACGACGTGCTCTGCCGACAGAGAATTGACAATTCAACTATCTGTTTCAAATATAGGAGGTGGCCTTGTCAACAATCAGGCCTTCGGTTTAACTACTCCCGATTTGTCTGCATATTTTTCTTTTGAAGCATGAGTTATTTACTCTAACGATGTAAACTTATATACATAACAAGAAGATAAATAAAATTTTAACACATTTAATATAGTTTCAGAGTGAAGGGCACTTTCCCTTTGCATAAATACAATATTGACTTTTTTTTTTGTTGTTAGCGATGAATAAAAATAACGATGTATTTTATTTATTTATTTTTTAAATTTATTTACCTATATTTAATTTAGTGAATGTTGGGACGCTAAAAATATTCACATATTTATTTATGATTATCATAATGGGGCCATATTCATGAAGGATTGTTTGTGTCTAAACTCGGTCCAGTCCTCAGAAATGGTTTAATTCATTCCAGTTTAGGTAACTGAGAAGCTACTTAACTGATAAAGTACATGTCTGATCTAGAATTGAAATTCTTAACTCACAGTGGTATTTTCTGTGATAGCTCTAATGAATTCATGAACAATTTAAAAAAATATGACTATAAATAGACAGAAAACAATTTGTTCCTTGTTATCTAAAATGTAAAACGCAACTGAAAATTTCAGTTCTGAGGAAAACAATTTTCTTTACGTCCTGCATGAATATACTTTGTATTCGTGCAGGAAATATATATATATATATATATATATATATATATATATATATATATATATATATATATATAATCCTTCGGTAGTGAGAAAGCAAAATAAATTTATACTTTTAAATTTTCTTTTAATTTCTAAGCTAAAATCTAGTTCGTTTGTTCAATAGTTATCCAATGGTTTTGGAAGTTATTTTTTGAATTTATTTGCTGACTACATAGCATTCCTAAAACGTGCTCATTCTTTAAGTCGTGCAGCGTTTTATTGAATCCTTGTTCCTTTCTGATAATAATAATTTCTTATACCCGTAGTCGATGGAATTTCCAACATTTTGATATCGTGAGTCATCAAATTCGAATCGGGTCAGTGTTACACCTACTTTTATGTAAATAAAATTTCAAACGAAATATATTATTAGGTCAACAACTAGGTTTTCTAAAACTTTCTTCTTTGTGGAATTTTAGGGATTTCACGGAACATACAATGTACAAATATGCGTATTTAGCTATCTGTATATGTGTATGAAAATATGAGTGTGTATGTCTTGTTTTCTAATAAAAATATCAACGTACAACGTTCGTTTGTACTTGAAATTAGAATTCAGCTTTTTAAATAATTATTTGATCTTGTTTCCATTTACATGTTTATACACGAATAGCACATTTTTTTCAAATTTTGATTCATGACTGATAACAATTAACTAATAAAATTAAAAATTCTGAATATTTTAGGTTGTAAATTAAATAATATTGCAGTTCGTAAGTTTGGGAAAAATAATATTTCAAAGAAAAGCGTTAGGTGGTGTTTTCATACATTTTTCACAAACTTGCATCTCAAGAAAGTCTATGACAAGTCAATGATATCAGCCATCTGATTTAAAATATAGGTATTTACTTTTTAAACGAAATTTTTGGTTTATTTTTTTAATATTGAACCTATCTTATCGACCAAGAGATCTATGAAGTTTTCATTTTACGAATTATAAAATACACAAAAGCACTAATTTCATTGTGTGTACTAAATTTTTTTTGCTAGTTTGATGATCGCAGCAAGTGGATTTTTAATATCATTGTCTGTTCAATTCGGTTATAAGTGGTTTCACTTTACCGTATTTGGGGTTGGCTTATAAGATTATAAATCAGCATTTTTTTTCACTTTCATTTATATATCCGCACCTGTCAATTACGAATCCCCCAATCTAGTTCCACAATGTAGCTTTTATATTTTGTAAGTGACGAAAAGATTTTAAACTCTTTCAAAATACAATATATTTTATCCTTTGAAATGGTCAGCGTTTTTACATGCCAAGATTTTATCTCGCACGGAGTAATTTGGCCTTTGGTTGGGTCATTATATAAGTAAATATTTTCATTGTCATAATAATGGCGAATACTTGAAATCTCAAATGACTCAGGGGCATAAATAGAAAAGAATTGATCCAGAAACTACCCCAGATGAATTTACTTTTTGAAAACCTTGGAGGATCATAAGGTGTTTGTTTGGGTTTGAAACAGAATTACGAATCAATAATGAATCAATATATATATATATATATATATATATATATATATATATATATATATATATATATATATATATATTTGTAATTATTTTCATGTAACAACAAATTCTATAATGCAAATAAAAAACCTATTTTTTTTTCAAACTTTTTTGTTTGGTGGTACTTTTTTAAAACTCAAGCAATCCTGGTTTTATATATTTATATGACTGTAAATCTGGTAATGAAGTGCAATACCATGATATAAGATTAATAAATGAAATAATAAATCATGTAAGTAAATAAAATAAAAACACAGAGTTATTATTTAAAGTTATTATAAAAAATTATTTTTTTATTACTACTTAACAATTTTTCTAAAATTGATTAATTCCAATGAATGAAGGTAATGTGTGCTTATCTTCGTCTTGTGACAATATAATATAACAATCCAAGATTCTTGGTTAATCGCATGATTTTTAAGAGAATAAATTATGTCTTTAAAAAATTACATAAAAAAAAAAAAAACAATTCTTCATTTTTTCAAAGCTTCAACTTCGAGAGATAATTCTTTTATCCAATATAACTCAATTCATTAAATTATAAATTAAAATTAATTATTTAAACAATTTCATGGCAATCTTATTAGTACAGTAAACAAAGGGTTTTCCGAAGAATACATTATAGAAGTTTTTTTCTCAACGATTATATATGTTCGTTTTTTTTTTTTTATTTGCCCTCTCACCAATCGCCGACCTCACTAGGAAAAAGAGAAGATTAACAGTGAAAAACAAAAAAAAAGTTTCAACATTTTGGATTTTTTTTCTATTTTCGTTGTGAAACCGGCGCACAGTGGACAAAAAATCACCGCTTTAGTTGGATAAAATTCAGTAAACCCTTCAAACATGTCGGAGTGGTGTAAAACTATTATTTAATATATTTTCCTTTATTTAAAAACCTATGAAAACAGTATTGGACTAGTTGAGCATGGAATTTCGTATATTCTTGGTGTTAATATTTTTTTCCTAATAACTTATTCAGCTTCGAGTCAAAAAATAGACTAAAAATAGAAGTTGTTTTTATAAGAAGAAACTGTGACTTAATTAATCCTATATTTTATATATCATTCATGAGTATTTAGGTAGATAGGTACTTATTATTTTTTATTTATGACCAAAAAAGTAATTGTTGATAGAAAAATAGGCACTGCTACTATTTATAAAAAAATGATTTTTCATGTTTATATGAGCTAATTCCATGTGATGGTATTATTAGCTATCTCACTTTCCGATTATTGTTTCTGTGTGGTTAAACTTAGCATAAAGTCTTGTGTAAAGTTTTATTAATGCTTAATAAAAAATGCTTATCTAAAATGTAAGACAACATTTTAAAATGTCTTAAAAGCTTTTATGACATTTTTCCCACTTTTCTGAAATTTTGTCACAAACATGAGCTAAATGGTCTTTCAGATGTCTCAGGATAGCTTCATAAATGTAAATACAGCATTTTTGGCAAGAATAAGAACGTATTTTACTAACATTTAGTTCCGATTTTGTGTTTTCATTTTATTTATTATTATAAGTAATAATTTGTTTACAATGTCGATATTTATGATAAAAATTTTGAAATAACTAAAGTCAATGCTAGGCTGGGATATTGGTACTTGAAGGACCGGGTTAAAACCTTTCGGGGTGCCCGACCATGAGTTGCCCTGATTTCAAGCAGTCTTTAAAAATAATCTTCTTTTAAATAGAATTTCCGATTCTGAAAAAAACGCTTTATCAGCCAAAACAAAAAAAATTACAAAAATTCACTGCAGGATTTTTAAACAAGAATGTTTGGGGAAACAGACCAAGAAAAAAGCTTCTTGGGAGCTTTTGGGGTAACTAAGGTTTTCTACATCGAATATGAGCAAAATTATATATAAAATTTAAATGAGATATGAGATATTTATAGATTATATATATATATATATATATATATATATATATATATATATATATATATATATATATATATATATATATATATATATATATAGATTCAAGTAGTTAGTGAATAAATGTTTGGTCTTACATGTCTCAGCTACGTCCATTTTCAATGAAAAATGACTTTACGCTAAGTTTAACCACACAGAAACAATAATCGGAAAGTGAGATAGCTAATAATGCCATCACATGGAATTAGCTGATATAAATATGAAAATGTTACTAAGTTTACTGTTTGTGGAAATTGCTTCTTCCCACCTACTGATGGGTACCCAATCATGGGGTACCCAAAAATTTCAAATGTTTTACTTTACTTTTGTCCACTTTACTTTTGTTTTACTTCACTCTTGTTTGAATTGGTTATTTTGCCCACTGTGCGGCGGCTGGCGACGTGGCAAACTTAAATTCGGATTCAGCATCCCCAAAACATAGAATCGTTGAGAAATTATTTCAATATTTTTTTCTTGAAAATACTCTGCCTTAACCATCGATGACTGAACTACATGATATGGCGTACTTGCGGCGTCCTAAGATCCGGCAGCGCCCACTTTAAAAACCACTCCTCAGCACTATGTAATACGGTCAATAGATTCTAATAAATACTCTGTAGAATAAATATTCTAATAATCTATAGAGTTCTGTTACATGATAACAAAAGAAGACTAAAATGAAGAGTGCCTCGATCTGTTACTGAAACAATACCCTATCATTTCGTTTAAATAATATTAAAAGGAAATCACTACTCAACTGTTCAATGGTTGATAATACACGTATAATCATTCCCACTAATGGAATGCAAAGCCGAGAAACCACTCGGTGTTGTAACTTGACACAGTCAAAATCTGTTAAAAGCGATCTGAGACCTTACCAATTCAGCATACAGTAATCAAATCCATGACCTAAACCATTGGAGAAGCATGATGGATGAAATGCACAATATCAGCTATTTGCCAATAATTACGGCCATTAATGCTCTGAAATACTTATCTTAAAAACTCAACTCACACTTAATGGGGTATTTTTATTCACATCCAATATTTAAAATTATGAAATCTCTATTACACGCCATGTGTCTGTTGCTTATTAAATAAAAACAATAGGTCTTATTTTCGCAGTAGAAAATCCTGTATAACATTTTATGAGATAATGACAAATGTTTTTTTTTTTAAATCAATTTTTTACATCTTCTGATCGATTACAAAGAAACTAATTATCATAGATTTAAATATTTAATTAAGAAGAATCATGACATCAAAATTTTAATAAAAACTCTTACAAATTAAAACTAAATCGTTATTAAATAGTAAATTAATTTAGTGTTTGTTTCTCAAGTGAGTACCTTATGTTTCATCACTTCAGAGAAAACAACGCAATTGGGATGAGATTTAGATCGTTATAACATTTTTAAAATAATTCCGTGTCTAGAGATTTATTAGTTTCAAAAGGAAAAACAATTTAAGTAAATGTAAGGTACGATATCACTAATATTTGAGGTATTTATTATTTTTTATCTCAGAGGACTTTATTTTTTTAATATTGTTGTTGATCTTTAAAATCGTTTCAATATATTTTTTCTTTTTTTGGAATACTAGACTGAATTCAATGAAAATTACATGGGTTAATTTTTAATAAAAATCATAAAATGGGTTCTCGAAAAATACATTAAAATAATTATTTAAAAAAATATTTAGCAGAATTTATCATCTATTACAAAATATAAATAAATAAATTTAAAAAAGCTATATTGAAATGAATGGACTTAAATTGTAATGTCATTTGATTCATTTTATGTATTTGATGCAACAAATTTCTATTCAATTACCATAAAAAATAAATTTAATAATACTGACAAGGGAAGACTACGGACGTGGGGTTACCGATTTCATTGAAACTTTTTTTGGTGGTACTAGGTCGAAAAATATTAGATACGTGTCTGAGAGTTCTTACGAGAGTAACTAGGTTATTTTATGGATTTTAATTATGATCAATTTAATCATTTCGAATAACGATGAATAAAGGCCTTCGAATTTTGTGATTTAAAAAAAAATCGAAAGCCATAATTTACTATTAATATAAATGATTAAATTCATAATTAAAATCCACAAAATAACCTAATTGCTATCATGAATAGTTGTAAACTAAAATCTAAAAAAATAAAATCACAATCCATTTCGAATAACAATTACGACAGAATTTTCTGGATGGGAGAATTCGGACCACTGTGCGACATAACAAAAAGGGGTAACATTTTTTTTAGGGAGAAAAAAAGTTAATATTCGTTTTTGGCACCTCAAATAACTCTGTAATACATTATTTTTTTTTTAAAAAAAAAAAAAAAAAAAAAGGTCCCTATAAACTACACGAAATGGCACAAACCCGACCTCCGTAAACAAATTAAAGCCGGAGATATAAAATGAAAGGTTTTTTTTATTTCACGCTACACTCTTTATCCTAAAATATATTTTTTGCCCTATTTTACTTTAAGCGTTTTTGATTTTTGTTCATTTAAACCAATCGCAAATATTTTTCTATTTTTACACAAAAAACAAAGGAAGAAAACAATAATATAAAAAGCTGTAACATAAAAAGAAAAAATATGTTTTGTTTTTTCCACGGCCTCCAGGGTGCATTGACGAGAGCTTTCGGTTATATTTCTATATTTCTTCGGATCTAATATTTTTCGACCCAGTTTCATTGAAATCTGTGTTCCCACTACCATTCTCTAGTGAATTTGATTTTGACTTGAAGATTTTAATTAGAATCTCCCAATAAGCTATTCTTGAAAAAAAAATTATATTACAAAAAAGTATAAGATAAATGAAAACACAATTAAATGATTTCTCATTGTAAAAATAAATAAAAGTGAAGTTTGTAATGAACGGTTGTGTCTAGGTAATTGATTATGATAGACATTGCATTTTTTTATTTGCACTTACTCGACGTGTAGATAATAGTCACAGTTTATATCCTTATCATAAACCTAATAAACAAAACTCTAGACCGATCCAATAATCAGACTCTAATCCAAATATTTAGGACAAGCTGGTAGGCACTTAAGAAATAAGTGTAACAATTAAAAAAGGAACGTGTTTTTGTTCTGTTATCTGCTTTCACTGGCAGGTTCACGAGGCTCCATATTCCATCTGCGTCCACTCTTTCGTAACTCGTGCCTTATTGGCAGTATGACCTCCTTGTCGATCTTGTAGGGTCCTTGAGTTTGTCGGGATTGACTAGTTTCTCGTCGATTGAGATGCCCTCCATGAGTTCTTAATGGCTGTTATTCTAAAGAAGGCACCCAATATCTATCCTTCAGCAATAAGGAACAAACGTTCAGAGGACTGAAGAAGAAGACAAAGAAACTAGAAATCCTAGAACATAGACACCGAAACATAAAATATCATTCTTGTTTTAGAAAATTAAATGAAGATATTGCCAAATACGAGGTAGTAAGCTGAAAAAATTACCTGAATTAAAAGAGCTGTGTAGATCCTTGTTCTATAAAATTGACAGGATTGACTAACTTTTTTTTTATAAAAAGTGTCGAAACGATGGCTGTTTTGTTAGTAACTGCTGTTTGAGAGACTCGATGCTTTGTTTTTGGAATCTTTCCGTACTAACTAAATGATCTATAATCCTCTTATTCGTTAAACTATAATAACATTGTAGCCGTCACGAAATTATGAACTTGATGCACTTATTTTGCCTTCTCAGATCTTTCGTTGACATCATGGCTCCTCCATTATTAAACAAAAAATATCCTGATGTGGACAACACATGACTTCCTTGTATGCCTATTAAACTTTAAATCGGTGGCTCAAAAAGTGATCCTGAATTTGGTTACTAGTTTCCGATGATTGCAGTATCTCAAAAACGCGACATCCATCTATTGGCACACACACGCAAATGGGGAAACTTGTATTTTACACTCAATTTTAAGACTTAAAGCAAGTAATAAAAATATTTAATTATATTGGAAAACAAATTGCGTTTGTAATCTTTATTACCAAAACATATGATTTCTCTTTTAATCTAAATATAATTTTTGATGTAAGCTTATTATGACCTTCAAGTAAAGTACCCTTTTCGGCTCACGAATCTTAACCAAAATTTAGTAAATACATTTATATCTATATAAAAGTCCTATTTACCAAATTTGAGATGTTTTACATTATATTTTAATATAATTTTTTATGAAAATCTAATATGACCTTCAAGTAAAGTAGCGCTTCCGGTTTTCCAATTTAGACCAAAATCTAGTATGTTATTTAAATCAATATATAAATTATAAATACTAAATTTGAGAAGTTTCCCATAGTATTTTAATATAATTTTTGATGGAAATCAATAATGACCTTCAAGTAAAGTACCACTCCCGGTGATCAAGCAGTGACCAAAAAGTTCACAACTAGATTTTAGGACAATTCTAAATACAAAATTTCAACTTTCTACGGCTAACTGTTTTGAGTTATGCGAGATACGAACGTAGGAACGTTCGTACGAACGTACGTACAGACGCCACCACGAAACTAGTCAAAATGGATTCAGGGATGGTCAAAATGGACATTTCCGTTGAAATCTGAAAATTTTTCGCGATTACAATACTTCGTTTACTTCGTACAAGGAAGTAAAAAAAAATCAGTAATTCTCACTGTATCTAACTGGAGATAATCGTGCGGAGCCCAAGTTGCTTATTTCGTGACGGCTTCTATAAATATGGGTAGATTCTTCAACAAAAGTAGAAATTTTATTACATATGATTTGAAAAAAATCACCTAATATTGTCTTATTGTCGCCATACAATAATTCTATTATAATTCTATAATTCCATGTTGTTTATAGTGAAATATTTTTTAATAATTTCAACTTGTGTAGAGTTTCATCAATTATAGTTATGACGATGGGATTAACGTCCAAAACTTGGTAAATTAAAGTTTTAAATTGTGATCTGTAAGCCCCAATTGCCATCTAATAATTTAAACTTTATGAACACTATCCTAGCGAAAGACTTATTTCTTCAATGACAAATATTAATGAAACAATTAGTTATTGTTAATTGACTTGATTCGTCTTTAAATTTATTAATAATTGATCAGTTTAAATCAAATTCACATTCCTTGGAAATATGGGTCACATTAATCAAACGATTCTAGTTACAATATGATTTCGTTTAGCTCATACCAGCAATCTAGTTATGTTTGACTACAGTTTTCAACTGGCCATGATAGGTAAATATAAATATTTGCATTTACTATGCTTGTTCCGCTGAGAAGTTTACTAATAACATGTAATTGTAACCTCGGCAGTTAGGAATATTAAACCATTATATTTGCCAGAGTATGCTAAGAAGTATTTAGTTTTTTCATGCAAATTACATTTTCGTGCATGTACTTGTAAAACCAAGAAATAAACTGCATGCATCAATAGTAAGTACGCCTGAGAGAGAGAGAGAGAGAGAGAGAGAGAGAGAGAGAGAGAGAGAGAGAGAGAGAGAGAGAGAGAGAGAGAGAGAGAGAGAGAGAGAGAGAGAGAGAGAGAGAGAGAGAGTGAGAGAGAGAGAGAGAGAGAGAGAGAGAGAGAGAGAGAGAGAGAGTGAGTGAGAGGGTACCCTATTCTTTTCGGAACATCCTTCGGTAAATAGTATAGAAATAATTCTATTTTATGTATGCCGATGTTACAGCCCAATTTGTAGGGTTTTTATGATATGTATGGTACAACAAATATGACATATATAAAAACATATAGCATTAAATTATATAAAAATTAAATTAAATAAAAATTAAGAGTAATAGAAAATAAATAATGAGCTTACATAAATTTAACAGTCTGGTTAGAACTGAATATTGAAAAAAAATATTATACTTTTATTATAACCTTAAACATTACATATTAATTTCTGTACGCCTGCTCTTTCGTAGACTCGGCTTGCTCAAGTGAAGACTTTTTCATTTATGAAGGCGGGGTTTGATTTAGATTTGTAGTAAAAAGGCTTTTTTATTTTTAGATTTGAATGAATTAATTAAAATTTTGAGCGATTTGTCGGGTCCATTGAATTTACGTAATGAAAATATTATTCTACGAAGTGGAGTATATTAAATTTTTTTTGTTTTTAAAACTGGTATCAGATTCGTTTTTAGCATTTTAAAATTACTTGTTTAGGTATGGAAAGAACAAACAAACTCTTATCTTTCTAACGAGTCGAATAATGTTGTAATCGGATAAACTGAAGATGAGATACAGAGTTTCAAATTGAAACCTAATTTCGTGGCTTAAAATTTTTGAACGCACTTGGAACTGAAAATATATTGTTCAGGGAATTTTCGATGATATTTTCAATATAAATTTTTTTCAATGTTCTGAATCAAAACCTGTCTTCATTTTTGGCTTTAAAAATCCATAAGACTAGTCTACATAATAATTTAAACATTTAAAAAAATATATTTGACCGAAAATCAATTATTATTTAACTTTTGTATTGTTCCTTTAATATTCCCTGGAAATGTAAAGTTTTACTGGAAAAAGCTTGTCTATATCATTTTCTAGAATCCCAATATAAAAAAATTAATTTCAGTGTGTTTTATTTTTGTTCACTCCAGTCAATAATTTTGGGAACACCTACTCTAGTCAGCTGAACCTGTACTCTGGACAATAATTTGATTTTACTAACATCAAAAGAGAGTTGATATGCTCTAGCAATAGGACTTGCTCATTATTTTGAAAGCAAATATTCCAACTTTATTCATTTCACTTAATGTCTATTTCATTAAATGGACTAATTATATATTTAACATGTTGTTTAACAGACCCAATGATTTTTTTTTAGTCCTTTCCTGCTGGTTATACTTCTCTAGTTTGTTTTAATAAAAATTGTGTGTTCCTGATACTCTTTGCTTAGGCAGTAAATGCTATTCGAATGAATTTTCATTTTGAATTTTGTAGTTTATAGAAACTAATTAGTTTTTTAATTTCAGAATTTATTAAATTTAAAAATTGTTTCCTTCATGGCGACGGACGACAGATTTTAGATACTGCCGTTACAAAGATCTTCTCTAGCTAAAACTGGTATAGAGAACAAACAAACTGGTATAACAAGGATCAGGGTGGTTCGCCCGCAATTAAATCGGTTCTAGAATGTTCTCGAAAGACGTCCCTCTTCCGTTGTTGATGCCACTTTCTCTCAGGATGCTGTTTCCATAGTCCTTTTCTAATAAACTAACGATCCTAAAAACAGTTTCCAGTGGCTGAAGTTGAAAGAAAGAGATAAAAACTCTCCTGGAAAAGCATAACCTCTATATCTCGGGTAATGACTCGTGGCATTCATCAAGACAGTTTCTGCTACTACTGAAGGACAAATTTCCAAACGACCTCCAATATCTGGTTTACCTTCCCGTTCCATTGTAACTGCGATTATTTTGTATAATTATTGTATATACATTGAAAAATTTTAACTTACTAGAATATATAATTAAAATTATTAAACATAGGATATTTATAAAAATGCACAGTGTGTTTTGAATGCAGGACTATCAAGAGAATTAACATGAAACTACATATAAGTTCGTATTCACGCATATTAGACAATTTTTGGTAAAACAGAACAGTATTTACTCCAGTATCTTTTCACTGCATTGATCAAAATCGAAGCTTTCTGTAGAAAATAAAGGCGTTTAATATTAACAGAAGAAAGGATAAATAAAATACATGTAAGAATAGAAGATTAAAAATGTATGGAATGTCACCATTGCTAATTGTTAATAACTAATTATTAGACTTCCTAAGTGCTATGATAGAAAAAGAATTAATAATTTATACTCTTACTTCACAGTTTTAAATAAATGTCATACGAAATTATGCGTCAATTACTACGCCGAGTAACCTAATGGTAATATCAACACTAAATGCAGGCTAGAACTCAACAGATCAGAGCACATCACACGTTAATAAACCTCAGTGTAAGGTTAGTTCGCAAACCAGATAATAACAATTCCATGATTCTACCATGAAAGGAAAACCGTAACCACATTCACCATTTCTTTTGAGATGAAGCGTATCCCTGGACTCCCTTCTCTTTATATTTCTTTTGACAACTTTTCATTTTATGTTTTATTAGGTATTTCTCTTTTATTTCGTTAGTCACCCTTTCGACTTTCGCTCGATTTTATTTCCGTACTGTGCACAGGAATCAATAATCATCCTTATTATTTTTGTAATTGTTGTTTGGATGTTTTATCACGCTGAAGGTACGAATAGTAAAGTAATTTCAAATTGGGTGTTGGAATTGATTTATTCAGTCTGAAATGTTTATTGTCGATTTTTAATACTTTAATATTCTCATTGAAAGGACAACGAAAAATAAATAAAACAAAAATAAGACAAATTCAAAAATTAAATTCATCAGCTTAATAAAACCAACAACTAAAATAATAATAGTTTCAGTGAATAATAACGCTATATCTATATTTATTTTAGTGATAAATTTTCTTTTTTTTTATTTTTTTTTATTTGGATCAATGTTACATTATTTCAATATACAGACTATGTATTAGTGCTTATGTATATCACACATCCAGAATGAAACAAGCACAACACAAAAAGTGTGTTTTTGTTAGAAAGAACATAATAGCAGATTAACACATTTAAGACGCCAGTGTGTTTTCCTCTAACACCTGTTGGTGGTGGATCATCCTATTAGGTCGGTTGATATGGCTTGATACTGAGTGCTGGCTGCTCTTTGGGATGTTGGTTGTTATTTATTATAAATTGGGATATTACCTCGGAGGTAGCTTCACTAGGATTTGACTAGGTTACATCCAAGGATCTATTTTAAAGAAACCCATCCCAAATGAGGATTTAAGGGATAATATTATATTTTTTATGGCTAGGTATATTATTTATAAAATTATATTCCATTAGGTTTATACAATTTTTGTTTACAGATAAGAATAAGTAATAGTATTTTGTAATTTCGGGGGAAGTCTTTTCCTTACTATAAACTTCATATGCAAGAGAAAGTAAAAAAGTAACATTAAACAATCACTACAGTAGCACTTTTAGAACATGAAAACAAATTCTAAATCTAATTTTTAAATTTCTAAAAGTAACTTCCTTGGAATAATTTATTTAGATGCACTATATACTTTTAATAAATTTTGGTATGTAATTTAATTTTTTAAATATTGAGATTAACCAAAAATCTTGAGTTGTTAATGACATAAGGTAAGCATGTAACACCATTCTTAAGAAAAAATCAATTATATAAAATTTGTTACATATCTTCATCTACTTATGTCTTCAAATGCCAAGAAGTAATTGATGAGCCAACCGATAATCAATTGTATCAAAGATCAGCAGATATACGATAGTACATACTTTTGAATCCTTGACATAGTGTAGTTAAAATTTGATATGAGTTCGCATTCCAATTGAAATCTTACTAAATCTTTTTGAAGGGATATTCTTGCTTCTCCGCATTGTGACCCGGAAAATAGTAGAAAAAGTTTTCAAAGCTGTTCCACATTAATCCGAGCATTTAAGAGGATTTTGGTCTGAGAATTTTCCTTGCCAACCTAATTTCCGCATTACAACATTCCAAAATGTTTCATTGATCTATAATCGACGACTCTAGATAAAATTGACTACTAATCTATTATTGGATAACTATATTATTGTTATGAATTGAAGATATATACCGAAAATAAACTAGTTTCTTCAGTTGATTAATCCTTCCTCGGACCAAATATTCTACGCAATATTTTCAAAAAACTTAAGACTATGTTTTTTCATTAAAGTTTAGATGTCGTTATGTAAGGCATATATAATAACTCTATTCCTATTGATGATAATGACTAAAACAATTGGGAGAATTAATTTTTTTTTCTTCTCCCAATGACCGGGATACATCGTCCTTCGGAGGCCTGAATCTGGTTTTGGTATTGGTTGGACGTTTTCCTGTTTGGCACAAATGAAGGCCTCGATCTATTGTGGTTTTTGTTTTTCTGCTGCGGTTTTCAACTCCAATCTTTTACATGCAATGTAAAAAAATAATAATGCTCTTCAACAGGTGTTTCCATACTTCAAGTCACTACGTACTAATTCCACACTTCATATCAATTACCCCTATCTGATCTTATGATATTATAAATAAAGATTCATCTTCATAAAATCAATAAAAACAATCTGATTTACAAAAATCAATTTAAGAACACAACAATATATGTATGTATGTATGTATATATATATATATATATATATATATATATATATATATATATATATATATATATATATATAAGTAAATAAATAAGTAATAAATATAAGTAAGTTAAGAAAATGATAAATTTAAAATAAAATTCAAAATCAAAAGTTTATGCTCAACTTGACTCTTAAGTCCGCTCCAACACTTTTGCTTTTAGTACGGCAATCATTCTGAATAGTTTTTATTAATTCGTATTGATCGTATTTATTCATATTATAATTGGCAAACTCAGTAATAATATTTAAAAACAATTGCCTCTCATTGAATCAGTTAAAATACTGTTTTTATTCATTACTTGTTTCGCGTATTACAGTTACAAAATACTTTGGAAGACGAGACCTCCCCGCAGAACTGAAAGGAAGGTATAGCTTACAAGAGGAAAAGGATATTAAAGTTATACAATGTAGCTCTTTTCAGAATTTAATATTAAAAAATATCCACGATTAAAACACGAATTATCAATACTTTTTGACTTTTGTAATTAATGATTTTTCATATTATAATATTTTGAATTTATTACTTTTGAAATAATGATATGCTGTTTTATGTTTCAAGTAGGTTTTATCATTCAATTTTAGACGTTATTACAAAACTAAAATCATCTTAGAAGGTATTTACCATGTTATTTATTCTATATGGTAATACATAGTTTATTTTATTGTTTGTTTAACATTATTTATTATCAATCATTTGACATGTATAAACCTTGAGTCTGTTACACTCAAAAGAGAATATACTGATTCGGAACCCGTCAAGATGATATGTATGGTGGATGTGTGTATTTAATTTTTTACTTCAATTTCGAGACCGGGAAAACAACTGTTTTATATATTTAGTTACTCAGTTATCTTAATTTGGTTAGAAAAACCACCGTTACTGACTTGTAAGGGGTTTTACACTTTCTTTAGCAGTTTATTTTCCTGAGAAAGCGGATAAAAAACAGTCTGAATTGAACTCGAAGTGCAGGAAAATTTTCTTATACATTTTCTTCAGTTTCTCTGTTTGAACTGTAACTATATGAAAAAATGATGCATTAAAAAAAATAGCACTGATTCCTTATTCTTTGTTCTATCTAAAAAACCTTTTAAGAAAATACAACGTAATTGTAGTTAAGAATGGAATCATCAGAGAAACCCTCGTCATCTAATTGAGCACGTAATTGCATCTTAAAAATCCTTAAGAAGGACTTGGTAATTACAGAAATCACGCTACGAAATTCGAACGAGTTGCTAAGTTGTTCCGAAGAGAAAAAAATATACCGAGCTAGGTCATAGCTAGTTCTAATGAGCGAAATGAATTTTTAACTGAATGCCCTCCATATTTCATCGTTGTGAATGAGTTTGGAAACATAGACCTAAGGACATTTATATATAGGGCAATTCTTAACGTCATCTGTAAAAGTGTTCCTTTTACAAATGGCGTTTCACGTTATTAACACATGGTAGAGATGTGCCATCTGCTCATAAACTGATTCCTCTGTTTATTGAGTGAGTTTTGGGTGATTCGGGAAAAAAGGGAGTTATCTCAATGAGCAAAATTACCGGATGGAGTGATCCCTACGAGTCACAAGAACGTAATCCACTAAACCACCGCGACAGTCTGAAGATTAATAGGGATTGATAATTGCAATTTTACCTATGGATATAATGAGGAGACAAGATTAAATATGAATCTGATCATAAATGATTGAGGAAAAGACGAAATGATTCGTACTAAAACAATAGAAGAAACGCTGTAAATTAGCAGGAATATAGTTTATTATTCCAAATATTTAAGAAAAATTAAATTATTTGAATTGAATTTATTGTTTTTATTTTTTCTTTGTCATTGGTATAATTATTCCAAAACACTTTACCTACTTTTCTACCCTAGCTTCATAAATGGCTGATATGAAGGAGAATGAAACCTCTATCGGCCGCTATTTTGAAACTAAATGGCGAATAATAGTGTCAAGTTTCGAAGATCAGCCTGGGATGACCTGTCTCGGAGAAAAGACGCGTGCGGCGAGCTGGGAACGGATTTTTTAAAAGTAGATTTTTGGATTTCATGTATCTTGAAACGTAAAACCTCAACTTTTGAGTATGGGATAGTTAAAATTATTTTTCTCTTGGTCGATTAAAAAGGTTCATAATTGAAAATAATAAACCATAATAAAGTTCAAACACGCTGCTTTTTTTTTTCCTTGCACTCCAACTTTATTTTCTGCTTGTACATATATGCAACTTAAACCAAAATAATATATATACAAGTGCTTAGAATTCCTTTTATTATATTTTGGCATTTAAACGTTTATATACATCGATCGCTGTATGCGAAAGTTTATCAATAATTATGGCTTATGCCTTTATTATTACATTACATTACATTATATGTGGAGAGAACACTTAGCTGATATAAATAGAAAAGGTGAGATGGGTTCAGACTGCACAGTCCAGACGCCTTTTCTCGGCGAGCACAAATGATTACACGAAACACGCTGCAAATGGTTTATTATTTCCAAACAGATAGATGTTGCGAGAAGTTTTAGCTTAATCATTATTGCAATAATGATTCCAAAGCACTTCATATTGTTCCTCTATTCTGATAAATAACCGAAAAATGGGTATATGAAATCTCTAATCGGCCGTTATTTTGAAACAAAGTCAGTTTCGTGGATTAATCTGAGAGGTGGTATTAAATCTCTTTTTGTAATTTATTGAATTTTAGTATCACACCTTTCTCGTCATCTCCTTTAATGAATTGATTTAAATCAGTGGTTAGCTATTATCTTTCAAGTAGAAAATATATCACATAGTTAAATTTAATTAAGTACCGTGTATCACTTCGCACAGTACTTGGCCATGGTTTCCAAGGTCCCGGTTTTCCGTTATGATTGGTCACACATTTCTGGCGGTCATCCCTCCACTTACCTCACTCGAAATTGCTTAACTTTGATTGCGTTTTGCAAATGCATCCAGGTCCCTGCTGGCTATCATATTGCAGATATTGTACAGTAGTTTTTGTATCTAAAATATCATTTGCCCTTTTTGATCGTGTTTTACACGATTTTCAAAATGCAACTTAAAAATTGTCCAAATCATTTCTTCGTTTTCTTAAACAAGTAAACTTCTTTTTTCGCCAGTCTTAACAAATTAGTGCAACAAATTTTGTAAAAAAAAAAAAAATGCCGGGCAGAGTCTCAGACTAATGTTTGATGACAACTCAAGTAAATCAAAACGAATTTAGTTGTTATAATTTATTTGGTGTGTAGATGAACTAAAGTTGTTGGTTGACAACTCGTCGAGAAATATCCAAAAATAAATTAGTTTATTTTATTTTTAAATATATATAAAATATCTGATGTGGGCAACACATGACTTCCTTGTATTCCTATTAAATTATAAATCCGTGGCTCAAAAAGTGATACTGAATTTGGTTACTAGTTTCCGAAGATTGCAGTAAAAACGACACTCGGCGTCCCCTCATTCATCTATTGATACACACACACACCTCTTGTCACTGGAGGTCTCAATCCGTTATTATATGTCGTTTTCCTTCTGTAGGTAACTAGTTTCCAAGATTCTAGTTTTCAAGATTTCTTCATGTTCCATGACAACAATAAAACTGTCAATATCACTGGATAAAGCATTAGAAAAGGACAGTTTCGACATTTTAAACGGAAAAACCCACTTAACTACTATCTTATTCTCAAGATGAAAACTTGTTGATCTCACAAATGGGGAGGAAAACTAGTATTTTAGACTCAATTTTAACACTTAAAACAAGTAATAAAAATGTTAAATCGGATTGGAAACCAAATTGCGTTTGTAAGCTTTATTACCGAAACATATGATTTCTATTTTAATTTAAATATAATTTTTGATGTAAGCTTAATATGACCTTCAAGTAAAGTACCGTTTTCTGCTCACTAATTTTAACCAAAATATAGTTAATACATTCACATCAATATAAAAGTTCTATTTTCTAAATTTGAGATGTTTTACATTATATTTTAATATAATTTTTGATGAAAATCTAATATGACCTTCAAGTAAAGTACTACTTCCGATTTTCCAATTTAGACCAAAATTTAGTATGTTATTTAAATCAATATATAAGTTATAAATACCAAATTTGAGAAGTTTTGCAAAGTATTTTAGTATAATTTTCTATGGAAATCAATTATGATATTCAAGTAAAGTATCACTTCCGGTGATTAAGCAGTGACCAAAAAGGGAGGTTCTCATCTAGATTTTACAACAATTCTGAATACAAAATTTCAACTTTCTACGGCTAACCGTTTTTGATTTATAAGAAATACGAACGAACGTACGTTCAGACGCCAAGACGAAATTAGTCAAAATGGATTCAAATTAGTCATGGATATTTTCGTTGAAATCTGAAAACCGAAAATTTTCGCGATTACAGTACTTCCTTTACTTCGTACAAGGAAGTAAAAAGAAATACTAAAATTTCTATTGAAATCATAGTTGTAGTAATTGTTTATAAAACTTTTTTTTGCAGGTTTTATATACGAGTATTTATGCAAATATGAATACATTAGTTAGAATTCTTTTTTATAGACCTTTGAGAGAAATTAACTTTTTTTATTATCAATTATTACAATCTGTGACATTTAAAGGAAATAGGTAATAGATTCTTATATGTAAATGTTCTTAACAAATTTACAGACAAAATAAATTAATTTAATCATAACAAAACAAACTAATAAGAGGAATTAAGAAAATTTTAATTTAACATATTATTGAAATAAAGCATCATAAATATATATGCAGCCATACTTGTTTGAAAAAATAATAATAAAATTTGTGATTAACAGATATGACGAATTTGACGACCAATGTTACACAAACCGACTTTTTTAATTTTTATTTAATGAATTGTTGTTTTGGACGAAATGAAGAAAAACGTTGAAGAGACATGTTTCAGAGAACAAAAATATCCTCAATTTGCATAACAATGTATGACTGAATGCACGGTCATGCAGTTTAGGTTTTGAGTCCTCTATTAAATTATTGAACGATCACATCACATTATACAGGCGCATACACAAAATAGGTTCTGTTTATGAGTTGCAAAATGCCTCATTAGCGTGTAAATAGTTTATAAAAAATAACAAAATATTCTTACATTTTCTAAATTTAACCTAAGCAATTTATTTATGTTCAATGACGAAAAATTGGCGGTATAAAAGAATGAGTTATTAAACTTCAAAAGAGACGAGAATTATCTATCCTCGCTCTTTAATATTTTGTAGTTTATTTTCGTTATTATCATGTTTTATATTTCTAGTTAAGAATAAAATATTTTAGTTTTCCAAGTAGAAAACCTTGAATTGGCAAAATTAAAAAATATATCATATTTTGGCAATTGAAATAATTACTTTTTTAAATAAACTAAGAGATATATTATAAAACATTTTATTTTATAACTGTAATCGTTGGCCTTGCTCGTGGTATCTAGCAAGCTTTGTTGACTATTTATTCGGAAGCGAAATAATTTGCTATAGAATAACTTAATAACTTGTTAAGAATTCTCTTCGCACATTTAGTGATGAAGAAATTGAGAATAAATATCTATTCAACTTACAACAAAACCAGTAACCTGTATTACTGTAAAATAAATAGGTGCTGATAACTTATTTATTTTTAATAATTATCTATTCTTATCTGTCCAGAAACGGTATTTTATCAAAATTTATTTTGATATAAAATAATCAACTATCGGATTATTATAGTTCCAATACTTCGTCTATTACTCAGGAACTCATACTGTTTTCGATATTTTTTAAAAACATTTTTATAATTTTTTTATCACAAAGGAGATAGGCACTGCACCGATAAAACCAATGGAACGTGATATCCATGATAAGAAAAAAATTAGTTTGTGCTGAAAAAGAGGAACTCATTTATCTTTGTAAAATATTGTTTTAATTATTTAAAATTTGTTTTATTAAATTTTCATACCTAAATATTGTTTTCGTATTTATTCAAATTCGAAATAGGTTGTGTGGAAATTTAAATTTGTATTGAAATTTAAATTTAAGTTTGTATGCATTTAAATTTAATTTATGAATACTTTTCAATTCAAAATTATTATTTCACTCATACTTTATGTATAAATAAAGTATTAATCTTTATATTCGTCTGTTAACAAATAACAATTTACTAAGTTTCAAGTTATTATATAAAATGCTTTCCGAGCAAACTGTTAACTTTATATATTGTTAACGGATGTATTTTTTAAATAATGAATTTTAATTTTTATGGATATCAATAAATATTTCTGAAAAAGTTCAGCATGATAAAACTCCTCATCGATTTTTTTATGACTTACTGAAAGAAATAATTATAGTTATAATTATAGTAATTAGAAATAATTACTCTTGCGAGAAATGCTGATTCTTGGGCCTACCGAAATCTATTAAAAATTATTTTAAGGTTGATTGAATACCTAAATAAATAAACTGTAAAACCGGTATAAGATCATTTATGATATACTTAACAATTAGAGGAACCTTAAACGTGTAGATTTAGTAAAACCTGTTTGTTTGTTTTTTTCATCTTTTTTACAGACCATAAAAAGGTAGACGTAGCTACTACCATGGATTAAATAAGGTCGTATTGTTAGCAACCAAACCAAATTACCTAATGCTACTTTCAACCAATCAAAAACGATAGTTCGAAATCTTAAGTGTACACTTGTCTCCAATTTTTTATATTATTATTATTTATTAATCACAAACATAAATGTACTCGTATGGTCCCAAAATGTGCAGATATAAAATAAAAATTTATTAGTAGTAGAAATTATCTCCTATGGATAAAAAAAAAAGATAAGGATCTTTCATGGATAATATATAGTCTGTAAATCAGTAAGTTATTTTTTATTTATAAACCCACGTTTCGACCCAAACATGTGGGGCATCTTCAGGACTAAAATTGAATCAGCGCCCTAAAGATCATTCGGCATCTATAATAAAAAAAATACTTAATGATTTTCCAACCTCGTACAGTCAATTATCTATCATCTATAAATTAAGGATATGATGTTTGGGGATACGATCAGAAATTAAAGTCGCCCCTATGAATTTTTAATTTTTATGGGAACCCACTATAAAAATTAATTAAGTAATAATAAATGTTATGTATGTAATAAAAAGTGAAAATTCATTTTTGTGAATTTTATTTTTGATCATTTTGATTTCATCAATGGTCGACTAAATCTCATTATAATAATTAATTAATGAAATACTGTAAAATAATAAATTTGATATTGGTCATTATATTTGATGTTTGGTAGTTATTTGGTTCATTTTACACTTTCTCTTAAATAGTAGAAGTAGATTGAAGATTGAAGGAGAAATTCCAGCTGCGAAGTGTTCAACTGGACTTGTAACTGGTAGCTCTATGTTGCATAAACCCATGCGAACTAAAAGCAGTGAAAACCCCTCTGGTTCTTTTTTCATTGTCCTTCCATGAGAGAGTCCTTCAGAATGGGCTTCCTTGTGTCTCGGGAAGTCGAAGCTATTTCCTAGACGTGTCTTATACAATATTATATAGTTTCATCTATTGGAAATATGATATATATATATTAGAGTAAATTTGGAATCGTTTACAATTTTTGTTGCCGTCATTATAGATTGTGGCTTAATTGCAAACACATTGTTTATAGACTATCCAAAACCGTTCACAAGGCTTATTTTATTACAAATTAGATTAAGGACGATTAAAATTGGCGTAGGATAAAATGGATTAATGTGTAAACATCTAATAATACGATAGGACAAACAGAGGAATCACGTCGGGCAATTAAGGAATCGACACGACGTATAAATAAACATCTCTACAACTCAAGTTCCCTATTAGAAACGAGCCAAAGTTTTGAATTTAAAATATTCTAATATTTCGCGACAACGTCCCTGAATGCAGATTATTGGAAAATATTAGCTTCTTTTGTCTAAAATGTTGTGATAGTGTATTTGTCCCCAAAAGATATGGTATAAACGGACTATTTTACATGTATTAAGCCATATTTACGAAAAATCCATAATATAAAAAAAAAAAAACAGCATTTTTAACATGGTTATTTATAAATTAAAATAAATTTTAACAGATGAAAACATTTCATTGATGAATTATAAGAAATTGTTTAACCGATTATTTGATTGCAACAATTTCTATGGATCGTGTGCTGTGAATAAAAATGTATGAAGTCTGTACGAAAACCTTTAAGTACGCATATAAGCTTATTAAGCATAATTTGTTGTTTATTTGAATTTATTTCCATATGTACTCTAACTGGGAGATATAAGGCGATCCAAAAGCTTATCAAGTTTTCACATCCTGAATAGGAAGGATGCGATTTATTCTGTGGGTCTGAATAACATTCTATACTCACAACCGGAATCGAACTAACATATACTTCAAATTCGAGCGTGCTGGTGAGACGCTCAGCCGTTACAGTCTTCCAATATAATTAAAATTTATTTTTAGTTGCTGAACAACATTTTTTTTAATTTATGAAGTATTATCTCTTACTATGTATGTATTTTAAAAGAACATTAAAGCCAACGTTTTCTCCTTACCCGACCTTTTTTAAAGCATCAAAGTTCAATATTAGATAGACATTTTGATACAAATTTACAATACGGTCGCATTATCAGTGTCTGCCTTCGAACTTACCCGAAGATCGCCGCACTATCATTCTCTAGCGCCATATCCGCTAACTCACTGCTTCACATTCAATTATAAATTCGTATTCATTGCAATTATTAAAATCATTACTGCTTTAATTAGATATTCTTTAAAATTATCAGTGCTGCCGACTTCCAGTGGTCTAGAGAAGTTGTACCTCTTGCAATGACAATCTAAATTACGTTAAGGACCCGATCTCAACTGAAAAGGATCATTAGGAGGTTTGTTTGTCTCTTGAGCAAGCTTAGTGAGCGGAAGTCGACAGTACTAATAATTTCAAATAATAATTAATTAAACCAGTAATTATTTTAACAATTCCAATTAATGCAAAACAGTTAGTTAATACAGATGACGTTAGCGAGAGCTAGTGCGGCAACTTAAGTTCGGGGAGAAACACTGATAATGCGACCACATTATTAAGTTGCACTGAATTTTTTTTCTTAAACTTACATATGCGTGATTGTACGTAGCTGAGTTTTTCATTTTTGACCTAGAAAAAGAATAGAGGGAAGACATATTGAATTTAGAATATAATCAAGTCTTCAATATACCGCAACATTATGTCGTAAACAATTATATTCACAGCAATTTTTTATTTAATAGTTATTTTATGAAGAAGTACAGGATAAAAATTACCGCGAGATACAACAAACAATCGTATATTTAAATAAATTAATATGTAGAAAAATTCTAACTTCTTTCATTCTCCGTGAACCGCGGACCAAGTTGACCCAACATGAATTTCATCAATTGTATGGAAACAAACCTCGTTGAAATACATAAGAAGTAAATAAAAGACCATTTAAACTTTTTACTTTTTCGATACCGTATTCGTAATTACGATCAAAGAGAGTATAAAAAAAAATTATGGACAAATGTGTGAAATTACAAAAATTTTATGAAAACATAATTTTATAGAAAAAATATAAAAAGTAGCAGTTTGGCAGATATGTCTCATTTAAAAAAAAAAAATATTTTCTTTAATTTATATCACGGAAGAATTAGAATTAGGATTTGAGGTCCAAACAATTTGTCTCATATCAAAAAAAAAAAAATTAAAAATGACTGTTACCAAAATGAATTTGTAACTGGTATTACTTTTTTTTCCTATTACCGAAAAATGATAAGAAGAAGTTTCTTTAATAGACAGATTTCTTTAATAGATTACGATGAACATATTCGTAAGTGTATCCTATTATAAATTGTTCAGTCGATAGCAAATGATATGCAATTACTAAACAATATCTTGGAGATAAAAGATCTGTGCCAAGGGCTCTCGTGCTGCAAGTCCATCGTGATCTCTCACCTCTGTTTGAATTCATATCATTAAAAAGTATTAATTTTCAGTGTCATTATTACCATCAAGTAACAAATGAAAAAATACAATAGACATATCCAGTTAATTATTCATTCGTTTTTAATTTTGATAATCATTCTACAAGCAATGTTTTTTTTTTTCAAAAATATTTTCTAATCTAATTATCCGCTAAGATAATACAAATATTTGCATTGTATAAATCTCTCACAAAAATGCACCTTCAAAGGACAGATCCATATCTATTTTTTATGATTATTTGAAAATTTTATTAGCCTTTGTTTTCATTTTAATTGTATTAGTCTATCCTAGTATCCTTTGGTTTAATAGCACTGACTTTCTTTTATTACCAGCAGGAATAATAAATATGAACTATGAACTAGAAAATCAGCGCAACATTCAAATAAACTAAATTGTATGATATTAGCATTTGATTAAAGATTTATAAACATTTTTATATAAGATTTATAGGTATAAACAAGATAATAGCTCTTTATAACATAGAGTTTAAGAGTTATTTTTCTTCTGTGAGTCGGTTGCTGAATTCGATAAAGTAACTTTAGCATTTAATTATAATATATTCTTTTATATTCTTTATATATATATACATATATATATGTATATATATATATATATATATATATATATATATATATATTATAATATATTTTAATTATAATTCAGGCCTTCTTTCAGGCCTTAAAAATCATATAATAAATTATTTATTATAAAATTTCTGTTTTGAAAAATATTGAAATCTTACTCTACTCTCTAAACTACATAAGAGACGTGAAATTAGAATTCGGTGAAACCAATTTGCTGTTCAAGGAGATTGCGTGCCGCATTTAAATCGTCACATATTCTCTAGCCTTGAGCGGGATGGTTATTATTCTTTAAAAATATATCAAGGTTCTCATTGTTTTTTTTTTCAATATACTCAAGACGGATAGCGCAACACCGAAGTTTACCTAAGACATATCAAATATAGTTGAAATTGCTGAAAAAATCATTTTAAAGTTCTTTAAGTTTAAAAAGTGATCTTCAAAACTTCAAAAATGTTCTAGCGATGTCTTCGACTCATATTTATAAGGATCATTTGTTCTATTACGCTATTTAACTGTTTTTAAATACACTTTACTGGTTACTTAAGAATTTTGAAAAAAAATCTACCTTGAACTTTTCCGAAAACACAATATAAACATGTAAACAGGCTTTCAAAGCAATGTTCCCACATAGCAATGAATTAATTCGTTTTATATTATTTACTTTGAAAATTGAAAAAAAACGTTAATGTTATTTTACTAGCGGATATCGTCATTGTTTTTATCCTATTGTTATCTGGCTCTTAAAAATTCTTGAGATACGAAGATTCTTTAGTATGAGATGAACATTATAACAATATTTGGAAGATGAATTGAGACGCTCGGTCGTAAAACATTTTTTCTGAATGAAGTTTTTGCCAACTTCGGATTCGTTATTATTAATTTCACAGGTTGTTGAAAGAATCTATAGGAAAATTGTTTTGTTTTTTGAAGAATCATGTTGGTATGAAGTAAGGGTAAGTGACTGCTAGTTGAAGATGAAACGTTGTAATTAAAAAACATTTTAAGGTTTTAGAAGTTGACATTTTTTCAGTTTACATGCTTTACGACCAAGTGCATCAATTAATGAATAATATTTAGCGATTTAGATCTGTTTTTGTATTTTTGCAGATGTGGTTTAGTTAAAAATAAAAAACTGTATTGACTTATCACAAAACCTGTGATACGTAATACTCATTTACGTGATACGTAAATAGCAAAACTCTATGTATTGATATACAGCAACCAACAATCGACCAACACATATAGTCTTTTTATCTTTTCTTTCGTCGTAAACTACGGGTATATTTTCAATGGACTGATAAAACATATTAGTAGGAGGCTACAGTTAACATGCTCATCAATAATAAAAAGAAGCTGAGAAAAAACTTTTTAACTTAATAATAAGAGATCTGTGAATAATGGTGTTGCTCGGTATTTTCCTTCTCTCTGTCTAAAATGCCTTAGCCACATTATCATCTGGTTCGCTGATCGTCGCTATCCGTGCATGTATACATCATATTTGTATGAATGATGAAAAATATGAATTTGCGGGGACAACTTCGGACTAGCGCATTGAAAAAAAACTCTTTTTTTCAATACATTTATACAATTATGTTCCACATTCCACTTGCATTACTGTCACTGGAGGTTTAAATTGGGGATCTCAAGCAAATTGTAACTTTTTTTTATTATTACTTCAGTGTGATAATCCACCGGAAGCAAATAATTTTGCACTTGCTCCACAACCGCTACTGTATGGATATTCAGTCTTCCAGACACCTTATATGCAATTATCCCTTAAGACAGGGGCAAGTGCATAATAGATATTACTAAATTGAATTATCAATTTCATCAAAATGGACGTGGTTGAAACTTTGGCTGGGGTGTAATATTTGCACATGATCGTCTAAGGAACATTTTATTAAAGAAAAGAAAAATCTAGCTTAAAAAATAAAGATCTTACAGTCCTATAAAGTCGACCATTGTAAAATGTAATGCGCACACCCAGTTGGAACATCAAAATTTAAATGAAAAAAAAGAACGAATAAAATCTGCTAGACGTGGGACCGAGCACGGCTTGCTTCTATGAATTATTGAATGCGAAGATAAGAAAATGCGAGGGAAAGGAAAATGCCTGTGGAGCAATGGGAGGATTTCAAAACAGAGAAACTTCTTTCCGTTCCTAGACCCAGATGCTAAGGCTAGCTCGACATCATTCTCAATGACGATGATCGGCTATATTTCCCTGATTATATTTTTCTCATTATCACTTCACATTTTTGCTTAGCCTCCAGTTTTAAATGCAATTATACCAAACGAGGAGGTTATAACAAAAAGACAAGTACAGACAAAATACTCCAAATACAGACGAAGAACCATTGGCACTTTTCGCAAAAATAAAGTTCTGCCAGTGTGTTTCAGAAACAGTGAAATTGATGAAATTAATCTCTATCAAAGGAAAAAAAAAAGTCTGGATCCAGATTTGGGATCGAAAAGGGATCGACGAATTATACAGCCATTGGCAAGAGAGTATAAACACATATTTAAATTAATTGGAAGAAAAAGCTCACAAACCTGCAAAAATAATAGAATAAGGGAGAGAGCCCTAATATACGTTCCTAGCATCGCTTATAACGGTTGGTTGCTCCCTGATTAACGCTGCTAGCCAATGGCCAAAAGCGGAAAGATGGAACATTTCACTTCAATAGTTATGTGTGGAAGGCAGGTGGAACTGTATTTTTTTTCGTAGATTTTTACTAATTTTCGAGAAAGGTGAGTTAGTAAACATGTTATATTATTTTTAGTGTTATGAAGAAAGTCGAAGTGATAGTTTTTCATTTGAATTATTTATAGCAACTGTAGTACGAGACATAAGATCGTCCACTTGTTTGTTCTTAATATCGCTCTTGGTGATTCAAGATGGGGCTCTTAAAGCATCTAAAGCTTTTCATCTAAGATCTACAATAAAATATTAAGTAAAAAGAACTGAAGATGAACTTCAAAAATTCCTTGACCTGCCACTAGCAGAAAGATCTGTTTTACATATTTATAATTAGTTGAATATTGTTTAAAATTGAAAAAAACTGTTATAGACTTATGGCAAAAGACGTAAAAAAGGAATAGCATTTCAGCCTGCCATTAGAAATAATATTCGCTGCCGGTTTTCGGAAAGAAAAAAAATAAGTGAAGGTAGGAAGTAGCTTCGTCCTTTTTTCATGAAGAGACACTTTTCTTTTTAAGAAACACCAGTGACGTACGGAGCGGTTCGGGATATATACCCTCCTCCATCCACCCGAAATGTACGAAAAAAAAATAATGTTTGTATTTTAAGTAATATTTTCAGTAATTTTTAACAATAATTTTGTATCCAATTTTCGTGCTTAAAAATTGCTCCTAGTTTGGCGATTTCAGGTGATAACTTTCCTTCTTCTTATTAAATCCCCATCCTTCGAAAACAATTTAAATCCCTCCCCGAAAAAATAATCTGTGTGAGCCTCTGAGAGAAACCATACCTTGCCACAAAGGAAACCTCAACCGCCTTCTTTAACACTAATTAAGCTGTAAAACAGTTGTTTTATACACCAAATTAATCATTGTAACATAAGTTTTACTTCATTTAATTTTAGACTAAGGCGATACCAGGAACATATGCGTGGCGATATAATTGTGTTGCAATTAAATTTATATATATATAGCATTCTAGATAACAGATTAAAATTATTTTGAGACAGAAAGCTATTAGTTCTTTTACAAAAAAAAAAAAGAATGGCTTACGCGGGCTATATTTGGGTCCTCTACCTTATTAAAAATTCATAACTCTAAACATGCATAAGAAAATAACAGAATTGATCTATATATTCCGTATTCTAATTTATTACAAAAATCTATGAAAGGGATTGATGGAATATAAGTGTGTAATTTTGTAATTTTTTTTTTTAATTCGCTTCCTATATGGAATTTAAAATAACCACAAGAAAATCTGGTGTAAAAAGTATAAACATAAGTATTGTAAATAACCAGCGAAATGGTTGTGATGCAAATCTAACTAGAATGTCATTATATAACTCATAGTTCCAGTTAATGGGCATTTTATATAGAATGAAATATAATCCAATGTCGTAAATGATATAATGTCTATACTATTCCTATCAGATTACACATATGGAATAAATGCTTACGTACCCCCTGGCATTAATGCAATTTATCGCCATAAACATTCAGGCAGTTTCTGTATAAAATAATATTATTGTAGGTAGTTTTATTCGTTGTTCTTTTTATATGGTTTAAAGGCCGTTTCGGCTCCATTACGGTTGTGATAAATAAGTGTCCATATCATCTTATAGCTTATGAATGAGTCTTATTGGTGCTGAACGGTATATTTCCACTTCAATAAACCTTTCATTATGACTATAATTCATTGATAAAGAAATGATTTTTATTGTGGTTTATTTAATAATAAATGCTGAAAAATTACTCATATGAATTAACAAAATCTGAATCATTTCACTTTGCTGAGATATTTTTCTTAAAAAGGACGCACTCCCTTTTGCATCTCCTGATTTTCTAATTTAAATTTACTTCAGCCGTTTTTTAATCCCAAGGTTAAAGAGGTAGAATCGTCCTGTATCTATGTCAATACCTCAATTTGAATTCAAATGACCTCTTTTTTATAATAGCAAATCATATAACGTTCAATGGCATTGCTATTGTTGGCCTTGCAGTGCTCACGTGTCTATTTGAATTAGCATTACTAATTATTTCACTTCTTTTGTGCGAATATTTGTAAAATAATCGTATTTTTGTTGTACAAGCGAATTCCTTAACATGATATTATGTCAACTGTTGGAAGATATTTAATACCGAATCGGAAAAATCTCCACAAAATCCTTAGAGGATTCTGACTAGAGAAGAACGTACCACACTGGGCCAAGGGCACATGCTCCTTTCTACAGTTTTATATAACCACGACCTCGATGAAATGGCCAGGATCGGTAGCAGGCCATCAAGAACAGTTCTATTACAAGTTCTAAATTTTTAAAATACTAACTTCTGGAATAATGATAAGTAATTTGAAAAAAGAGATTCAGATCGTTACGTTACTATAACGCGGTCAGCTCTTGAATAGGAAAACCATATTTCTTGTATAAAAATATTGGTTTAGTATTTCGTGTTTTTTTTTTAATTATAAAAGCTGTCTTGAGGTAATTACTAGAAAGACTGCTCTCATAGTGTCTCACACCAAGAAAGTAAAACCTAGAAATTCCAATGAAATTTCCTCCACGTGATAACTGGAGCAATCTGATTCAAGAATTTAGAAATATGGAAAATAAATATATTTTCGTGAAGTAACTCAGCAGTCCGGGCATGTAGATCGAAGTATTACATCAGCACATCTTTACCCAATCATTACAGCAGCAATAAATCTTTAGGTCAGAAGTAAACCGTCGTACGTAGGTAGTATTTTCAAAGTTTTACAGGAGGTTAAGTTTTACAAAAAATAAATGTATAAAATCGACTCTTTCGTAGATTTAATATTTTACTGAATACCTGCTCGCATAGTATGCATTCTCAAGTTTTATTTACTTAGATAGGTGAGCAGGTACTCCGAATCAATAGCCAATCCATATTTGTGGAGCACGCTCTCATTACATCTAGTACAATAATAATTAAAAGAATTGTAAAATAATAATAACGAGAATTAGTTTTGAACAAAAAACGGTTTTAAATAAATAATAATAGAGTCTCTAAGTATTACATTGCGTAACTTCTATTTATTCACATCGATTCAGAACACGTGTTCAGTTTTATTGGCTTCCCCTATTGTATTGCTTGTTGTGAATAGTGGTTACTTTTATAATTTTTCGCAAATTATATGTACTTAGACAAAATATAAGCTGAGCTAGCAAATGCTATGATGTTTGAAAAACAATTATATCAAAAGAAATTGCAACTTCCATTTACAATTACAATAATTGGAGTGCTAAGAGCAATTACTTTTTTAAATTACAGTGATTGTAGTTGTTAGTTGCAATTATTTTTGATGTAATTTGAAAAAGTAATTCCGGCATTCTAACTACAAATTACTGATAATTGTAATTTATGTAAAATAAATACTTTTCTAGTAGTATATCTAGAGTATGGTGCCATAATAGATATTTATGTTAAAAATTAAAGCAGACCAATTTGACACCAATATATATTTTTTATTCAAATATTGACAACGGTTCAATAGCTAAACAGAATGGACTGACTCACAAAGGGCAATTGTTTACAATAATGGCAAATGTATATAATCTCTTGCATTAATTATGAAAATAAGTTTAAGTACTTTCTCGCGATTTCATGATTATTTTCTTACTATGTGCAGATGTTGAGTTATTGAACTGTTAGAAATTAATATTTTTACCTTTTCTACTGCTATGTGGGAATAACTACGTGTGGTACTTGATATTTATGTGTTTAGAAAAAAAATAGAAAAAATAAAGTATTAAAGGTATCCTATTTTTTAATCTACGGTCTAATTAGGGATTGATAAATTATCTGCCACTTCTTTAATTTTCTTTTTTTGAAAACTAGTTTCGAATATTACACATTCATCTTCAGTTCTAAAAACACACACAAATTCAAAAATAAGCAATTCAAAATACAGTTTGGTATCATTTATATATTAACATACTAACTACATATTAACTTAAATGTAATATAAGTTAGTATTATAAAACATTTAAGAATTATGAATTTAATTAAAATAAGAAACCAAATACATGTTGGTACTCACCAAGGTTTATGAAGTTTATATCAAACAGAAAATTTTGTATTGGTTTGTTCTCGCACTGTACTAGAAATGGAAGAAAGGTGGGGTGTTAATAGGTGAACGGTTTAGGGGTCGGAGTTTTTCCATTAATTCCGTAATTACTCACTGGAAATTTTATTAATTTTTAAGATGAATGTTTCCATTTTATGTGTACATAATTTAAGAAAACAAAAACTTAATTATTACGTCCGCTCAAGAGACAAACACTATCAGAAAATTATTAGTACAATATAGAAGGTTATAATTTTATCACTTAGTGTTTTGCGGGAATAGCAATTAATGATTCGTTTTGTTTATCTGAATATTTCCTGACACATTTTTATAAAATTGTAATTACAAGTTTATTTTCATATATATGCTTTACTTTTCGAAGGTTATAATAGGTATTGAAATATGATAACGTCAGGAAATATAAACCTTCTAACTTCTATAATGTCTTAATTATATCATAATAATTATTCAACGTTTCAGGTCATATCTCCATCCTCAGGAAAAAATGTAATCTTATAGTTTTCATCATAGTTCACAATTTTTATTTATGTCTATATTTTTATAAATTTAATGGTTTATATGTTCTTATTTTTAAAACAAATTCACGTCATTAGCAGACAAAAATGAGCACTCTTGCATATATAAAAAATTACGTACAAAAGTTTTTTTTAATAAGGACATATAAACTATTAAGTTTATAAAAATATAGGCAGAAACAAAAATTCATGACGTTAAATATGATGATAACTGAGCGATTTTTTCTGAGGACGTACTGACGATCCGAAATTTTGGATGATTATTATGTCATAATAAAGATATTATGTAAAAATATATACACAGTAAAATGTTTATATCACCTGAATTCAGTGAATATGTCAATACAAGTTTATTGTTTTTTGGAATATCTCGTATGGTTTTAATAATTCGTTAGTATATACGCGAATTTGTACCGTACGCCTGTGATTGATTGGTTTGCTGCTCCAGCCCACACTTTAGTCATATCCAATTGTTTATGAAATTTTTAATTGTTGCCCCAGAAATTAACGCTCAGAAAAAAAAATTAGCTATTTATAGCCTATATCTTGATACTATATCAAATGACAAACCAACCAATTTTTTTTTTATTCTAATATTTTAGGTGTATAATTTGTTTCTCTTGGCCCAAATAAGATTGTGACTGCCTTGAAAATAAGTAACGGTTTTCTTCGTGCACCTGGCATGTCGTTTCCAGTAGCAGCTGTTCCGTCAATTCTGTGACTGCGAAAATGTGACGTATGCGGTCATTATATGAATTAATTTGAATAATTAGGTTACAAAAGGTTAATAATTTTAAGATGATATTAATTGAAAGAAGTTTGTTAAAGCAAATTTCTTTACAATTTTCTTTACAATTACTCTACTTTACCGATTTGGAGAGTTTTTGCAATATAAGAAACAATAAAAATTAAATTAAAGTTCTAAATATTGTATCTAAAATTAATTTGATAACGCTCATTTTAGTTAAATGATCATTTTGTCCACTTGTTAACGGGACAACCAAAACTTCTCTGTACAAATAATTATACGTTTTTAACCCACGGAAAAACGTAAGGAAAAAAAAAATTATCCCCACCCCAAAATTTGAGGTTTTTCGTTTCAAGATAAGTATCCAAAAATTTAATTTAAAAATCCGCCCGTCCACGGCTTTTCGAATCTACTAGGCCGATTTTTTTTTAAGTCGCTTGTCACTACTACAAAATGATCCTTCGACGTTACCATGCGCTGGTCCTATTCATTCCAAAATGGTGGCCGATTGAAGGTTAAATATTTCCATATCTAGTCCATTTATAATGATAGATGAACATTATAAAGAGTTTTTTAGAATCAGCATACTAAGGCATGAAAAAATAGAATAAAATAATAACAATAATAAAATCCATATACATGCTTTTGGTTTAACTTTCAATAATAACCAAACCTTTGTAATCGACCAACAAATATTTTTTTAAAAAATTGGAGATTTAACGTTTCAAGATACGTAGAATTCAAATTTAGACTAAAAAAGAAATCCGTCCCTCCAAAATTCATATGCTCACATCTCGGTCAATTATAAAGATAGATGAACAATATAAAGTGTTTTAGAATCATTATACTAAAGGATTGAAAAAAAAAAAATTCAAATAATTTTTCAATGTTTTTATTTTTTATCATGATTCCGAAACACTTTTTTAATGTTTATTAGGATTGTAATAATAATCACTTTTGTAATAATTTGCCGCGGTTTTTACTTATATTTTTATCATTGTTTAATTATATTTTTATCATTCTTTAATAGGGAATGTATGTGTTGTGACATTTAACTAATTTACTTGGCAACATTAAAATTCTTCGAACTAGATTCAGAAATTGAAAATCATGTCCTTTTTCATCATGATATTGTAATTTATTTTAATGATATAAAATTCAAATTATCATTAATGCATACGCTAAAGAAAGAAAAACGCCCTAATATCTTCGAAAATAATGTATTAGCTAGAATAATTGGCAGGAAGAATGATGATCCCCCGAGAGAATTCGGGGGTGGAGGGCTATATAAGGTGAAAATTCTTGGTATACACCGGGTTAATTTAATTGAATTAGATGCTAAAATGACCGTTAAAATGAGCTTGATATTGAACGAATCCCTGAAACGGTAACTAGCGCTGAACCTGAAGGTCACCGCATTGTTCAACATGGGATGACGATATTTATTTCGAAATTTATTACCTAAAATGCTGTTATAAAACTGTTGAATTTTATCGGAGTGACGGGTTGGAAGAGGGGACGGCAAAATTAAGCTTTCAGGGATGGTAGCAATACAATGACTATTTTACCTTAGGAGATCCTGGAACCATCTTCTATTCAGACGCTTTGGAAGATTATCGGCAATAGCTTGGGAAATTGGGATATGTTAGGAGCAAGTTAGTATATGTTGATATGGATATTTTAATAAAAGCAGGTATATGAACGTCGGTCCAAATGTGCGACTTGTGTGATATTGAGATCTTTATGGATAATGGAACGAAATAACTTTCTTACTTTTTAGAATTTATTCTATTATAGCATTCTGTAGTATTTATTTTATTTTTACCATTATTAAATTACATAACAGGCAAAAATACAGTTATGTATTTCATATATGTATATCTATATTTTTTTTATTTATTTTTTTTTTATTATTTTTTTTTTCGGTTAGCACTATAGATCCTGGAGATTTTTGGCCGCGCGATATGGTATTCATACAGACATGTATTGCTTGCGGGAGAGCAGAGAGCCTGGAGGGGGTCGCCCAACCTCACGTTGCTACGAACCATGGTTTCCATGGTGCAGCGGCAGGCTATCCATAGCTCCACAACCGGTCTCTTTAGGACCAATTCGGCAGTGTCCTTCCCACCGACTCAGTCGGGTTCAAGGATAGTGACAAACAGGTCAACATCCACGGATTATGGCTGTTCGGAGTCAGCAGCCGCACGAGAACCTATATTTCTTTCCCCGAAGTAGACCGTCCATGGACCAAACCTCCAGGCGGCTATTTTACGTCCTGGAAAACCACACCGCGATTCACAATTTAGGTATCCGGGGTAGGGTCATCAGTCCTACGCCTGGCCTATGTGAGTTACATCCAGTAGGCTGCCGGGCCTCACATACCCGGGAGGAGAGGGGGGAGAAGGATGATAAATTGCTTGAATTATTAATTAGATTAAATTAAAGTAATGCCGGTACCGTGTTCGAACTGACAATCTTTGGTTTTGTGAGTAGCTGCACTTTTGCAAACGCGTTAACCCGCTCGGCCACCCCGACCCTCTTGATATATATATTTATATATATATATATATATATATATATATATATATATATATATATATATATATATATATATATATATATTTATATCGACGTCGTTTTTTGAAAAAGAGCCAACAATTCGAACTTTAGTTTTCAATTGATTTTGGGGCGTAAACACCGCCTCTATCGATTCCCGTTCAAGATATATCGAAAAATAAATAGGAAATGGTCTAAAAATCGAATATTGATGACGTACCACCAAATACTAACGACTATCAGTCGTCACTTTGGCCTTAACCAGTACTAGAATCCTTTAAAATATGTAATTATAAAGGTTTTGCCAGATTATTAAACTATACAATATATATATATATATATATATATATATATATATATATATATATTTTGAAAAAGGCGTAAGTGCCATTTAGCAAACTTTACAGGAAACATTTTTTTTTAATTTTATTCTTTATTGTATATATATATATATATATATATATTAAAAAAAAAAATTAAAAAAAATGTTTCCTGTAAAGTTTGCTAAATGGCACTTACGCCTTTTTCAAAAAACGACGTCGATATATATATATATATATATATATATATATATTTATTTATTTATTTATATATCGACGGTATTAAAGCAGAAAGGCATAAACGCCAAAACAAAGAAATGGAGATTTTGAGTGGAAAGGGTCGTAAGTCATTTTGTTTTCTTCTCTCCTGGTGAAATACATAATTTTTTTAAAATATCGATTTATTTTCGCTTAAAACATATGAAACATATGAAACAAAGATGAAAGAACCGTCGCTTACATAACCATTTCACTCAAAATTTCAATTTTTTCATTTCGGCGATAACGTCTTTCTGCTTTGTCACCGTCTAGATATATACAGTGAGAGAGAGAGAGAGAGAGTGAGAGAGAGAGAGAGAGAGGGAGAGAAAGGAGGAAGAAAAACGAAGGCTGGTGCTGTCAGAGCCAGAATTAAATGTTAGAGTTTGCCCACGGGTTATGACGTAAGCAGGATAACATCGTATCGCCAGAACAGGTTTTAGCGAACCGACAGTTTACTGACTGAAAATCACATTCTTTCAATTAAGTCAACGAGGAGGCATACGAAAAAATAAGGATTTTTATATTGGGACATATAAAAACATACTGGGGCACGATTAAAAAGCAAGGAAAACATAAAATGATTAATTAGAAATAATAGTAAATTAGGGTTAGTAATAACCGTTTGAATAAATAAATAACAAAAATATGGCTTTCGTATTTTTTTTTTCTAAAAATTATTTCGTCTGACATTGTTCTTATATCTTTGATATAATTCAGACTATAGAGAACAATGAGTGCTTGGAAGTAAGGAACTATAAATACGATGGAACGATATATTTTTTTTACATCAGAACCTTAAAATGTTTAAATAAGTGAGATCTTCAAAATCTTCATTTTTAGCTGATTATTATACTTTCACTACTTCAAGTAGTTGAAAAAATAAAACATCATGCAATAATTTCTGGATTTCATGATGAGAGAAAGTGTTTGGGAATAATATATATTATATTTCTCCAGCTATTTATTATAATTTCTGAATTCAATACTCAGCTATCATTGGGCTGTACACATGTAATTTTTTTTATTTTAAAAGTTATAACCCTTGTGGTGCTTTCAATAAATGTTCATCTATCTGGAGGAAATCGTAATAACTGAAATAATTATATTGAAAAATGCTTCTGCAATTTATTAAACCTGTAAATAAGGTATAACGGTGTCAGAAAACATTTTTCCTCTTTATTGAAGATTTGCCTTGGGTTACGGATAAAAGCCCAGAGTAACGGAGTATAATAAACGCTGTGAAGCTAAGTGTATTTTTAATGGATTTAAAAAAAAAAAAAAAGTAGCGTTAAATAAGAACAAAGCTCTTCAGGAACGTTCTTTGAAAGAGTACAATTATAGCCGGCAAACAGTAGCATGTATTAGTATAAAAAAAAATCGTTTGCAATAATTATCATACATTTATATAACAACAGCTGCATAAAGCATTTATAGCATACGAATACTTTTCCTCTTCTTTTAATGTTTTTTTTTTATTTTAAATTATATTGTTTTCCCCAATACAGTTTCAAATCCACCCTTTATTGCTCTAGCATTAAAACTAAAAAAATAGCTTACATTATAAAATTAATTACAAAGAAAAAAGTTTAAAACTGCGTATATTCCCACATATACATTCGTTCCCATGGCAAACTTACGAAGGTGAAAATCACTGCTTTTCACGAAAGGAAAAAAAGTGCTACATTCTTTTGTGTATTAAAAGAAGTAAGGGCCGATTTCGATTATTTAAAATTTGTATTTTGTATATTAAAAGAGTGTATTAAAAGAGGTATGGGCCGATTTCGATTATTTAAAGTGTTTGGCTGGTGTCATTTCATTTACTCATAGTTTCATGTGTAATTATTGTTATAATTAAAGTAAGCATATTCGTTACTTTAACCTGAAAGCTTCCTATTTTAAGACCTTTTTCGTAAACATACAACTGCGATTACAGCACTTTCTAATGTAGTAACAGATTCGTAACTTTACTAAAGGCAGTATCAAACTAAATACTATCGAAAAATTACAAAAACAAAACATCGAATTTTTCACATTCGTAATTATCCATTAACATGGGGCCGAAGATATGATGCGCTCGATCCTAAAACATGGTACTTAACTGACAAAATGAAAATCTTTACAATGATAAAAAAATTTAATTACAATGGTTTTCCTTCAACCAGCAGGTACTTACCATAGCTTAATAAAAACATTATTCCTTAAGAAAACAAATTTCCTACACATTCTTTCAACAACCTGTCGAAACAGCCGAAAGAAATCATTTCTTGCCAAAAGGTAACAAAAATGCAGATACCACGTTTTACGACGGAGAGCTTCATATTAATTAAAATATGTATGACTTAAAACATGATGTTTGTAAAAATGAAATTTTTTTATCCATTCAGCATTTTTGATACGTCGGATTATTATGAATAAGATTTTAATTACGAAATGTTAATTAGTTCTCAGAAGCAGCCCAAGAAAAAAATAGTAATTTTAGGAACACTCAACTTGTTCTAAATTCAAGATCCATAAAGTTGTCAAGCTGATTTGGAAGACTTCATGTCTTTGGCGTCGAAGATTCTGGAATGTCTTCTTATTAAGATGATGGTTTTTAAATACATTGAAAACTATCTAGCTGGTTACAAAATATATATAAACATAAAATAGTAATGCCAGAAAGATATAAAAATATTGATGTGAATACTGAAAAGGGTGTTTATAATTTTGAAATAACGTAGAAAAGGATCAAATTTAATATCCATTAAGCCCTATTTTAAATATAGTGTTATTAAATGAAATATATTGAAAAATAATTTTTTTGTTATGAGATACATAATTTACATTATTTCAGTATACACAGATTTGTTAAAAATGACGTGATCATTTTATAATATTCGAAAGTCATCTCCTCTCACTTTTTTGCAACAACTTCAATATAGCCATCAGAAATTGAAGAAAAAAGAAAGCCCTTTGAAAACGAAATCCAAAAATAAATATTATGTCTTTAATCGATGAATACAAATTAATACAGCACCAAGAAGGGTCAAGGAATCAGGCACAAGTAGAGGTAATTGATTCTCGACCATTCAGTATTCAAAGGAGACTGAGTGGTCAACTTTGTGCTCCGATCGCCTGATTTGACCTGTAGCCAAACTAGGGACACATTTCATGTCCGACTGAAAAGAATTTCTTTTAAACTTCGCACCTCATACTGACAAAGCTCACGAATTTTCTATTAAGAGAAATCTTGTGTGCCAGAGTTTTTGATCCAGTTGGAAACTCTAGAAACTATTTTACATGCTACTTCGTCCCAAAATATATAATGAAGAAGTTTACCTTTAGTAACCAAGAAATAAGTAATATTGTTTATTGTTTTAATAAAATACAAAAAAAAAACCAGTATAAATAATAAGTAAAACTTTCTTTTTTTTAACGCTGTTTAGTTCATTGTGCCAGGATCTACAAAATACAATAATATTTATTTCATTTTTATAATTATCAGTTCATAATTATAGGTATAATTTATTATATTTTCTTTTATAATCAACTGTCTCACAATTACTGAGGGTCTTTATTATTTTTTTCTTTTCATGCGTGTCTCTTTTGAGGCATGTGTTCTTAAAATAAACACTTATTATACCATATATTCAGGATCTGTGACTGAATCAAGAAACTACTAACCCGACAACTGAAGATAAGAACGTCTTACGTAAATGCGAAACCGACTTTCTTCCTGTGAAAGTAATGACCACTTCATAACCTCCTCAAATAGTTGGTCAGATCAAGCGTTAATAACAAGTTCTGTACTCAATATCGCTCCAATTAAAAATAAAAATTAATCCATCGCCCGTCACGTTATTTAATAGAATGTGGCAAAATCGGTTTCTCCGAAAATAATGAATTGAATTCAATGAAAATTGATGAAGTCTTTTTCAATAAAACTGATAGATATTATAGCTACGAAATTGCGGTAAGAGAAATAATGTATGATAACAAATATTAAAATTTAAAATTTTGACTAACCTTTGAAACGATACTTTTTCCGTTAAATTCGTCGTTATATTTTATTTTTTAAATTTAAATGTATTCCTTTAAATAAAGAAAAAATACGTCTGCCAAGCAGGTAAGAATAGTTTCCTCTCCGTTGTTATTGGGTATATATAAATATATAGAATTTTATGAAATTTATACTGGACCATTTGTATATATTCCTCCAGCTTTGGGCCAAATCGAACGAGCCATTTTTGAAACAGAGGTGTGTCAAGGTAAATACGTTTTCGCATGCGTAAGCGGAATTAGAGAATTGAATTTGTTGAAATTGATATTGGACCATTTATACACTAATCTCCAGCATTCCTCCAGCTTTGGAATTAGACGAACCGTTTTCGAAATATAGGTGTGCCAAGGAAAATAAATATGTTTTCGCAAGCATGAGCGAAAGTAGGAGAAGGAAGCTCTGCAATCTCTGAAAATTTCATCAAATTGGATTAACGGTAGAAGATGTTATGCCCGTCAAATAGACTTGACTAAATGCACGAAACCAAATTTGTTTGTCGATGTCTAAAACATTAAATGCGAGTGGATTCTGAGCACAATCATTTTTTAAATACTGGAAGCATTAAAAAGTTTCCCTACCTTCGGTAATGGGGAGGTAAAAAAAATCAGATAAAAATGATTCTTCTATCATCACTGATGTAGATAAGTGGTTGAAGAAATTTAAATTCTGTTATACCTCAAGTGTTTCAAGTTTTAAAAAAAAAACTAAATTTTTGTTTTGGATGAAGGTATTAATTAATAGTTATATATTTATTTTTTGCAATTTTTATAAAATGAACAGTTGGCTTAGTGATAAAAGTAATAAATGACACTGCTTGTCTTTACTACATTCTTTTGGTTTGGTATTATTCTCAAGACCGAAATTAGGCCAAATCGATTTTGAATGAGCATGTCGATCACACCTGTGTCATTCCAAGTTTATATTTCCTGCCAAATGAGATTGCACGCATACTGAAAAGGTTTTGGATTCGGCCGGAATAAAATATTGGGAATCATAAGAGCTTCTGAAAAAATATAGACCATATATAAATTCCTGACTAATTGTAAGTAAGTTTTGCAACAGTGGCATTTGAATATTTTTTAAATCAAGAATTAAAAATGTATTAATTATTAATGAGATGTATAGTAAAAATAACATGAGTCAGAAAACCTTAAAACGTACTCATTTATTCCTAAATGAATATAATTAAGAATGCAGTAGTGAGATAGGATTTTTCACGACGCGATTTACAACTTTTATTGAAAATTAAATAAGTTTCTCAGTCACTGATAAGAAAGTCAACGAAAGTCGGCCTAAAACTAAATGTAGATAAGATCAAATATATGATAATCCGAAAAATGTACTGAATTGACTAGATAAACGTGTAGAAACTTGGGTGAATGTTTTATGACCGATTTATGTTTTCTATATTTTATATTTAATATTCCATATTATACATATATTATTTATTTGAGCTATTTATAAATATATATATATATATATATATATATACAAATTTGAAATCATAAAATTTTATTAAAATCATATGAATGATATTTAAATATCTTTTGAAGAATTCATTGGTGTTTTTGGAAATTTAAATATTTTTTTTTAATGTATAAAATGAGTTATAAAGGAATTAGTGGAATCGTAAACCTCGAGGTTTCACTCAAAACCTAGACATTTATAACTTATTATAGGAAATGTCCTTAACCGTTACATTATTAAATCTATGATAAATAATAATTCCTCCTCGACAATATACTATCGACGATACTAATATCAAGAGATTTAGAAAAAAAATATGACCTAACTAATAATGATTTAATATATGAAGCAAATTAAGAAATTTTTCTTATACGCATAATTATGAATAAAACGTTGATTCTAGACACCTGAATTCGACACAAGTAATGATGCATTTCCCCGACCCTAATTAAGACTTTTTAAAAAATCAAGGAGTGAAAATTAAGAAGGTTGTGGAGGAAGGAGGATATGAGAAGTGAGGAACATGAAATTTGAGGATTATAGCTTGACACCTTTCACGTACATTATTACGATTTGGATGTAAATTATTTAGGATATATCAGTTTGTTAAGTGGGCAATTATCTGAGGTAAACGTTCTACTAAGCTTAATAGATATGATTGCTAAGATGGGCGTCTGATTAACTATTTAAGAACGCACAATGGTTCAAGCTTTATGTAATATACAAAATGACGCCCTGGAAATCTTGGTGATCACTATTTTCTCTTTTTTTATTACACATTATAAGTATAACTTTTTTCTTTAAAGGTAAATAATGATAAATATCCCACTTGTTCGTAATCTGTCATCCCAATATTAGGCGCCTGAAAAGAAGACGGCCAATGATTCCTCTAGTCATTGTATTGCTACCAATGGGCAGTTACTTCACAAGCCATTGGCACGTAATAATAGGCCGTATCGCAGTTTTACTTATTGTACTTTAATTGTTGCAGTGGAAAGTAAAAGAATGGTGATAATATCATTGACTTTTAGCTATGAAAAGTAAATATTTCAGAATTTTGTTAATTAGCCAGTGAATAAATCAGGTGGCTAAAACACAATCCTGACAACACTCTTCCAAAAATACTGTAAAGTCGAGAATCTCTTTATATTCGGCCTCATATACGGTTTATTTTATAATAAGCCAGTCCGAAGAAGGTTTCTACGATGCAAAAGGTGGGGTAGAAGCTTTTATTTTTTTTTGAATTGTATATATGTGTGCAAATATGTAAACAACAAAAATGCGAACATGGTTAACCTTCGGAGAACTTTTGGCAGCCGAAAATCCAATACATTTAATGACTTATTTTGTTTGCTTGCCTTTTATTACCAAACGGTGCATTCAATCATAAAAGTTATGTTATAATAAATTAAATAACATTAAATTATCCGACAAATTATCTGAATAGAGATATAATTTTGTTTTGCAAAAAGTCTAGTAATTTTGATTTTCAGGTATGTTGTAAGTATTCTTTCATGAAAAATCCAGGTTTTCGATCTTCTCCTTCTTGTGCATTTTAATGTATGTATGAACATACATAATGAGTTAATCATAATATTACATTCAGGAATTCTAATTTGAATAGTGTATGGTATTTTCAGTTTCCGGTCAGCCATCTCTAAAATTGTTATTTCAATATATCTTGGCGTCTGATGAGAGTAATATTTTATCTGAATCTTGTAAGAAATTTAATCCTCTACAAGATTGGTTATTATTAATTTTTCACTATTCGGCAATGAGAAATAGTTATTAAGGTGGAGCCAAATCTAACTGTTTTCGTTTTATCAGTAGCAATTTCGAATTTTTAAAAATATTATACAACAACTTGCTGGTAATTTAAATTTCTTTAAAATTCACTTTTTCACGTTAAATGTACTGAAAGCGAGTTACTGAGGAATAATTGAAAAAAGTGCTTTTTCTTAGCAGTTTTTCATGTTGGCGAAGTTAAAAGTTTGATACTCAGTGGACCAGAATTTGATGCTCTACAACTTTTATTCTCTTAAAGAACTCCAATTTATCTGTAGATTTCCAAGCTACAGACTCATATATAGTACTCTGTCTCATTTTTTGACTTCACCATTTTATGACCGTGGTTTTCGACCACATCACTTAACCGAATTATTATTTTGTATGCTCATTCGACTCAGAATATGACAATATTTAATTTTTTATGCCTTAACTTTTTCGATTGAATGCACCTTTTAGGAATCATAGGCAAAAAATAAAAAAAGTCCAATAATTTCGAGACTACAAGTTCTTTCGAGTTCATCGGTGTTCGCAATTATATTTTTTAAATATTTGGACCTATATATACAATTTAAAAAAATAAAAGTTTTTACCCCACCTTTCGCGTCCTAGACCACTGTTTTGCTCCTCTACGGACTGGCCTATAACTAAATACACTAATGCTTCTTTTCATTCATAAAAAGAGAATGTTTCATTAAGAAATAATGTATTGTATAATTAATGATATTACGTCATAGTTATTTTAATTAATATAGTTGAATATTTAATCATATCAGCAAATTTATTTATAGTCCAAGTGCGAAAATTTATAATTTTTAATAAATCCTAAATGTACTTTCTCAACGTGATAATTGGGAGAAAAATAACAGAAATTAATTGTATACATTTAAGAAAAAAATCGGTATGTAGTGATGAAAAAAAATATTAATGTATAATAATGTTTAAAAAGACAAAAAAAAACTCATTTGAGTTTGGACTATTGAGAACAATTTTTGAGAAAAAAGATAAAAACTGTAAAATATGGTCATTTTTGAAAATTTAATTACAGGGCTTGTAATTGTCTTAGTTTTATACTTAAATAGTTTTAGTACTTAACTACATGTTAAGTACGTGTTACATGTTTTAGTACTTATATAGTGACTTTTAGTGATGCTTACCCACAATAGAAATAATTATAATTTTCCACGGCATATAACAGAGGCTGAAGTTTTTTCCGGTGCGATAGAAATTTTTTTCCAGGGGAAGGAAGATTTTTAAAAATTTCCGAGGTGAGGGAGATTTTTTATAAGGAGGAAAATAATTACCTAAATGTCTATAATTGCCTAATTGAGCGTAATTTTTAATGTTAAGCATGAAAATAGGATAAAAAATTATTGCTAAAAATTACTAGTGGCAAAAGTATGAAAAAGCATGATTTTGAAATCGAATCTCGCATAGATTTCATGGTAATAGGGTCGTAAGTATAACAACTCTTTTAGAGCAAATAGCGCTTTGACAAATCGCTCTAAGATCATTTTGGGCCTCGATCAAGCAACTTTTTAAGAGCTCATGTTTTGAAATTTTCATGGTAGTTAGGTATCGTTAAAAACCATAATTTAAGCTCCAAAACGTGTTTTACGATAATTACTCTCCCTGTATTTGGTTATTCTTCTTTTCGACATTTTTTTTTTCACATCTTAAACATGAAAAAATACTTCGGCACGTTCACGAATTTATTCACCAGGTTGCTACATACCTTTTTTTTCTAAAACATATACAATTTGTTTCTTTTAATTATCACTTTAAGAAAGTCCATTCAGTTTTTATTTCAAAATATGAATATTTTTTAACTATCGCACCTGGACTATTGCTAAACTTCTAATTGGCAAACCAGGATTTAACAAAATCTATTGAAGGTAAAGTTCTTATCAATTGTCTAATTTAAAAAAAAAATTCTGTATATTTTGAGAAAACTTTTTTACACTTAACAATATTACAATGTAACATTTTGTTACGCTCGTAAAGTAAGTTAATCTTTCAAATAGCCAGATAAAGCACGACTATTCACAGTTTAAAAAAATATATATAAAACAAACTCCAAACTCGCAAGTGTATTTTACTAAACAAATATTCAAAACGTTTCATATACGTCAGGAAGATGATAACAAGCACTCCTTTATAAAAACAATTAACCTTAATGTTGTATAGTGTATTGTGACAAATAGGGTGGTTCATTTACAGATTGCTTTCCTATTCCACCAAAAGAGGAGAATAATGAGGTTTCTTCTTGTGGTACGCCACGATTACTAATAAATTATAGCTACAGAGGTTTTGGGCTTATTAGGTTGTCTTCAGGTAAATTTTAACAATATGTCAATACCTACATCTCAGGAAGTCCACTCCAACAGTGGACGAACATCAAACCGAAAAGAAAATAATTAAACAAACGATTTGGACTGTAGTCCAGGTTACTTGATACATCAGACACTCCAAATTATCCTTAACTAACAGACTTACAATCTACAAAGTACTAATAAAATCTTTTTGGACATATGTCAAAACTTCATACTTCTAAAGGATTCAGCAGTTCTTGTCAAAAGCATTGTGAAAAATAGTGGCCACCCCATTCTATGTGAGAAATGATACAAGGACTTGGACTAACAGTTTCAGATACGGCCACAGAAGATTACAAAATTTTCCACAACAGACTGACTTACAACATGAACCTCTTAGCACAAACACATCAACCACGAAGCCACACATCCCACCTCGACGACTTTCAAGGCGGTGGACAAGAAACTTGCTAAGTTAACCGTTACCGGATCTGCACAGATTTGCTTATTGCATAATACTTAAGGACGTGTAAACCCCATCTTGCAGCGATAGCTATAATTTATGGACAACCATGAAATTTTAAAATTATTATTTAAAAAAATAATAATTAAAAATATTTATCTGTTTGTTTTTGTTTATAATGTTATATTAATTAAATAAAAATTGTCTTAAAAGAAGTTTTTTTCTCTTATTATTCAGGGATGTCCACTGGTACAACACTACTTGTCCTTGGTACATCGATATGTTGTACCCAAGGACAATTTTTTTTTAAAATTAATTTTACCCAACCCTAAATATATCTATATATTTACTATGGTCTGGTACTAGTAGCCTGATATGATCGATGATTAATTAAAAATTTTCAAAATATCACAGAGAGTTAACCCTGATTAAAAAAAAAAAATCATCATCTAAAAAGTGTCCCTTGGGTGCCTTCCCCTACTGCCATAACATATTTTTTGTATACAACTAAGAAATCATTTTTGCTGTTATAAGATTATTGAAATCGTGCATACTGTCCTATAAAAGTATAACCTAACTTCAATTCATCTTGTATTTTTCTGATTAGAACATATCTTCTTTTTTTTCTACCAACAGAAATGCCTGCGGAGTGTTCCCGAAGTGGTAACCCGCAAGAAGCAGGACGAGCCCAGCAGTGGCTCTCTGGCTCGTGTCCTGGGTTTAATGGATCTCTCCCTACTGGGTGTGGGGTCGACCCTGGGAGTAGGTGTCTACGTTCTTGCAGGAGCAGTGGCAAAGACGGATGCTGGGCCAGCGGTAACCTTATCATTCATGGTGGCGGCTTTTGCATCAGCTCTAGCAGGTTAGTCATTAAATCCAAGAAAAAAAAAAGTATAGATACAGTAATAATATTATTTTAAAAGTAGAAACTGGGTTTTCATAGTGTTAAAACCTAAATATATGCACCAAAAAATGTTAAAATTACTTTTCATACAATGCTTATTTCTAACGAAAACATCCATAAAAGTAACCAAAATGTATTCACGAAAATAAATAAAATTATTAAATATAAATACTAAATAAGTGTAATAATTTTTTTTTCAAAATTGTAACAATATAAATTGATAAGGTATGAATAATTTTCTAACGATTTTGACTCCGAATTAAAAAAATATTGTATCTTTTTTCGAACATCTCTAAAGCCAATTTATTATGGGCCATTCCCTATCAGATCACCTAATGAAATATAAATTAATATCTTGAATAATATGTTTTAAACTCATTAAACTTTTTGCTTTGTCCGATTTTCGCTTGGGGTGCACAAAGGCATGTGAAAGAGAATGTACCAGGCCATCCCATAAGTATTATCGGTTTTTGAAAATCTCTCTGTTTATGTTAATATTACTAATCCCTCCTTTACAATTGAATTGTGTTTACATTTACATATATTTTGTTTATTATTGAATTACGTACTCTTCTATTTAGCATGTTTTTGTTGGGTAAAGTTAGTTAGTTTTTGCTGAAATTTCAATTAAAATGGATCTTCCCCAAAACCACTTACGCCATTTTATGCTTTTCAATAAATTCAATAAAGGAGAAAATGCTGCTTCAACTTATCGGAAGCTTGCAGAAATATATGGAGAAAATATATATGGGAACGGCAAGTGCAGAGGTGGCTGTAAAGGTTTCGAGCGGGAAACCGCAAACTTGAAGACGAGCCTCGAACCGGTCGACCAATAGAGCTTGACGACGAACTTCTGCAGGCTACTTTTGAAGAAAATCCTGTTGTAACAGTTAAAGAATTAGCAGAAAAACTTGGATCGGCACATTCTACTGTCCACCGTCATTTGCAGCTGATAGGAAATGTACCGAAATTAGGAAAATGGGTCTCTCATGAATTAAGCGTCGCTAATTTGCAACAACGGATGAACACTTGCTTTTCTCTTCTCTTCCGTTTAGATCAAGAACCTTATCTAAACAGGATAGTAGCTGGAGATGAAAAGTGGGTTTTCTATCGCATTGTTACACGGTCACGACAGTGGTTAAGTCCTGGAGAAACACCGAGAACAGAAGCGAAATAAGGACTTCATCTGAAAAAAGTAATGATGTCTATTTGGATCATGAATTCCTTGATCTTAACCAAGCTATCATTAAAGATATCTACTGTGATCAGCTGAATCGATTGAAGTGGACAATTGAGGAAGAATGTTCCTCATTTGTCAATAGACGTGGAATTTTATTCCACCTTGAGAATGCGAGGCCCTATGTTGCAAAACATAGGGAAAAATTGAAGGACTATGGATGGTAAATTATTCCTCCCCTACCATCTTCTTCTAACTTTGCGCCTTCGGATTATCACCTATCGCAGTCTCCAAAACTCATTAAGCGGCAGGAACATGAATTCAGTCGATGAAGGGAAAAACGAGGTGTTGGCTTTCTTTAATTCAAAGCCAAAGGATTTTTTCAGAAAAGGATATTTGGTTTCAAGATCGCATGCTGTTATAGAACAAGATGGTAAATACCTATCAGATTGAACGTGTTTCATTGATTTTTTCTTTCCCCTTATATCACGCAATTAAATACCGACTTTACTTATGGGATGGCCTGGTAGTTATCGGGGTGTGCTCTCTTGCTAAATATGCTGCTTAAGCAAATCACCCACTTCTCGGGATGTTGCAGAGTAGGGGGAGCTAGATGTAGAATATTTCCTCATGCTTGTTTTTTCAGATGCTACCTAAAAATATTACTCATTTCTTTTACTTCAGAATTCTAGGATGAAAATAATAACATTTCAAAGTAAATAACAATACCACTGTTTTGAAAGAGTGCTTTATTTTATTTATAAACAAATATTGATGAAGTACAAAACTATTTGTTTATCTTGTTTACAATCGGCTAGCAGATCCATATAATTGGCATATAATCTGTGGCTTGCGCATATTTTAGAGGAAAAGTTTGCAAAGTGCAAGGTTTTTAAAATCTCTCAAGGCTTCTGTCTCATTTCAAATTATTATCATTGGACAAATAACAAAATAATAATCCCCTTTATAGAATATTCTTAGCAAACAACTCGCTGATAATTGTCTTATAAAATAAACCTTTTGTTGTTATGAATAATATTTAATTTATTTATTGATTCCAAACAGCATTTCAGAATTTAAATTGAAGATTGTTTTAATTAAACAAAAAAAAAATCAAAACAAATAATAAAAATCAAAAAGGTGAGCAATAGATCTCCGTCACTAATATCGTTTTTTCACTAAAATAAAAAATATCGAGATGACGGCGAAGGGAGAAAAAAGTTGAGGCCCTCAATATATACATGCATTATTATTTTTATTTTTTAAGAAATTAAAATTGTCCATGATTTTTAAATAAAAGTTAAAATTAATCCTAAACATTTATGTATTTTGCTTAAAATCAATTCTTAATTTATGACTTTTATTGACTTAAAATAAAAGTTAATCGTCTTTAACTGATTATTTGTTTTCAGTTAAAAAATAACTATCACTTTCAGAGACATTTTTTTAGGTTACAAATAATTCTTAATTTTAATGTTATTTTGTTATACTGATTTCAAAATGCTATAATTTGCTTAAAGTTTAGAATTGAAATTGATTCCATTTTATTGAGCGTGAACAAAAAATTGAAAACGGTCATTTGTATGATATAGAAGTAGACAACTTGTTTTAACATATTTTGAAACAATAACTAAGGATTCAAGATCAAATTGGTAGAAAATATATAATTGTTTACTTTATGGTTCCATATTTGGCATGTCAGTAGTTAATTTTTCAGCATATAATGATAAAGTGGTTAAATATCGTTTTAATAGTTTATTTATCACTGAATAAAATATAATCACTATTAATTCGCTAGGTCTAATTTCAAATAAGTTACAGCGTTTTGAGTTTTATTTTGAGCGAAAAAAATAATGCTTAAAAATAAAAGAGTTAATTTTTATTTAATTTTTTCATTCAGCATTAATTACTATGAGGTGATTTTTAATGTTTTTAAAATACGCTGGAGTTATCTCTTGATAAAAACAATGATTTTTTTTTTTTTAATTTCTCAAATTTACACTATAAAGAAAATACAATACGTAAATACGACCTAAGAATATAAAACTTGATTGTAGCTTGTGAAGGAGCTACGCATTGGTAACACTTCGATGACTTTTCTATGTTAGGAGGTCCTACGGCCATCTTCTTTTCAGACACCTCGGAGGATTATTGGGAATAGTTTGTGATGAAAGGTTACGAACAAGTGGGTTGGTGTGGGTCTACTCTATTTCGGACCAAATCTGCAACAAATGGGATATTGAGGTATTTATGGATAATTTTATTTGTGAAATAATAAGGAAATTAATGATTCTTCGAAGGATTTTATATTGTAAGGATTGGATACGGAAGGAATTTGATGGTTTCGTGGAACCCTAAAGCTCAATTCCGTAAGTCCTAATAGGCCTGATAAAGGTAATGTATATGAGATTTTTGTAATACATTGCAATTTTAGAACGTGTGACCTAGAATGCTACCTTGAGGGATTCCGGCAGACTGAGAAAATAGGAATTAGTAGGCAAAATTATGGTTTACTTAGAAAGTTGTGACAGTGAGGCTGGAACGGATAAAAAGAAAATATATAGGGGAGAGGAATTGACTGAGTTTGTAAAGTAGTCCCGTTTGCTAGACTCGCCCAAAAGCTAGGGTTGGAATATCGAAACGCGATATATCGATATATCGGATTTGAAAAACCAATATAATATATCGATATCCTAACAGCCGATATATCGATGATATCGATATTTTACACCGATATATCGGTGATATTGATATTTTAAAATTTATTATTTTATTTTAATTAGAAATTTCCTTTATTCTTTATCATATTTTTAATTTTATCCGTGAGCTATACTTTATATTATAGCTTACTTATTCTCTTAAGATTTTAAGATTACGAAAACATAAAATAATATGACCAATTAATCACCAAATTGAAATAAAATAGACAATATTATAAATGTAAATAAATTATTGCATATAATCATTGGTTTAAATATAGCACGTGTTAATTTATAAATATAATGGGGTAGATAAGATTGAAACACATATACTGTTAATTAATCCTATGAAAGACAAACAGGTAATAATATAAATGGGGATTGTACTGAAATATATATATCAGATGAATTACATGTTTTTAGATAAATGTTTTGAGAATGCTCAATGTATGCATGGAAACTTCATAAAATACAATTTTTTTTAGAAAAATAAAACAAGGTTTTATTTTTGAAAAATTTGTAAAATAATAAAAGTAATAATTTCTATTAATGACCAAAGCAGTTTTATGCCATAAAACACGTACGATAAAAATGTATTATAAAACTTATTTTTTTTACCAAAGTATTATTCTTTTCTATCTTTTTTTTATAATGATTCATGGATAATAAAAATATTGTTCTATAAATAATAATTATATTATTTGATAACCTTCTCATAAATTTCATAATGTTATACTCATATAATGCACGGTTTCTTTGCCTTTTCGTCCATTCCCTTTCGATATATCGATATTTTTGTAGCGATTATCGGTGGATATCGATATTTGATTTCGCGATATATCAAAATATCGAATATCGATATTTTTCTTTCGATGTTCCAACCCTACCAAAAGCCTGTTCTACGTCGAGAAAGTTCGTGCAGTGCATTCTCCGCTCCGGTGTACTTCTACTACCCGATGACACTTCTGAATAGTAGAATGAGCTGTTCGAAATCCAAACTGATGCTCAGGAATCACGTGGTTTTAATCTGCGATTGGACACAGTCGATTTAGAATGAGTTTTTCCAGGATTTTGCTCATGATGGCCAACAGGGAGATTGGAGGGTAGGAAGATGGGTATTCATTTTTTGGTACCAAAAGCAAAAAAAAAACAAATTTTTAAATTATAAAAATAAAAATCTAGTCATGATTTGATATTTTTCTTTTTTAAAAAAATTCTCAAATTCAATTCCCGTACCTAAGTGAATTATTTTCGGGGAAAATACTACTAAAAATTAAAGTAAGTATTTAACTAACGATCTGCTAATAATTAGCACGCTCAATAAAATAAATAATAAAGATGACTGTTGGGCGGCAAGAAATAAAACACACAGTATTGAATAATTTGGTTAATTGAAGTTTCGGCCTATGCTGTATGCCTTCTTTAGGGAGACGTGTATATCAATTACTCTTTTATGTATTTTTTTTTTTAGGAATGACACTATACTGGAATATGCGCAGTGCCACTGCTACCTATTTTTCTTGATTTGCGATCATGGTTTCACTAAACTTCACTTCGCCTTTCCAGAGCGTTATTCATAGGAATTCTGGCAGTGTTCTAGGTACCGGATCTCTTCTATTTTTTTGTTGGAGTAAATTGGTGAGGTCCCACTGCAATCTTCCGTCATAAATGATATGCTTAAACTGAAACTTTAGGGAAATTCTTAATGACTCTGAAGCCATAGGTCTCCGTGGTTTTCTTTAAAATGGCTCTCAATGCCTACATGTTATCTCAACATTATTATTTGCCTTTTCTTTGAGCGTGTATCAATATCTTCATATATCGATAAGGCAACTTCCATTTGACGTACTTCTGTGAAGAATTTCTTCAAACATCACTTAGTAGAACGACGTCAGCATTAACCAGAAACAAATAAGACATTTTTACTTTATCAATTACACGTTTCCCTTTATCATAGCGAAAATGATCGATGAACATTTCCAAAGATAAGGCAAGATGAAACCAACGGCACAATCTTACCACTTTTGATTTATTATTTTCAATAATAGACCTTTCTAATCGACCAAGAAAAAAAATTTGTAACTCCCTCCCTCCACTCAAAAATTGAGGTTTTATGTTTCAAAATACATAGAATCCAAATATCGCATAAAAAAAAAAATCGTCCGTCCGCGACTTTTCTCCGAGACTACTGGGCCGATTTTCTTGAGAGACCAATGTCACAGGTCATCCCACGATGATCCTCGTAACTCGACATTACCATCCGTCTGTTTGTTTCAAAATGGCGGCCGATTGGAGATCTTAGAAGGCATAACTCGACCATTTATTTATAAAGATAAGAGGGGAAATGTAAGGTGCTTTGGAATCAACATAACAAGGCATTAAAAAAAATAATCTCTGATATGTAAATGCTTTTGGTTTATTATTTTCAATAGTAAAGGTCTCCTGGTCTCCTGACGCCTCAATTGCGGTCTTCTGACTTCCTGGCATCTCTCTACTTCATCCTTCCTTGGGCTATTTATGGACTTACTTTAGCTTCTTGGTCTTTCCTTTTTCTTTTCCCACTGAAGTGTACATCCAATATTTTCCTCTGTACCATTTTACCTATCTCAGCCTTTTTGTATTGACACAGTTTCTTCTTAACACTCTCACTTCGGCATTCTCAAGGCGATCATCTTGGGACAAGCATCAAATTCCTGCTCCGTAGGTGCCTACTGCTTTGTCTCTTTGCCGAACTTGGTAGATATCTTTTATAAAATATTCTGTACATGTTCCTTTCTCGAAACACTGCAAATGCTCATTTGAAAGATAATCCAATTATCTGAACTGTAACCCAAAGCAATACGGAAAGTCCTATGAATAGACAGACCAGATATTTTTGAAATATTACTATTTGGAAACAATAAACCATTGTGTAATAATTTGCAGCGTTTTTCAAATTAGCATTCTTTGACAGAATATAATGATTCACGAAAGTGGTATTTTAGCCTGCCCTTGAAAAATAAAGTAATTAAATTCCATTCACTGCAATTACACAATTACAGGAAAAAGAGATCGTAATATCGTCAGATATCAGGCAGAAGTGCTGATTTACTTTTGCAGGATATTGAAACAATAATACAAACCTAACTGCTTTGCTACGTGTTTTATATTTGACTGATTTCATTATTGATTTCCAAAACATCATTGTTTTATTTTTTAATTAAAAAGAGCAAAAAACAAACAAACTTTTTGGTATGATTATATTATTGTTACATCAAATACCAGTAAATAACTAATCAGTCAAAGTTTCGCTATTTTATCTAGAAAAAACAAATCAATGCATCGAAGCAGAGTTCTGGTCTTTATTTGTTAGAGTGTGTGTTGAATTGTCTTGGATGTAATGTTTCTATTTGGTGAGTCTTTTTTAGACTGTAAAGGTGAGATGTGCTGTCTCTGCATTTATTTAACTTTATCTTTTGTTGTCCTGATGATGCCTGATTTGGCGGAAGGTTGGCTGGTTAGTTATTTGCTGATATTTAAGATACTTAAGGCTATTATTTTGGAATCTTCCGACAATATCCCAGCAATCATTTTTTTCTGCAAAATATACCGATTTTTATTCCTGAAAAAAGTTATTGAATTTACAAATTTTTATTTTTTGGATACTTCATTCAAGAAAATTGTACAATTTTCAGTCTATACAGTCTGGCCAGAGACGGCAACCAGTCAACTTCGTACCTGCACTTCTTTTTCTTTAAAACCTCATTTTAGTTATTTTGTCATTTTTTTTTTTTTTTTTTTTGCCGCCTTCACGGACCACACAATCAATTACAAACCTACAGTAGCCACGTACTTCAATATTCACGGTTCAGCCGAAATTAGCGAAGAAAGTTCGAGTTTAACAGTGCTACGGGCTGTGGAAGGAAGGTAATAATAACAGCGCTACGGGCTGTGGAAGGAAGTTAATCATAAAAGTGCTAAGGGCTGTGGAAGGAAGTTAATCATAACAGCGCTACGGGCTGTGAAAGGAAGCTAATCATAACAGCGCTACGGGCTGTGGAAGGAAGTTAATCCCCAAAGGCACAGAGGATTTAAGGCCATTGACGCTCACCACTGTTGACAAACACACGATTGTGAGTACTGTTTATTATTTATCTGTCATAATGGTGCAGTGCTCGATTTGTAATAGTGCTGTAACGAGAGAGGACAAATTTAACCTGAGCTACAGCAATTGCCGCGTAATTTTTCACGGCAAATGCTGTAATCTCAATGATAAAGAAATAGAGGCGCTTAAGTTACAAAAAAAGACGTGGTACTGTAAAAAATGCGACCATGCGAAAAAGTCAGGCCCGGTAAGAGAAAAAACGCCTAGTCCGTCCAGGAATTCACAACAGAAAACCTCTGACCGTCTGCGGCTGATATACTCGCGGCAGTAAACCGGCTTAGCGCTCACGTGAACGAGGACATCAAAAGCATTAAGTCATCGCTTGAAAAATACGGTGAGCTAAGCTTTGAGCTAAACGAGAGGCTTTCGAAAATAGAAAGCCATCTCGAGGGCCAATCGAAGCTGATGGAAGATCTGACCTCCGAAAATAAAGTTCTGAAATCAAAGGTCGGTGAACTGGAAGTCAGGCTCAATCAGGCCGAACAGGGCCTACTATCCAGGTCGGTGGAGATACAGGGCATCCCGATCCGCGCGGGGGAGACTCCTGCGGCTCTGGTTGCCAGCGTGGGAGCCGGCCTCGGTGGCAAGATTAATATAGAGGATCTCGACATGATAGAGCGCCGAAGACCGAAAAAAGATGACCCCCGACCGCCGCCTGTCATTGCCCGTTTCGTCAGGCAGTCTGTGCGGGACGAGCTAGTGCAGCGGAGAAAAGTAAAGAGAGACTTCTCCACCCGGGATATTGGCTGGCAAGAGAACGATGCCCACCGGATATATCTCGGGGATGAAATGACTCCCACTAATAGACGCCTATACTGGCTCGCTCGACAGAAGAGAGCGGCGGGAAAATTAAAATATGTCTGGTTTGCGGCCGGAAGAGTGCGCTGCCGGAAGGATGACGGCCACCCCGTAATTTACGTAGACGAAGCTCAAGACCTCGATACGTTCTGCTGACGTTTTGGCACCCGTCCACCCACTGGTCGGATTTGGAAACTCTCAATGGACCCCAAGTGCTATGTTTCGTGGCGAATTTATTTTTTCTATATATTTTTTTTTTTTTTTACTTCAATAGAAGCACGTTTTTTTATCTTCTCATGTATTTCTTTATTATATATCTCTTTGTTTAATTGTTACGTTCATTATTCACTTTTTTTTCAGATTTTATTCTACAGCTCGTCGTTGTTATTCGCATCTTTCCGCTAAATACTGTATACAGTCTAATTTCCCATACTATCTAGTGTCCAAACCTCCTGTCACGTTAACTTTCAATCCATACCAGCTCATTATGATGAATTTCTGCAGTATTTTACCCATAACGAAACATGGCTAAAGCCCTACATTCTTTCCTCTTCTGTTTCCCTATCTAATTATTCCTTTATCCGCCATGACCGGATGGGCCGGACTGGTGGAGGTGTCGGTCTTTATGTTCGTAACAGCCTGAAATTCCGAATCCTAGATACCTTATCCCCATCCGATCATCCTCATATTGAATTCCTTGTCGTTGAAATTTCCTCCAATGCACATCCTCTCCTACACACTGTGGTGTATCGCCCTCCTCTGGTTCCTTTCGACTCATCCTTTGAATCAACTCTCTACAATTATGTTCCTCTCTACAACAATATAATAATTTCCGGTGATTTTAATACCATCTCCTATCTCATTCCAACGACAGACTCTACCTTAAAAATCTCTTTTTCTCCCTCCATCTCTTCATCGTCCCATTTTCTCCCACCCATCACACTTGCCGGTCCGACACCTGATTGGATCTGCATGTCATCGATTCAGAACGTAATCTCCTTTCCTTTTCTCAACTACCTGTCCCGTTTCTGTCCTCTCACGACTTAATCCAAATATCCTACAATATCGAAACTCCTACGATCCTCCCTAAAACCATAACTTTCCGTAACCTAGACGCCCTCACACATGAAAATATTTTACCTGACCTTGAAACTCTGCAGTGGAATGAAATATATTCCTGTTCTTCCATTGATTCCATGGTCGATACCCTCACCTCTAATCTCATCCACATCCTTGATACCCATGCCCCACTCAAAACCTCTACTTTCCGTCAGCCGCGTGCTCCTTGGATGTGTCAACAAATTAGATATGCAAAGAAGGCGTGAGACAGCCCGTAGACGCTTTAGACGCACTAGGCTAGCAGACGATTACCAAGCGTTTAGGGTACTCCGCAATTTGACACAGGCAACTGTTAGGAGAGCGAAATCCAACCACTATCATGAAGCCCTCTCCTCTGCTCCCAATGCTAAATCAAAATGGCAACTCCTTCGCAAACTCTCCCTTTGTAAATCCTCTCCCTCACCAGTCTTCCCAGTTTCACCCGATGAATTAAATTCATACTTTTTATCAGCCTCCTCTAACACTTCTCCAACTCCTCCTTCCTGCTTTTCCTTAGTTCCATCATTCAACTCTGATAATTTTTATTTTTCCTACAACTCCCCTAGCGATCTTATTTCATTCATAATGAAATGTCACACCAATTCCACTGGGCCTGATGGAATTCCTGTTAAATTGTTAAAATTATGTCTCCCCGAAATCCTTCCAGTTCTTCTCTTCATTTATAATTTCTCCCTTCAAAACTCAGTATTTCCTACCTCGTGGAAAAAAGTCTTAGTCCATACTATTAACAAAATCTTCAATCCTATATCTCCTAAAGACTATCGCCCAAGTTCCATCCTCTCTAACCTTTCCAAACCTCTAGAAAGAATAGTCCAATCACAAATATCAAACTTCCTTGAAAAGTCCAAACTCTTGATCCTTTCCAATCCGGCTTCCGTCCCAGTTTCTCCACACAATCCGCGCTTGTCAAAATCACAACCGACATGCATACCGCTTTGGACCGAAAAAAATTAACTGTATTAATACTCCTTGACTTTTCTAAAGCTTTTGATTCCCTGGACCATTCTATCCTTTTTACCAAATTAAAATCACTATCCTTTTCCAACAGCTCTATCCAATGGTTCAAATCTTTCCTTTCCGATCGGACTCAAGCAGTTACCATTCCTAATCAACCCCTATCTTCCTTTCTTACCTTGTCCTCAGGAGTAGCCCAAGGTTGGAGTATTTCCCCACTGCTTTTCAATACCTATATAAATGATCTTCCTAATTCAATCCACCAATGTTCCCACCACTTATACGCCGACGACTTCCAAATCTATTTATCCTTTCCTCCTTCTGAGCTATTAGCAGCGTTTGCCAGTATCCAGGAAGACCTAGATAGAATCAGTGCCTGGGCAAACCTGAACAGATTAAGTTTAAACGCTATGAAAACTCAGGCCATTGTCATAGGTTCCAATTCCCTCCTCAGATCCAATGACACCTTTCCTACTTTAATCCTAAATGATCACTCCGTCACGTTCAGCTCCTCAATCAAAAACTTGGGTATTACTATCGACCAAACCCTTTCCTGGAAACCCCACATTGCCCAAATTTTCCGACGGTCAATAAGTACCCTTAAATTATTCCATCGTTCTCGACATCTTCTCCCACAACCTACCCGCAAACTCCTTGTGTCCTCTATTATCTTTCCCCACTTTGACTACGGATGTGTGGTATACGGGGTTCTCTCGAATGTGCTCGAGGACAGATTGAAGCGGATCATGAACTGCTTTTTAAGATTTGTCTTGGCACCTCGAGACGGACCCATGAGTCCCACCTATACGGCGAGTTGGAATGGCTCTTCCCCTGCAACCATAGGCAATATTTCCTCGGATCTTTTCTATACCAAACCATCACTACCCACCATCCTTCCTACATCTACAGCCTCCTACAATTCAAATCCTCGGTCCACGCACTGGAAACAAGATCTCGCCTTTCTGGCCTCCATACTCCCTCCCACAGAACCAAAACATACGAACGCTCCTTCCTCGCCCGCTCCTCTACACTTTGGAATTCCTTTCCTTCTAATATCCGCCATGCTTCTTCTCTATCCTCATTCAAATCCCTCCTTTTCCAACACCTAATTTCTCTCCAAAATGATGCTCTCTAATTGCGAAATTTCAGTTTAGGATTAACATCTGGATCAGAAGTGGATAATAGATTTTAATGTACAAACTTTGCTAATCAATTCATTATTTTTGTATTTTTCATTTTCTCTGTTGTTTTTTTTTACTTTTTTCTTGTTTGTTCTCTTTTTTTGATTTGCTCAAGTCAATTATATTTTTTCGATAAAAAAAACCTATTTATTTGCTTATTTATTTTACAGAAGATATTGGAAAAATTAATTGTTCTGTATTCTATAGTCTTATGGCCAGATAATGTTACTGTTTTATTGGTTCCTTAATGTTATTCTTAAGGGACCTAGTCCCAGAATAAAGTTCTTTTATCTATCTATCTATCTATCTATCAATTTCATGGGTTAAACGAATATTAAATCTGTATAAAATCTATATAACTATACAGAATATTAAATCTTTATAAGGAAAAGCTAATAATTTCATGACTAAATATTATTTTTTAACAAATCTGTAAAGTCATTCATAAAACCACATATGGATGAAAAACATGTATAACTTGTGGGAAGCCCTGATATTTTTATCTGTCAATTTTTATTGAACTGCTATGTCTAATATTTTTACCGACTGGGTTGTATGGGCCCAATAAAAGAATTTCAGAAAATAGATAACTCAAATTAGTTGTTTAATTACAGAAAATCAATAATAGAAAATCAATAATAAAAAATCTCTTCCAGGCTATGTCTCTAATTGAGCATACCAGAACTTTAACCTACTTACTTACTCGATGGTGCTAGAGGTCAAAGTAACCCTTGGTCAATAGAATAAGATTAGCCCTTCTTCTTCTATCCTTGGTAACTTTTTTCCAATTTCTAACACTCTGGCATCAGTTGACGTTCGTATAATGGTATAGATGGATCAATCTAATCAGAGATTGATAAATTATTTGAAACTTCTATAATTTTGTGCAAAACTATAAGGGTATTAAACTATGGCATCCTTTCTCAACTCGTCCTCTCGATGGGTCTCCCTCTTTTTCTTTTATCATCACTACTTTCAGGATTTTCCATTGCACTCTTTCATTGTTTATACATATAATGTGTCCAGCCCATCTTAATCTAATGGATTTTATTTTTCTCACAGCTCGTGGGAAAACTATTGCAATAGCTGTTTATTATGCCCAAGATCATTCAGGGACAAAACCTTTATAATTGCAATATATTTTTAAAGCTTTTAGCACTGGTCAAGGCCAGAGGTAACGACGAAGAGTCGTCAGTATTTGGTACTTAAGTCAACAATAAATCGATTTTTAGACTATATCTAATTTTTTTTCTCGATATTTCATGAGCTTGGATCGATGGAGGTCATGTTTAGGTCCCATAATAAATTAAAACCAAAATTCGAAAAAAATAACACATGCTTTCCATATTCGTTTGTCACGTTTGACCAAAATACATACATAAGCATTCAAGAATTTCTTCATTCAAACCGAACGTTGTGAACTTCAGACCATAAGATATTTTTTTTCTTACACATTAATATTATAAATAAAGAGTTTCAAAATTAGAAAGGATAATTTTCCGTTCATACCTGACTATTTTTATTTTGGATTTTTATATTTTTATTAAAAATATTTTTATTGAAAAAGTCTGCATAAATTCAGTTCTATGTTGAGAGAAAAAAAAATTCCATATGGGACAAAATAATATAGCCATCAAAAAGCATTTAAAAATGCATTTTTTTTCATATAAGTTAACAGTCAAGAATCGTGCTATATTCCATATCAATTTAAACGTTCATCTATGTTGACTCTAACCCTGAGAAATGATTTGGGAGATTGGTTCTTGAGAGCTCACCATAAATTAGAACTTTGTACCTTCAAAGCCCGAAACTATGTTTTATTGATAGAATTAAAAAGGGCAATAGAACGGTATTTGAAAAAAAAAACTTTTAATTTGTTTATAGTTGCGTAAAATATACATTATTGAACCCTAGTGTACCCTACAATCTGTTAAAAAAAACGAGGTCTCAGAAGTATATGTTTTTTATTTTTTTTTTTTTGACAACTGGGTAATTTAAAAAGATTACCATACAGAAGAGAACACACAATAATTATAATATTTATTCCTGAGAAACCCGGTGTTCGACAAAAACGTTCAAGGTTAAAACTTCGGGATCAGCTGGTGTGAAGGTCTATACGTGAATGAAAGGTCGTTCGACTTCTTCCTAACTTGGATCAGTTGCCATTTTTCTTTTTCTAATTTCCTTTTTTCTCCTTATTTTTCTCACAGCTCGTGGGAAAACTATTACAATAGCTGTTTATTATGCCCAAGATCATTCAGCGCTTCACTTACCATAAAAATAAGGCAAGCTCTTCTATCAATCAGATCATTGTTTATAATATTATTGTATTATAAGAATATTATTAAAGATTTCGCTCAAGATCTCGATGAACCCTTTTTTTTAATTTTTAATTTTAAAAACATTTAATTTTAACATTTATTTTTTAATTTTTAAAAACATAGGTACCTATTCTGAAAAATATTAGAATCTATGTTTGAAGAATTATATTTTTACTTGCACTTATCTATAAATTAAAAATATTGTAAGGGAAAATTTCGAATCCGAATTTTCAACGGAAATACACGTTTTACGGTTCTCTGAGTCCAATTAACTAAATCTCACAAAGTGGTCTGGGTGTGTGTGTAAGTGACTAGCTCAAAAACGAAAAGTTGTACGAAATTGAAATGACGTATTTAAGGAATGTGTTTGTCTGGAAATGTTATAGCAATTTTTTCGCCAAAATCGAGTAACCGGAAGTGCCACGTTGATTTTAAACATTTTTACTATTTTATCGAATAAAGTTTTAACGATTTTGATCAAACTGGTTACACCAATGTACAATTGAATGGTCTTTAATATCAGTTAGGTTTTATCTCCATTGAAATAGTTTGACAGGGCTTAATTGCCGAATTTTCAAAATTGCTTCCTCTAAAGTACCTTTAATTTTGTTTATTTGAAATAATTTACTGTCTCTCATTTACATATTATCTCATTACTAATAAAAAATGGATAAATATAAACAATGAAATAATTGTATAATTAACTAAAGGAGAAATATTCTTCCAGATTGAATACAAATTTCCGGAAATTAGAGTAGCAATATAGATGTGCAATGTACCGTTGGAAAACTAAAGAATTTAGAAAAATTGATATCTAACAAAACACATTTCAATGAAATACGACCCTCACCTAATTTTCTTAAGGACATCAACACCAGAGTTATATTCCTGTTTCACGGTTTTAGTGGCACTTCAAAGAAATTTATGCGGGTTCTTGAAGAATACATTATGTTCCTTGTTTATCAATTCTTGTGTGTATATTGCTATTATATATCGCAATTAATTTAGGTTCTTAAATTTTTAAAATTCATAATAAATATATTTTCTTATTTTTTTTCTTTTATCATATAAATATCCTAAAAAAAAAAAAAAAAAAACCTCCGTTTGATCTTATAAAAAGTTTATTAAAAATATTTTTTAAATAATATTATCTTCCATCAATGAGTTTTGGTTGATATATAATAACCTGTAACATTGTTTATAAACAATCTGTAGAATACATCACTAGGTATCCATAGCAGTGGAGCGATGAAAAAATTAGAAGGAAGGTTACCCTTGCTGTTAGCAAGCCGCAAGCACAAGTACTCAATTAATTTATATTAATATAATATAAATTCCATGAAACCCATCTCATGTGAAGATTTAAAATGTGAAGAACCAAAATGCTAAATTAATGTACTTCTTTGTAAAAATTTGAAAAATATAAATACCTGTATAACCTCTTAACATCTTAATTAGTCACCAAATATTCAAATAAGTAGGGTTCTTTAGTTTGTGTCATAACCTGTCTATCTTGGTTTTTCATTGTGCTGATAACTTGGATATTTAAGACGAAAATCGAGAAAATGTACTCTATTTCATGGAATTTCTAGACTGCATGTGGCATGAGTGATCATTGAATGACTAAATCTGTATGTCAGAGATAAACTGCCATAAGGCCAATTTTGCTTATTTGGATTTTATCATCCTGCTTGCATTATCACGGCTAAATTTTTGGAGTATAAGTGTCGTAAATAAACTAAAAGGATAATAAAAGGCGCAACACCCCAAATATAAAGACTGGCCTCTATCTACAAGCAATTAAGTGCCATCTGAAACTTCTTTTTGTTGCCTTGCCAAATTTGAAAATGTTACGACAGTTTATCTCAATAATGTCACTAAAAACTTAACCAAGATTTTTTTAATTTAAATAAGGAAATTTAAATAAGATAATTATGTGATTAAAAATAATTAAGTGATTAAAACTAATTAAAGAACTTTATTAAACTTGAGGCAGAAATCTCGGTACCATTTCTTCAATCAATTAAATATGTCCTTCTACCTTCAACTTATCACTTTTTAATCATTTTATAAAGAACAAAACTCCCAGCATATACTGATAACCATAGCTTGGCCCACTAAAAAAAAAATAATAATAGTAAAATAAATAAATAAAAAACCATGAGACAAAATTATATTATTTGAAATGACAAAATATGGATACTCACATTTGATCTTCCTCTGATGGTGTAGCTGTTGAAGTACTTCTGAAACCCCTTATACTTGGGGTCGTCGAATGGTTCCTCTGCGGCCATCTTCCTTATTTTTCTGAATGCTAATCACTGTCTCTCGAGGAACTTCTAGCTCATTTAAAGCTCTCTATTTCGTTGAGCATAAAGGCATATGCTAAATGTTCGTACTTGACTCAGTTAAAAATATCAGCTTCAACCTTGGGTGTTCAAGATAGCTTTTGAAGTTACCTACTTAATGACGCAAGCTACTGGAGAGTACAAGGGTGACTTGATTTTAACTTTGTTAATGAGGTTATTTGTATTTCAAGATATATAAATTTCAAAGGACAAAAAAAAAAAAAAAAAAAAAAAATGAATGATCAATTCACCACATGTTAAACCCTTTTAACTGATTTATTTTTTCGAATTTTGTGTATATATCTAAAACACAGAGAGTCTTTTTATCACTTGAGGCTGCATTTAAATTAGCATTAAAACAGGAGGCCGCTAATTTTTTTTTTATTTCACTGTTGGTATTTATATTGGTTTAAGCACATACACACATACACACACACACACACACACACACACACACACACACACACACACACACACACACACACACATATATATTGACATTGAGGTTACATGGTTTTGAGGTTAATAATGTTTACATCGAAGAAACGAATGAAAAGTTATATACAGTAAACACAGAAATGAACACATGTTTATTATTATTAACAATAATAAAGTTAAAATAAATAAAATTGTATGTTCCCTATCGCGTTAATCACGATATTCTGTACTTTTCTACAATATCAATCACACTTATTATGAATAAGAAAAATTACGAAGCTAGGAATTTAATTGATTAAATTCATTATTAATTAATTAATTGAGTAGGGCTTTAATAAATAAATTGGTAGTTGGTAATTTTTTTTTATCCTACAATTGAATTAAAATTTTTAATAAATTTTAATCGGTCTTGCAACTGGATGATTTTCTATTATTTTATACTCATGATATAGTTCATAATGGTGTATTACCACAAAACTGAAGTTACCTAAAAACGAAACTCCTTATTATTATTAATTGATCAGTGATCATCTAAATCCTCAAGTGAATTTATGAAGGAACCCCCAAACAATTAAAGAAAAGGGTTAACTATTGTATACACCAAAAGGGTAGTATTCTGAACTGCTGTAATTAATCTGCTATGGTATTTCTTCAGTGTTTGTACAATATCCTCTCCAATATTATTTTTTTTCTGTAGCTGGTGACGTGAGGGTGCATAACCTTACTCAAGCCACGCCCCCTTTTGATAAAGCAGCGTGTGATCCCAATAATTACCGGATAAAGATTTGTTCCACCAAATAATTGAAGATATAACCCTTTTTCGTCCAATAGAGTCTCTTCAGTGAAAAAATAATTTAATGTTCACATATTTGTTAAAAATAAAACTATATAGAAAAAATCAAATGCGTCCGCTTTCTGTATAAGACCCCAATGGTCTTTTGTTACCAATTTGCATAAGAGCAGGTTCTAACATTTGAAATATACAATTCGCTATTACCTACCACCAGTAGTAAATGACATTTACATTCATGCTGTTGTTTATTTGATTCTATTAATTACTCTTAGGTAAATTATCGAGTTTGTCACTTCAGGAGCTGGAGTTCTATGGCCATCATCTTACTACACTAAAATACACTACAATTGTTTATTATATCCAAATAATTACCTGTGTACCCCAAAAAAAATTGAAAAAATTATTTAAATTTTTTATTTATAGTCTTTGTTATAATGATTCCAAAAGGCTTAATATTGTTCTTCTATCTTCATAAATGGCTGTGATACAGGCGTATGAAACCATCGGCCGCCATTTTGAGTCAAACGAGTTGCGATGATCAACCTGGTGAGACCTGACATTGTGATGACAAATTAAAAAAAAATTGGAGATTAAAAGTTTTTTTTCAGGTCGATTACAAAGATTTATTGTGGAAAATAATAAACCAAAACTGTTTTCTTTTTAAAATGCATAGGCATAGTGACTCCAAAAAGCTTTATATTTATACTCTATGTGATTCTAGGTTCTATATGATTCTATATATTTATATCGTAAAGCTATTTCTCCTAATATTTATCCATGCATATGTAAAACTATACGAAAAACTCATATAAATTTGTTTATTTTTTTCTTAATAAGTTCCAGAATTAAGATTGTTGATAGTTTTATTTTAAAGATTTTTGGTCTATGGTCGCAAACAGCTCAAATACTGAGATGCTCCATCTGTATCTGTGATTAGACGACCATTAAAAAACAGGTTGGGTTTGTTGCGCTTTCTATCGCAAATATTCGTGTGTAACGGCAGAAGAGACGATTGGATGGTCATGAATTTGCCAAAATTAAAAAAAAAAAAAGTATCGTATACCTGATAGCATCTGAGTGCAGGATGATAAAACTAATAAACTAAATTTATTGAAGATATTTTTTTCACTGAGCAATCAATCATTTATGGGATGTGTTTATCAGGTGATATTACGTTTTGAGAAGACAAATGACCTTTTCCATTCGGATTTGAAAGGTGAGCATGGTTTAAGTTCGCACATTCAAAGCATGTTTCTTTCATATATCATCCAGCTGGATGATGACGTCACAATATAACTCGATTTGTACTGCGAAAAAGTTGGAAAAAGACAGCTATCATCGATTATACTTCGAGAGATTAGTTATTGAAATTGTAAAAATATTAAAGATTAGATATCGTCGGTTTAATGCCAAAGTGTCGTATCCTCTAATTATACTATTTTGTTTTTGCTGATTTTTTGTTTTAAATTTGTTGGATTTCGTTGCATTTAAAAAGTGTGGTTTTCTATTATCCAAAAATACCTAACCGAGTATATGACGTCATAAGAATAGAACATATGACAAATTAGCTGTAATGGAAATTAACTACCTTACTTCTGCAACCACAATTCAATCCCAATGTTCTCAGTTCCACAAATTTTCAGATAACTTACTTACTTTGCCATTGCACCGACAATATTATAGTACGTAAGATAGGAAAATGAAACCTCTTTGGAATCGCTGTCTTATAGTTGGTATTGTGGGAATGTTCCCTTTTTATTCTACCTGTTGAGGATGTAATAAAAAATAACGAAACCCTATTTAACAATGGAATAATAAGTAGGTTTTTGAATGACTTGGTATTTATGTAAGATTTTGAACTAAGCCCATTTTTGTTGTCCGTAACCTACCATTACTCAAATCAACAGATTAGACATCAAATAAGTCTCCATTTTCCCCATTTTGTTACATTTTCATTGGGTTATTTTTAGTCGTATTTTCCCCGCAAACGATAGACTTTTGCACTGGATGGAAGGTCATTGGAGGGGGAAGGGTGTATTTTATATCCGTTTCATAATCTTTGAACACGATTATGGAGGTTTCGGGGATGTCTAACATACATATGTCTACGCTACACTTGGGACACTTCCAGCTGCTTTGGATCAAATGAGTTGAAATTCGATATATAGGATTGTTTTCTAGACAAAACAAGAACATATAATGAAAATGGGATAAATTTCAGTCGAAATTTGGTATGTTTACCTGTTTTTTTTCGCAATTTTTTAAGGTTCTGCACACCTCTACAGCCTCCCAAAAAAATTGGTTAAATGGTTGAAAATTTGTGTGTGAATTGAGTTGGTATTAGTGAAGCACCTTTTCAGGGATCTCAATTGTAATTCATACCTTATTTCATTATAATATGAAATATAATAGTATAATAGTATATAATAGTATAATTCATATAATAGTATGAATGTAATTCATACTTTATTTTTATTAGATTTATATACTAAATCTAATAAAAATAAAGCCGTTGGTTTTATATATATATATATGTTATGTCAAAGACCTGTTTATATCTGTTCCCAGAAAGTTTTATATTCCCTAAGGACTTTAGGTTGTTTGAAAAAATAAATCCAATATGTATTAAGTTCGTTCAGTCATTGTCATAGATGGGGAATCTGTTTTAGTTAGATTATGTAAAATCATAAAGGCATATTACCGATAATAATTAATTACATGATAATTTTTGAGTTTAATAAATACCTACGATTAATGATATCCCCTTTGATTATAAGAATTAGTACAAACTTTCCACACTTTTTGTGGAAGAATTTAATAGCATCCTATTTGGAAATTAATATTGTAATACTAATGATTATTATATTATATTAGTAAGGTTTATAACTGCTTATCTTGTTGCTTTTCTATATTTTGGAGACTAATATTAAATTGTTTAATTTATAGTATAATCTTGTTTCGATGCAAGACGCTACGCACTTCCATAGAAACTTAGAATTAGTTAAAGCATTGAGTAGTATGTAAAAAATTTTTGAATAATAAGAACACCTCACCTCGAATAAAAAAAAAAAATCTTTATAAGTTTATTATTATTAAGATTTATTATTATAATTATCATAAAAACGAATGCTCTTATTTGAAGCACTACAGAGTGAGAGGAAAAATCGGCGGAAAAAATAAGCATAGTAACATAATATTTCTTTACAAAATACAGAAAGCAGATAATGAATTTCACTACCTCAATCGATCAGCAATAAAACACTACTAAAGAAGACTAGAAAAAAAAAACCCTCTCAAAACTTTATGTGATTTCATAAATTCCAAACTCTGACAATAAGTCTCACCATCTTTTATGCATGGTGTTTTATACTTCTTCTTTACCATTATTTTTAGTTTGTTTATAATTTCTTAAATTTTATATTCATTTATTATTTTTGTTTTAATATTCCTTTTCTTTTAATTTATTTATTTTTTAATTCTCTTCTTTTGCATTTCAGTTTCTTTTGTTTATAAATTTTCATTAATTAATACTCATTTCTAAATACATTATAATTTACAATACATGTTATATGCTGATTTGCTACTTTGAATCTGTAAACATTTATAAATTGTACGATCCTTCTATAGAGTTATCATGGAAGGGCAATAAGGAAATTATATTTTATTTACTCTAATCGAACCTGTACAGCCGTATTCATGAATTGTTAAGATATAAATACTGAGTTGTCTTCTGAATACGTATTAATCAATATATTTTTATAAGACCGGAGAGAAGATTGTTAGGAATGTCGAAATGATTTAAGGAGGCCACCATTTTTTTTTTAATATTGACTCAAAGATAAGTGATTGTTCGTATAGCTGTTTAATAGTGAAGATCGAGATGGAATTTTGTTTACCGAATACGATGACTATTTAATTCGTTTTTCGGAAACGTTTACTCAACTGAATATTTTGCTAAATATTTTAATAGAAATTCAAGCAATCCGATTGAATGACATTTCTAACCATTTATACCTCTTCACTTGAACACAACAATTATTGTACCTGGGGTAAAAAAAATATCTCAAATTCATGTAATATAATATTAATTAAATGGAAAACCTTTGTAACTTTAAAATTTATCTTTTTAACTAGATTAAGTTCATCAAGATTGGAAGGCAAACTGGACAGGCCATGTCTCCCGAATGGATGATTCCAGGATTTTCAAAATACTCATGTCAGAGGAACTGCACCGTACAAGAAGAGTGGTAAGACCTAGGGCTAGTTGGCTGGACGGAATGTCCATGGACTCGAGAGACCTACAAATCCGAAATTAGACAGAATCTGGCCAACTGGCGGAGACTTTTTGATGCGGCCTAGACCCAGTGATGGGTTGTCGCGCCAGTGGAGATGATGATAATCATGATGAAGTAATAAACTATAAATTTACTTTTCTTCTAACACCAACCCAATTCACATACAAATTTTCAACCCTCTAACTCAATTTGTAGAAGCAATAGAGGTCCGCATAACCTGAAAAAATGCGAGAAAAAACAAAACAGGTAAACATTCCAAAATGTTGACTGAAATTTAACCTACTTTCATTTTAAACACGCTTAAATGAATCATCATTGCATCAGTATAAAATTATATTTACCTAAAAGTTAATAATGAATACTTTTTGCTATAATATTCATGTTTTTTTTTTACCAAAATCGACTCAAAGTTTTTGCATAAGTGGGCGATAGAGCGTTGAATTATGCTGTAGAAGTTTAAACAGTGACCTATCCTATTTTATTTTTTAATAATTCAGTTTAATTATCGGATTTTTCTATGAGATGTAAATCTAATATTTTAAAATGAATTTTTTTTATATTAATATAGCCTTTACTTTATTTTGTCTTTTTGGTAAAAGCGAGATATTCTAATTAGTAATTTAAAATTTTATGGTTTAAATTTGATTAAAAAAACTTAGGAAAACTATTCCTATGATAATCATGATACGAAATTACCATGATTTAAAACTATCAATCATCACAAATGTTCAAGGTATGAATTACAGCAGAAATAAACCTATAATTCTTTATGATATATTTAAATTAAACTTATGTTCAAATTTCATTTATGTTCAATTTCAATGTTCAAAAAGCTACCGTTTATATTAAGGAAAATTTTTATTCTTGGATTAATAGCTAAGCACTTGTGTTTACATTTAGCTATGAGAGTTTAGTGTTAATATTATATGTGATCAAGATAACTAAAAGGAAATGATAATGAATATAATGTTTTAATGATGTGGCGTGAATATTATGTAAGGTAACAATGACAATGAGATTTATCTTTTGATTACTCTGTTCTGTGGTACATCATGAACCACAGGATTCATCATCGATGCATCCAGAACGTTTACAAATGCAACTGGTCACTTGATCAAATATTTCGAAATAGAGATCAGTCCGGAAAATCTGAATATAAGAATATATCAGAAAATCATTCGTCCTATTGTAATATATGTTAATCATGGGTTGGTCGTATCAAGCATCAAAAAAAGGTTGCTGAGAACATGAGGGAAAAACATAAAGAGGAAAATACACGGTTCAACCAAAGAATGCAATCGATTCCTAATAAACAATGAAAATGGATTAAGTGCGGGGAATCTAATAACGTTTCATGTATCTACTAAGGAAGAATATGATGGTTGGATCGTATAAAAGGCGTTTATCAAGAGTGACTTCCAAAGTTGATCATGGAAAGACCTAGAGAATAGGGTGGTTGCTGAGTTGCAAGGCTGACTTTCAGTTCCTGAGAGTTGTGACTTGCAGAAGAACTGACTGCAAAGGATCGTTGTAAATAGAGAATAGCCAAGTGTGCATAAATACCAGCAGAGTTAGTTTTGAGTTTACAACATTTATAAATAGTGCAACTAACTGGCGTATTCTTATTTAAGTTCGTGGATTCCAATCTTGTTGGGACAGCAGCCCAGCATTCTCAAGTCAGAATCTTCACCACTTCATAGGAATATCCGAGCTTTAAAACCGGGCAAAAGTCCGGATCTGGAAGTTTGTGAAAAACACTCTTAAACCCACCATTCTTCAAGCTTGAAAGCTGGCTCATCAATATACCATCAAATAAATTTCCCCCACTCTGACCAATTCTTGTAGTCAATCGGAACTCAGGCATTGTCAGAATTTCAAGTCTCATAGTTATCAATGGTTTCATCCGTGGTAGTTGTTTCCCACACTGTTTACATTGCTCGTTTACCATCCGTTTTTATGAAGAATGTTTGAACAATTCTTTTTGTTTACTTAATGATATCCGATGAAGGTGTTTTTGTTAGTATGTTGAGTCTTGTTGGGTTGAATGTTGATTATAAACATAAAATTTAGGCCAATATTAGCTATATTATACAAAAATATCTTCCGCCCTCTTCTACCATTTTTTTTTTACTTCAAATATAATAAGTAAAAACATGTAATTATTTCAATGTAGACATTTTTTTTTTGTATTTTTTTTCCTAAATTCTATTGAAACCTTTTAGAATTTCACTAGAAGTGAATTATTGGCATCCTGAAAGAATTTATAGAGATAAAAATAGTTTATCAAGGTTAAGGAATGATCGATCTGAGAGTTTTTCACAAACTTCCTGATTTATACTTTTTTCCGGTTTTAAGGTTCAAATACTCCTATTTGCAGCTATATGAAAGTAAAAAAAGCTTCAAATTATGTTTTTCGGTTTTAAGGCTGAAATTTGACTAACTATAGGCACCGGTTCAAAAACGGCTTTGGCGGGTTGTCTTTTATTTCGTGGCGAACCTACCGAATAAATGTTGACTTCCAACCTGAAGGGTTGGGAAGCTGTAGGATATTCCGTTTTTCTCGCCTTTGTTGGAGTACATAAAAACGTTAAACCATATAAACAATATAAGGTTAACTTGTTTCTTCTTTATCAAATGTGAATATAGATATTGGTGAATTCTTGAGTAGACTTTAAATCTGATTATTTATTCTTATTTTTGAAAATACAAACTTATAGCCAATAATCATATAGATAATTTTAAAACTTTTTTTTTTGTTTCTGTAGGAATTTGCTACGCTGAGTTCGCTGCCAGGGTTCCCAAAGCAGGTTCAGCCTACGTTTACAGCTACGTCACTGTGGGTGAACTGGCTGCTTTCGTCATTGGATGGAACCTCATTCTGGAGTACGTTATTGGTGAGTGGTGTAGATAACTTAAACCTTTGTCTTACTAAGCCAGCATTATCACTCAATATGTGCATGTCGAATTCCTTATCATGCAAATGCCACAACATTCCGATCCAATTAGAATATAAGTGTGAATAAATGCAACTCCTTTTTCTCTCGAGTCTTCTGCTTCAATGGAAAAATTATCAATTCATTTATGGTGTAATGATATAATACTTTATAACTTGAATGAATTATTTTTACGTTCAAATCGGCTATTCAGTAGGAAACCTTAGACAAAGAGATTGGATATCGATATCGATATTTGTCCCTCAATATTTGATATTATAATATCGATATTTGGTTTTCGTTAATATCAGAATATCGATATTTTATACACGATATTATCGACAAAACATTATAAAAAAAAAATTAAAAATAATTATAATTAGACAAGTCTTGTCAAGTCTTCCCCCTCCTCCATGTTCTCTTCACGTCCCTTTGGATTTATTATATTCAAAACCCGAAAAATCTATATTATCGAAATATCGAAATTTTTTGGTATAATAATTTTGGATAGGACACATTTTTCTGTGCAACGCATCGTTTACGAGATATTTGGGGACCCAATGCACACCCTTTTTTTAATTTGATTATAGAGAGTTTATCGCCACTTCGGAAGGGATATCGATACTATCGAAATTTTTCCTTCGATATTTGAGATTTAAAATCGATATTTGTCATAGCCAACCGAAAGGTAATAAAATTCCCTTCAGCACGGGAAAAAATTATCGAAATCGGACCAGTATTTTCTGAGATATAGTGTATTCAACTGCTGACTATAGGTTTGATGCTACAGGTCATTCTGCGCATCTCTCTCCATTTCATTTTTTCTTGGATCCACCCTCCACTTCCACCAGCTTCTTAGTCTTCACCTTCTTCGTTTCCCACTGATGTGCGCCACCAATATTTTCAATGTTTTTATTGATGATATTTTATTGATGGGCTGAAGGCCTGTGTAAACCCTCTCTTCAAAGACATAGCCCCACCACCCAGGCCTGGGAGGTGGCAAGGCACTAAATTCCCCTTTGTCGACGTGGTAGCCGAGGGCGGGGGTCTGGGCTATGTAGCCTAAACCCAAAACTTAAAAATAAAATACTAGCAGAATGGTCCCTCCCCATTCCGTCAAAATAAACAAGGCAAAAATGCCACATAAAATAACCGCACACAGCGGACATAGAACAATACCTTAGAATACCACTAGGTAATATAAGGTATAAAAAACATAGTGTACATATATTTATATTATTATCTTTATGTATTGTAACTGTTTAATAAATAAAATTGGAGGGAGAAAAAAAAAAAAAGTTGGGATGACATAGAGCGTAGTTAATCTCTAATCCTCCAACTAAAGTACAACTTCTTGAATTTGCAGTTATCCTACCCGAAATAGGCTCTTAGTTAAGCCCTTGTATGTTAGGTGTTTCTGGGCTAAAAAAATTCCCTCATTCTTCCCAGTCCCAGCTTTCCGTCGCGATCCTGTCCAGTAGGCACCAGGCTATAGTGGGAGATACATACATTCGGTTTTGGTAAGGATACATTAGAGGGATGTAAGAGCAAAATTTAAGGAACTTTAAATCGGTTCTCACATCTCTCCTATCCATATCCCCCTCTACAGTTCTCGTATGACCCTATATTTCGCCCTCCAAAACAGTCTGCTTAATTTATTTCATTTTTTCCTGTAAAAATCACGGCTGAATCATTACTACTCAAAAAACAATCTCTTATTATACAAAACTATATAAATATAAAACTAATTAACAGTGTATAATCTATAAAATAAATATAAATACTGTGGTGTATTCCTGGATTTATTTCTTAATTTATACCTGCTTTACTATTTACGATCTAATTTACTATTAGGATACCTACTTTTCTATATTATCCCCAATCTCTATTAAACATAAAACTCGGCTTGTTATTTTTGGTTGAGCAATCTGCAGCTAATTTTGAAAAATTGATAAAAACATGATTACGGTGTCAATATCTTTAATTATCAATGTTTTTACGGCCTATTTTTGAAGGGTTAGAGAGGAGCATTGTTTGTAGTTTGATAAACGGATCAGAAACTGTTATCTTCGGGATTAATAAAATTCTCTTAGGGCTAAATTTTACAAACACATATGTTTAGGATTAAAAGTGTTTGAGATACATTACGTCAGCATCGGATGGTATATACGTGTGTCTCGAAAGTTTACAATTACCGATAAAGGTAGAATAAAATTAATAACTTTCAAGATATGTGATATAAAACAGATCCAGAGCTTAGAAGTCAAGAATGTTTTTGTTATTCCTCTCATTTAAAGGCTTACTGTGATACAAAAATGTGGGCGATTACAGCGCGATGTGGGATTATGTGGGTGAAAAGTCACTCAACTGCAATTGATTGTAATACATAAAACGCCACGACCTATCTAAATAAAAACTCGTTCAGACGAACTCAGCTATGAACTTAGTTTAGTAACTTCATCTAAATTTCAAATAATTTCGCAGAAAATAATGTAAGTCTCTTCTACTATATCAGGATATGATGTCATTAAGTCCTATCGGACGATAACGTAATAAAAGTATATATATTGTCAAAGGTATTCAACTTCACTGCACCGCAAATAGCGAACAAAATAAAACAACAAAAAACTCCGGAATATCGTTAAAGAATTGGATTCACATTCAGCATTCGACGAATAAGGTATAGGTCGCAAATAAATGGAATCGATAGATAATAATTGAGGATTCGATATATTTTCTTGTATTTATTTATTCTATAAAAGAAGAAAAGGCATAGCTCAGTATGCAAGGCACTGGACTGCCAATTCTCGGACCCACTTTCTAGTTTATCGCCCGCGTTTAGTGGCTGATGGTAAAGAAATATTTTCTGTAAATCAGTCATAGATACATTCTGGGGTCGGCAGAAACTCCTAGGGCTCACATAATCTCTTTACAGCAGGTGATTCTCGTTGTATTGGATTGGGGTATAAAGTTGGCGGTTTAGCATGAATGTTGACGTCATATACAAGTAATACCGTAGGACAAGAAACAGTGTATCCTTACAAACTACTGGATCAGAGGCCCTTAAACTGGTACAGCTTTTTTTTTCAAGCTTTTTTCAAGCACATAATGTCAGTGACACTGTGCTTCTATTTTTCTTATCTCATGGTATAACAACTCCTTCAATAAATATTTGAGTTGATGAGGATTTGATCTAGGAATGCGATATACAAATCTTCCTCGCATTTTCCACTTCCACAATTGGCATGATAATGCAATTAATTTACTACTAATGGCCAGTTAGGATGCGAGGTTCTGGCACAAATAGTAAAAAATAATTCCCCAAATATCTAATATGGAGGAAATACAGCGGTTAATATTTCGTAGAATAAATGTAAAACTCAAAATTTGAAATTTTTGGAAAAACATATCTCAAGTCTTTTTTTTCTACACTTTTGAATAACATAGTGCGAAAATGATTAATAAATTTGGAAAATTTAACATTTTTATGAATGGTACTTATCTAATTGAACTTTAATATTGTCTGTATAAATGGATTGCCTGTATCCAACTAATAAAATAAAAAAATAATAATTGAACTTTTTAAGTATAATGCATCGGTTTCTGTTTGTTTCAATATTTTTTTTTAATTAGTAAAGAAGAAATGTTATAGTTTGAGTTAATGTATATCTGTTTTGTTTTGTCTTTATGTATTGTGGTCTTATTTTTAATTTTAATTGTCTTAATATTTCTAAAACTGCTAGGAATCAAAATATTGTTATTACTACAGTTAAGTAACTGTAGTAATAACAATATTTTGATAAAAGAAAGAAAGTTCTTTTAGCATAATGAACCCTGGAAAAATAAATAAAGTATGATGTTTACTTCATCTATTTTCATGTTTACTCCTCTTATTTTGAAAATTAAGAATATAGCAGTATGAGGCCAAGGTGGGTGAACACGTTTTGCAACTTTCTGGCAGACTCCAACCAGATACGGATGTTGTTTCCGAATTCGTGGGTTGACTTTTATTTCGTAGCGGAATCATGTAATAAATCCAGGCAGAAAGAAGGTTACTGATTAGCCTCACAGGGCGCTGCGGTCGGAATGGCGCCACGGATCGGAAAACAGAAGTTAAAGCCAATGTAATAATCATGTTTTAATGTAAAATATTAAAATTATAAGCCAGCTATAGATTCGAGATTTATCGATCATTGGTGGCAATGCAAAGATATAAAATCGCAAACGTGATAAAATAATAAATAATAAAATCTCAAAATTTATTGAGCGGGCTCAAATAAAAAATAAACCGCATTAGGCCTCGTACGCACTTCTAACAAACTGCCGTTCCGTTCCTCCGAAGCGAACAAATCTAGGATCGGGGCGGCAAAACTTCAAATAAATAATGTTCGGAAGAACGGATCGGGGCCGATCGCTCCGCTGGCGGTTTTTCACCGTCGAAAAACGGGGAAATGATCGAAATGATCGAATGAAATGATCGAAACGGGGTGAGATTAGTGTGGACGGGATCGAAGGTAGCACCGTTCTGTTCCTCCGTTCTTCGAATTCCTTAAATAGCAAAAAATTTAATAACATTTATTGGAAACTCAAAAACAATAATAACATAAGATCAATGAATAATAATATGAAAAATATTAATCTCATCTATGAATAAAAAAACTTAGGTTCCTGTAAAATAGATACGTGATTTTCCAACGGCTTGTTGAGTGACTTCTGTAATGATTCATTTTAATAAGATTTATTTTTATCTATTTTTTTATTTAAAGAAAAATATTAAAGTTTTCAACACATCCATAAAATCTAAAATTGTACAATGATCATCATACCAGTTTTTAGTAAACATTTTAAAACAACTATTAATATTTTTATGTTACGAATAACTTTTTCAACAAACTTTATACGATTTTGATATTCCTCTATTATTAAAATGGTCGAACAAATTAACTTGGGATTCAGAGCAGTAGGCTTAAGAAAAATAAATAAAACTTTAATGCTAAATATAAAGATTTAATGTTAAACAACATGCTAGAATGCTAATAAAAATATACTTACCGGCATGTAGTCTTCAAGTAACTCTTCCACTATCACTTGGCATACTTCCGGGACGATTTCACTGATTGTCTGTTTTGGCATCCTGAACAGGTATTGTAAGCTTGTAAAGGAGTCACCCGTGGCCAAAAACCGTAGGCTCACCGCGAGGCTTTCCTGCAAGGAAATTGCTCTTCGAAAGGTCGTGCCCTGTTTCGCGATTTTCGGACTTACTTTCTGTAGCAAGAATTCAAAATCTTTGTACAGGCCGCTGTCCACTCAGCCAACACGCTGCTCCCACCAAATTGTTCCCGGTTTGAATATAAGTTCGCTATCCACCAACGCGGTTTTTTCTTCATCTTTTTCAAAAGGTAATCAATCAAAATGTACGCGGCTGCTGCCACTTGCTACTGAGATGCCATGATTATACTGGGACGAGAACTCGACCACATCTTCAGAAGAACGCTCGATTCTCCCGATCGCCTTCTCGTGTTCAATTCGTAGAAACGATGTTCGGAATGCTGTCTTGTTCTTCGAAACAATGTTCGGATTAGTGGTACGGTACAGAGAAACGGAACACTAGTTTGTTACAAGTGCGTACGAGGCCTTACATTCCATTTACTTCAAAATATATGAATAAAAGCGCCATAACATGCCAAAGTTGCCATTCGAGGAACAATTTTTTTTTTTTTTTCCGGATCCCTCAAACAAAAGAAAAACATAAAATTAGTGGCATTATAACATCATGCAATTAAGGCTAATTAGACCTGTGATCAACTTTCCTATTTAGGATTCCTCTAATGATTCGGAGGCAAGGGGCCTCCTCGTGACTCCAGTTAGTGCAAAACATAAATAAAATTAATAATAATAATAATAGGTGGTGGATAGAAGAGGAAATATAAAAGATGGGATAGGTGGAGGAAAGAAAAGGGGGAGAAAGCTGTTAAAGCGGGTTAGTGGATGGTGTTGATAGGGTTAATTGGGACCTTTCGACCCTGCCATCTTGCAGGAAGGGGGGATGGTGTGATGGCTCTGAAATGTGGGTTGAAGGAAGCGGGGAGGTTGTCAAAGAATTTGACTTGTCGCCTTATGATGTGCTGTTGTATAGTGTCTAGTTGTAGTTCGTTATGGATGAGTTTCATGTTTCGTCTTTCGAGTGTCGTCCTTTTTGTGATCTTCTGTAGCACGCTGTTTTGAAATGTTTGGAGAGACTTCAGGGCTGTGGGGTATAGGTGATGAAGGAGGGGTGCACCGTGTAGTAGTGTAGGTCTAAGGATGGCTTTGTAGATTAGGATCTTCAGCCTGAGTGACAGCCCTGGTGAGTAGAGTAAGTATTGGAGTTGGTGTGCTGTGGCTCTAGCTATATTTGTTCTGTGTTTTATGTGAGCTGTGAATGATAGATGTGTTTCGAGTTTCATACCGAGGTATGTGAGGGGTCTTTTGTTCTGTATTGTTTGTCCGTTTAGTTTAGATTGTTTAGTGAGTGTTTTCTTGTAAGAGAATACAATGGCGTCAGTTTTTTGCGTGTTGATGTGTATATTTATGTTTTGTAGTTGTTCTGTAATCAGTTGAGCTACAGTTTGGCCTTGCCCATAGCGTGATCTGCACTCATGCTTGCTGTGTATATAGCAATATCATCAGCATATGCAGCGATTTGAACATCGTCAATCTTTTGCCCTACTATATTTTGAATAGTACAGGCGCAAGGACCGAGCCCTGTGGGACACCGCAGGTGACTGGGCGGGGGGCTGAGGTATCAGAATTGACACGTACAGAGAAAGTTCATCCACTAATATAGGATCCAATAATGTCGACCAGTTGGTCCGGGGAGTGGTGAAGCCTGAGTTTATCAATTAGGGTGGAGTGGGATACAGAGTCAAAAGCCTGCGTGCAATCTAGAGAGATCATTGCCGTGGCAAGGTTTCGGTTAAGGTTATTGGCTGCATCATACTGCAGTTTGGCTACATGGTGATAGCAGCTAACGCCGCGGCTAAACCCTGTTTGTTCCGGGGGGAATGACGTCATGTGATTCACAGTGTTTACGGATATGGATAAGAATAAGTTTCTCATATATTTTTGAGATATGGTTGAGGAGGTTGATGGGCCGGTATTCTTCACGTATAATGCTCCTCGTTTTCGGGGTTTGAGGAGTGTAACTACGATAACATGTTTCCAGTCGGTAGGATAGTATCTTAGGCGTGAGCACGAGTTGAAGATGTTGAGGAGAAACATATGGGCTTTTCTGGGGAGTTGTTTGAGTAGGACATAAGAGATATTGTTCTCTCCTGTTGACTTGTTTAGGGGAAACAAGTTTTTCTCATGGTTGCAGTCAGTTCTTTATATGTGGAAAAAATGCTGTGTGTACAATGTCAGTCAGCGCGATATGATGATATGTTGTGATTGTACGTGCTTTGTCACGTTCTACATAGTAATCGGCAAGTATTTTGGCCTGATCTGCGGGAGTGAGAAGCTCATCGCCACGTTGTATTTTCACCGATTTGAATTTAGTGTTGTGGCTTCTGACTAGTTTCCAGAAGTTTTTGGGATCGCTGTGGGTACGACGGAGTTGTTCATACCATAAGGATGTTTTCCACTGTGACATTAGGCAAGTGATTTGTCTAGTGAGACTGTTTAAGATTGGTCTGTATGTGGGGTCTTTGGTCCTGTACCAGCAGTTTTTAATGTTGTTTCGTTGTTTGATGAGTGTATGTTTGCTGGTGGTTTGCGCAGGTGTATAGGAGTGGGGGTGAATGTGGGTATCGTGGTAGTGGCTGCCTCATTTATGAAGTTGTGTAGCGTGTTTATGGCAGTGTCTATATCTTGAGGTTTTGTGAGTGGTGTTATATTGGGTATGTTAGTGTATACTGTATTTTTGTATTGTTTCCAGTCTGCTTGTTGGAAATTGTATTTGTGGTGAGTGGGTGGGGTTCTTGTTGTGTCCCGGCCAAGTTGATATAGTACAGATATGTGGTCATTATCACTGAATTCCAATGTTGTGCAGTGTGTGAATCTGTGTGATTGTTGTGTGAGTAGGAGATCCAGTGTGGATGTGCATGCTGGGTTTGAGTGATGTCTGAATGTGTATGCATTAGGATGAATAATAGTGTACTTTGTTTTAGTCAGATGATTTCCTAATGCATTTGGACTACTGCAGTTCCAGGTGTTTAGCATTGAGGCATCCTACAATGATATGTTGTCTGTCGGTTTCAGTTTCTTGTAGCAGTGTCTTGATGGTGTCGAGTATTCCTCCTGGACGCCTGTATAAGCATGTGATTTTGTATGTGTTTTTGAGTTTGACTTGTATGGTGATAGCTGTGTGTTTTTCATCATTGAGTGTACACTGTTTCTTTTTTGAGGGAAAAAGAAATTTACAAAAGGAAATATAGGCATTCAAGATTTATTCGTTTACAGAAATCTTGAGAAAATTGTAACCGATCACAAGTGACTTTTCAAGTTTTGGTTTGTACACACTTCATAATTCGTGTTGGTTTTTGGTAATCTCTTTGCCTAAATATAATTTTTTAGGAAGTATCACTGAATAAAATGTTTTACTCTTCTTTTTTATATTTATTTTTTTTAGTTATAAATATATTTTTATATATACTATTCTATAATTAAATATTTGTTTTTGTTATCTGTTTTTAAGACTTTTTGCAAATTGAAGTAAAACCAAATTAAGAAAAATTGCTTCTACAAACTGAATTATCAGTTATATACATTTTTTAATAAAGGTAAATTGGCTACAATTTAGAATTGATATTGATAAGATTTATTTAAAAAACAATTAAATATTATTAATTTTAGTATATCTTATTTAACAGATATACAATATGATCTGTTTTTATATTTTTAAAAAACTGGCATAGAAATAATGCATATTTAAACCATTCATTCATTGCAGGAACTGCCAGCGTCGCCAAGGCATTCTCAAATTACTTAGATGTTATGATGGATTACAGAATGAATAAAACCTTATCTAAATTGCTTCCGATGTCTTATGATTTTCTTGCCCCCTATCCTGACTTTCTCTCTTTAGGCATTGTTCTGTTATTAACAGGTATTAATATATTTTATTGCTATTTTCATTTATAATTATTTATAATCTATAAGCAACATCATAACAAAACATTATTATATTAAAACAGACAGTTAAAATTTGCCATGCTTTGTATAAAAAAAAACATTTTTTTTGTTTTATCAACAATTAATTACAATTTATTAGATTGATGAGCTTTAATATGACAATAACTAAAAAAATGTTAACCAGGCACAATTTTCCTTTCTCTTTCTCTGAAATATGAATAAGTTGTGATTAAATACTTATTTACTATGTAATGTTTTAAATATATATAACTTTATTTTCTAAGGACTTTTGGCATATGGTGTAAAAGAGTCAGCCTGGATGAACAATCTCTTTACTGGTCTGAACCTCCTAACGGTCATTATAGTCATTATAGCTGGTCTCTTCAATCGTAAGTATTTATTGATCATACCTTTTATAACTTTAATATATATGAAAATAGAGTATGCCTATTAATAAATGGGTAAAAGCTATTTATTAAAATAACCAACCCATACAGTAAATGTACTGTGATCAAATAAGATCCAATTTCTATTATATAAATATAAATTGGAATGTCAGTAATTGTGGTGACTCTTTTGAAACAAAAATGAAAGCTCCAATAGCTTATTTATTTTTCAAAATGAGATTTAGTTCCAATACACCTCCCAAAATAGGAAGTACTTTATAATCCATTACTAACGACTTTACAAAAAGTTTCTTTTTGGAAGAAGGAATCAAAAACATCCCAATAGTATGGCTATAGTTTTAAAAAATGTTCTAGCTGCCCTTCTGCCTCACATTGATGGTGTGAAATTGCACTAACCACTGATGTTGCAATCCCTACTTTATGAGGCTGGGGTTGATTTACCTAACAAAGTTGGGATTGAATTACATTTAAATATTTATCTTGTAAAACATGACACTGTATATAATGTATCCCGTATTCAATTTCATTCTGGATTTGGAATATGTATTAGCCCAAATTAATTTTGTTGTACTTTTATTAAAATGGTAAGGAAATACTTTCAATCAAAGCTCTTAATAATATTATTTTCATTTTTATTAGTGGATGTAGCAAATTGGAAAATTCCAAAGGACCAGATTCCTAAAGACAAGAAGGGAGGAGAAGGTGGATTCATGCCTTTTGGAATATCAGGTGTGATGGCAGGTGCTGCAAAATGTTTCTTCGGCTTTGTTGGATTTGATTGCGTAGCAACTACGGGTATGTTTTATAGTTTTAATTATTAATATGAAGTCAAATAAAAGTTAGTTACATCAACTATCATCACTATGGCACTAAGTCTGTTGTGCTGATCTTTTAAGGTGTTGATATGATAATACATGAGTTGTTGATGTATTTTTTCAGCATTGTTAATTAGATATAAATGACAACCCATATTTCTTTCATTGAATAATGGAATAATTTATATTCTAGGATTGCTACCTATTTATTGATGTTTATAAATTTATTAGTCACGTCCATTACTATAGTTTAGGAATTATGCTCGCTAATGATATTTTAAATGATTTTTTTTTTTTTTAATTTACCGTATGTTTTATTGATTTTAATATTTTATTCTTTCTGATTACTATTATTTATTGTTCTATAATTTAGTTCCTGTACTGTTGAGTATTTTGTTGGATAACTTGAATGTATTATTTATGTATTATTTAACTATACAAATTAATGTGAATCTCTTGATATAAAAGATGATTCAGCAAAACAGATTTAGAAAGAATTGATTTGCATACCCTGGAAAAATTGAGATCATAAAAATATATTATTTTAATCCCACGGTGGGATTATTTTTAATTTGTTTAATTAAATTAATTCATTTTGTTTAATTTGTTTGTAGGTTATATGGCAAAGGCTGGATTCGTAGATTATATTCACTTGTAACAGCCTATTATATTACGACCCACAAGGGTTGAAACGCCAGTTACCGAAATTAATATGTTAATTTGTCTAATTATAATTTTAATCCTTTTTATAATTATATATTATTTCTAGATTATTTATTACTCCTATTTCACTGGATAATTTATTTACTAAATTTTAATGATAAAGAATTTTTTAAGAATATTCAATACTATGTATGTACAAGTAAAAGTTTTGTGAAGAAAATATGTATTTTCTTCACAAAACTTTTAATGAATTCTTTTAAATAATGTAATTAAGAGAATTTATTTTAATTAATCATATGAAAATGCTTTTTTAAGGTCATGATATTTTAATATTATTGTATTTCTAGGTGAGGAAGCGAAAAACCCACAAAGGCATATTCCTCTCGCTATCGTTATATCACTGCTTGTAATTTTCCTTTCTTATTTTGGAATTTCAACTGTAATTACTATGATGGTTCCTTACTATCTACAGGTACATAATTAATTATAACATATAAGGTACATATAATATAAATTATAACATTATTTACCCCTAAATAAGCTATAATTTTGATTCTTATGTATGGAAGTGATATAAAAAACTAAAAATAAGTGTATAAAGAGAAAAATATTACTGATTTGTAAAAATAAGATTTTAAATCATTGTTACTAGCTAATGTTGTAAAATAATTAATTACAAATTAATTGTTAATTAATATTGTAATCTAGATATCCTGATCATGAGAAAAAATGTGCTGAAACTTCAAAAAATGGTATATAAAAAGCAATAAGCAAAAATTAAAATAGGAAGAAGATATATTAATCACAATATACCAAATAACATTTTATATATATATATATATATATATATATATATATATATATATATATATATATATATATATATAAATAAGTATAAAAAAATTTGAATGGGAAAAATATTATTGAATATTTTGTTGTTTTATTTTACAGAATGAAGACGCACCGCTAGTTGTAGCTTTCAGACAAGTGGGCTATGATACTGTTGGTACTATAGTGTCATTTGGAGCAGTATTTGCTCTTTGCACTAGGTAAGCCCTATTAACTTATTCAAATATTGCTTTATATAAATGCATTTTTTTATGTTATATTTTTGACAAATATTTGTTAAATGAATTTCTAAATTATGTGTCAGAGACATCTTTACATTAATTATTTAGTATGCTCTCAGTGACCGTTGCAATATTTTATAAATACCTTTTGTCTGTTGCATATAAATTAACCAAATATAAATGTTGTTATTTTATGAAAAATATAGACTAAGGAAAAGCAAGGGTCAGGAGAAAAAACGTTGAATGTCTTTCTTGAAATTGAGTTTAATACCAAAGTTTTCTTTTCATAACTATCTAGCTACATTTTTCTAACCTAGTTATGCTTTCAATATTTATACTCTAATAGGTAAACAAACTATCAAGGAATTTAGTTATAGAGAGTTATGGTATCAAAACAATTACTAATTTGCTTTTTACTGAAAAATCAACATTCATTGATTTTTCCACTGACCCTCCAAATTGTTTTCTTGAATATATTTCTGAGATATCAACCATAATTAACAGTAGATTTATGGAACTTGTCAATTAGGTGGATTTCAAATTCTAGTTCCATTATTAAAATCCAAAATAATTTTTGTTAAATATAAAAGAATTACTTTCCAAAAAACATAAATTTTAATGTATCTATCAAAATGATGGGTTCTAATTAAAAGAGGTACACAATTTCTACTGTTAATCCAATTTTAATTATCTTTACTTTCAACTAATTAATATGGCACCCAGATTCTGGAATATATATATTAAACAAAAAATACATTATCAGTTCATATTATCAAGGTGAATGGAATATTTGATTAACAGTGTATTAATAACTGTACATATACAGATAATAAATATTGCTCTGATCTATTAGCCTCCTTGGGGCTGTATTCCCATTGCCAAGGGTTCTGTGGGCAATGTCAGCAGATGGTCTACTTCCTAAGTTCCTGTCATACGTACCAGATTGCACACAAACCCCAATAATTTCGACTGTTATCGCTGGAGTTTTTGCAGGTCTGTTATATTTTGGTTTTGTTACACCCTAACAGATCTGAATTCATTATTGGCTGTCAAGCTCATTGATAGCTGATAACTGCTTCAAAACACTCAACTCTTGAACTAATGCTGCACTTGGGTTATATAGAAAGTGATGGTTTCCAATTAACTTTAATATTTTCTTGTTCAAATTTATGTACACTTATATAAGTATAAAAATATAAAGCATGTGTCTCAATGATATTTTTCATGTAAATAATTTTATTCTTAGGTGAAGGGAAATAAATTATCTTTTCATTGTAAATAAATATCAATGTATGTCACTAAAAATTACTACTCCATATTAATATGGTTATTAACAACTTAACATTACAATTTTACTAATGCATTGTTGCTCTCTTCAGGGTAAAGATTTAAAGCTCAACAATATATCAAGCAAGTGCTTCATGACGCCTCAACTAATGACGAGAACGAAGGGCCAATGACAAAATCAATTAATTTATTCCATATTACTTATTTAACTTGTTTCAGTTACAGCATATTGATATATAAGACCACTATGTAATAAATCCCCTAATTATAATGCCTCTATGTATAATATTGAATCCTCTAGGAAGTTGGGTAAAAAAATATTTACATGGGTTATCCAGAAAAATCACTCTTGTATGCCAAGCATGTGATAAAAAGATATTGTCTTCTTCAAATTGTTCTCTTTCTTGTTTTAATTGGAAGTTAGGATGGTTTGCATTTTAATATTCATTAAAAGATACAAGTATCTATATTTTGATTGATATTCTCAATAATTGTTTATTCAATTATTGATTATATTTCAATAAATTTCTTAAATAAAAAAGTGATTTAATGCAGAAAACCAATCATTTAGAATTATTTTTCAGTTTACTCGGTACGATGTTTCCTATGCCAAGAATGCTGTACTCGATGGCTGGCGATGGGCTTCTGTTTGCAAGTTTCGCCAAAGTCTACCCAAAGACGAAGACACCTTTGATATCTACAATCATCGCTGGGATTATATCAGGTTGGCAGTGATCCATCTCCCACTAAACAACTGGGAGGCAAAATTGGAATTTCATACGTTGCCAGGGGCGATGAAAAAATCCAGAATATTTGGTCGTCAAGAGCTTTAATGTCGCACTGTGCTCAACACGTTGTGGGTTTCAAACATTTTTTCTTCCCTGTCTTTTTTCTCTCAACATTTTTTAAGATTTTTTTATGTAAATATTTTTAGATGATTCCATTTTTGAGTTTTGGTAAAAAATGAAAAGAAAAATACTTTTGTATTTTGCATTTTGTATGTTGAGTTTTTGAATCATATAATGGTTAAATGTTTTTTGAGCACTTTTTAATATAATTTCAGCATGCTGCTTAGCAATATGCTTGTAGTACTTAGCATATCTTATTTTTTAAATGTTATGTAATTTGCTTGGCTTTTCTGTTTTCAAAGTAGGCTGTGTTATATTCTTATATTTTTTTATTCCTCTCTCAAACCTTTAGGTAAGCATATTATATGGCTGATCACATGCATGAGATATGTCTCATGGATTGTTTTATTATTATACGGTGTCAACACATGAATTTATCTAATTTGTCTTTTATTTTTAAATCATTCATTTAAAAATACTAGTCAGTGCATTTCAGAAATATTCAAGCGATTAAAAACACCACCATTTGCCGTCGGAATGTGTTTCTTGTAACATTAGGGTAGAAAAGATTATGAAACCAGAAGATAAATCTGCTTCTCATGTTTTGGAAGTGGCTGAAATAGCATAGATTCGTTGAACATATTCTTTTACTTTTCACCTGACTGAGATCATTCCTGGAGTTTACTTCAAATCTCAGGTAAACAAAACACTCCACGCGTTGAAACCTGTATTCTCCAGCCTCAAAGTATTCAACCAGGTTTCCTTCACTACTGGTCCATGTCTATTTAGTTTTGAATTTCATTACCACCAAACCAAATCTTTTGGCTGCTCTCTCTAATTTGATAAAGGCTTCCTGTAGAAAATGCTCAGATCTGACGATATCATCATTGTATTCCTGTAGTTCATCCAGTCAATTGAAGATTGTTTCACCAACCTGGATTTGAGATTTCCAGATGGCCATTTCTTCTGATATCTTAAATAACCGACAAGTCAGTGCATCCCCTTTCTCATGATCAGTTTCACCTGCCAGATCAGCTTCCCAGTTATACCTCGCACTTTCAGGGTTCCTCCACACTATCATAAGTTCCTTGTAAGCCAATAAAAAGATGAACTGTGACAATTTGATACTCAGGTTCTGCTGGAATATCATCATGAGGAAAAATATTTGGTTTCTAGTGGAGTGACCTCTTCTGAAACTAGCCTGATAATTACCCAGCAGTCTCTTAATAAACAATATAATATCCTTAAAAAGTATTCCTAATAAGATCTTGTTGGCACTTGATAGGAATCAGATACCTCGGTAATTTCCACACGCAATCATATGGCCTTTTTTATATATTTTATATTTATATATATAATAGCTTTATTTCAGTCCTCAGGTATTCTTTCTTCTATCCAGATAGAAAGAGCGAAATCATCAGAGGCCTTGTGCACTTCTTCACCACTAAATATAAGTAGCTCTTGTATTCCATCCAAGTCTGGAGCTTTATTGTTTTTCAGGTTCTGGAAAACTTCCCCGAAGTCCTCTTGATCAGGTTGTGACACATCCTTGTCATTGACTCCCTTTTCTACTTTGCTATCTCTTCTGGATTCTCTGATAAGCAGACTATGATAATAATCTGTCCACCTCTTCAGAATATTCTTCTTTTGTATGAATAGAACACCATCTGATGATCTGCAGGAAGTACTTCTAGAGGCAAATTCCTTCCCTGTTTTTTCTTCTTTTTTTTTTGGAAGTACAATCTTGTGTCATTAGAACATTGAAGTTCTTCTACTTCTTCAAGAAGTTCTTCCTTTGTCAATTCCTGTTCTTCTGTCAGTAAATCTTCTTCTCCCCTTTCGATATAACACGGCTGATGTCTAGTGTGCCTACCAATCATCTTCTTGTAGGCCTCATTCATGGTATTGGTGGCCTCTAAGCAATCCTCATCAAACTATCAAAGCCGTATTTCTTTTTGTTTAAATCATAGGGTTCTTTCTGCTACGATAGCAGGCTAGTTCGTACAATAGTTCGTAGCAGGCTGACTATTGTTCATCGATACTTGTGGCTTTTTCCTGCAGCTCAGTCTTCACTCTGTGAACAAGTTCTCATTTGTACAACCCCATTGTTTTTTTCATTCTTCAGTTTTCTGACATCAAACCTTCCCTGTTTTTGATGCCTACATTGTCCTTTAAATTTAATGCCGGACCTAATTTGTACCATTCCAAGGTAGTGGTCAGAGTTAATATTTGGACCTCAATGAGATCTAACACCTAGCAAGCTTAATCTGTGCCGTTCATTTTTAGTAGGTAGTCAATCTGGTTATTCACTGCATCATTAGGTGACCTCTAGGTCATTTTATGAGCATTCTTTTTTGGTAAGAAAGTACTGCCAATTATCAATTCATTGCATGCTGTGAAACTTATCCATCTGTGGCTATTGCTTGGATTCTGAATGTAATCTACAGCTTCCAGTGATGGTACGAAAGGCTTCTTTTTTCCAACTCAGGCATTAAAGTCCTCTGATATGACGCGTGTATCATATTTTGGGCAGGTATCAAGTATTTTTATAAGAACTTGTCTTTATTATATATCAAGTATAAATGAATTATAAATTAGTCATAAATTAATCCTATTATAAAATATAATATAGGTATTATAAAATATTACGATTTAAGTAAGATATTATATTAAAGGTTATTAATATTTGACCATTGATTATATTGCTTATGTTGTACTCTGCCCCTCATTATGTTGTAACGAGCCGTAAATATTCTAAATATTTCTGTTTATATTTTTATTCGTACCATCAACTGGGGAGAGAATGGCCAAAATTAGGAAAAATGTTAATTTGGCTCTCAAAACCTTCTCAGACAATTTTTACTTCCTTGTACGAAGTAAAGGAAGTATTGTATTCGCGAAAATTTTCGGTTTTCAGATTTCAATGGAAATATCCATTTTTGCCATCCCTGAATCCATTTTGACTAGTTTCGTCGTGGCGTCTGTATGTATGTTCGTATTTCGCATAACTCAAAAACGGTTAGCCGTAGAAAGTTGAAATTTTGGATTGTTGTAAAATCTAGTTGTGAACCTCCCTTTTTGGCCATCGCTTGATCACCGGAAGTGATACTTTACTTGAAGGTCATAATTGATTTTTATCAAAAATTATATTAAAATACTATGCAAAACTTCTCAAATTTAGTATTTATAGCTTATATATTGATTTAAATAACATTCTAGATTTTGGTCTAAATTGGAAAACCAGAAGTGGTACTTTACTTGAAGGTCATATTAGACTTTCGTCAAAAAATATACTAAAATATATTGTAAAACATCTCAAATTTGTTAAATAGGACTTTTATATCGATATAAATGTATTTACTAGATTTTGGTTAAGATTCGTGAGTGGAAAAGGGTACTTTACTTGAAGGTCATAATAAGCTTACATCAAAAATTATATTTAAATTAAAAGAGAAATCATATATTTCGGTAATAAAGATTACAAACGCAATTTGGTTTCCAATCCAATTAAACATTTTTATTACTTGTTTTAAGTGTTAAAATTGAGTGTAAAATACTGGTTTTCCCCCCCATTTGTGTGTGTGTGTGTCAATAGATGGATGTCGCGTTTTTGAGATACTGCAATCATCGGAAACTAGTAACCAAATTCAGGATCACTTTTTGAGCCACCGATTTATAGTTTAACAGGTGTATAAGGAAGTCATGTGTTGTCCACATCAGATATTTTTGTTTTCATTTACTGGTAGTTTATGTGAGCTTAGCTAACACGATACAAGTTAATATTTTTTATAAAATTTTATTCTAACGTTTCCATGCAGAAAAAAAATTAAGTATATATTTGTTATATTGACATAGCATATACGGTAGCTGTCTTCTTAAACCGATTACTTTATCATTTGTTGTGGTGCTAGAACAATTCCTTCTGCAAATAAAGGTTAGGTTTTTCGATTATTTTGTAAACAAAATGAAAATAGCAAATTTTCTAACATTAGTCAAAGTTCGATTCTTTTGTGGGTTGACTATGGCCAAATGATTTCATGACCATTCTCATCCTGCAGTGATTATTATTATTTGATTATTTAGTGATGTTCTGCACTCATCTGTAATCTGAACTACACTTTAAAAAAAAAAGTTTTGTGAAAATTTGATTTGAAGCATGCTCATACATTAAAGGATACCCTTCACATTACAAACTCCTTACATAACATTAGGCTTAAAAAATCTAGTTAAAAACGCCAACTCCTTTTCTGTAAAATAAAAACTAAGTTATACAAATTTGGATTTAAAAAAAAAACTTTTAACCTAGTTAAAAAAATTATCTTTCTAGCTATACTTACCCTAGCCTTTAAATGTGTGAAATTGTATTTTAAAAAAGTCGTGGCCATATATACCCAAAACATGTCTTTAACCTGGTCATGGACAAATATTGCTCTCTCACTTGCATGCATAGCCTGCAAAATCTGAAAATATAAGAAATATAATGAAAAAGGTACTGTAGAACATCACCCCAAAGTGGTGTTTTATTAAATCGAACAGTACGTGAACAGCAACAAAATAACCCACATTTTGGCCATTCCAACCCCAGTTGATGGTATTAACAATACAATCCAGTGCGCCACATTGAAGCACTTTCTTAAAATATTTATTATAATCTTGCACAACTTTTTTGAACCTCAATGTTCATTGTTATCTTGGCACATTGGAACACTGATCGCCGATATTATTGTATCTACCACTGAATGGCCAACCCGGAAGGTAAACCTTCCAGAATTCCACTGCATACATGAAAAAAAATATTAAATAGGTTATTGTATTTTTAATCTTCTCTTTGAAATAATACAATCTGTTATAACTTCCATAACCATGGAATGGATCTTACTTTTGTCTTTGAGTTGAAAATGAGATTTTATTTGAAAGCTAGGAGTTGGTTATTACCCCATAATTGACATAAACTATTCTTTTTTGTTTGAATATTTTTTAAAATCTAATTTTTTTTTTCTTCATGTAATTTCTTGGTTTTGTTTTGCATGTGATTATGTTTCCTGTTCTGCATGATAACAATAACATTGTATCTTAGTAATAGCTAATCCTTGTGTCTGTTGGCATGTAACTATTTTTTTTATTTATATAAAACATAAATATGATGTTTTCAGGAGTAATGTCTGCATTATTTAAACTTGACCAATTGATAGACATGATGTCTATTGGAACACTTCTCGCTTATACCATTGTTTCGCTCTGCGTTCTTTTATTAAGGTAATTTAATATATATACAACTAAAAAAAATAAGTCACATTTTTATTATATTTGTGTTATTTTTTAGTGTATCTAAGTCGCCTAAAATAGTAATCAAACTTATTATAGTCCAATCTGTTCCGTATTATTGAAGGAATCAAGGTTTTAATGTTGTAATTACAGAATCAGTGCATTCCTTCCTGTCTTCTATATGATTACCTCCATCATTAATATGATTTTCATCACTGCAGATCTTCATCACTGCAGATTTTCATCAGGCAGATACTGAACATTTTTTCACTTTGCCAGTCCATATGCTGAGTTAGATCTTCCACACTCCCTCCTCCAAGTCTTTCTGAGCCTTAGCTCAGTCTTCTGTCTTCATTTGGGTTCTTACATGCTACTCTAGTCAATCTCAAACAGTCAAACTTTTGCATCTAGACTTGTATGAATTACATCTATACTCAATCTAATCTTACAATTCCCTCAACCTTGATATTTTTTTCATAGGAACCACATTTTGATAGCCTGGATTAGTATATGACAGTATAGAGTCCTGGATTATTCTTTTCTTGGTTCTCTCTTATCTTCTCGTTAAGATGATATGTGATATATCATATGTGTGTGATATATATTTATGTAACGATATTATATCATATCTGACAAATTAATTAATATCTGACAAAACTGGAGACATCCTAGCTACAAAAATTTCTTGGGTACTACCAAGAAAAAACAAATAGAGGAAGAAGAATGTTGGACCAAATTTCCATCTTTAATCAGATATTTGAAAGTAGATGGAAAGTAGATCTAATTGCAAATACGAAATTTTTCAATTTAAATCTGAATACTATTCCAAGGTCAGAAAATAACCATGCTGGTAAAAGGAACAGTATTTTATACCTTTGAAGTTATTTTAGGCTTAAAAGAGATATATTTAGTTGAATTTGGTCCTACTCATGATGCCAATCAACTTAGCACTTGATAAACATAAGCTTAATTTTAGTAAAAAAAAAAAAAAGTAAACATTTAAAAACCAGTTAAATATTGATATAATAACAACAAAAAAATGTATAATATTAAAAATTAAGAAGTGTATGTCAGAATATGACACAGCTTTTGGATATAAAAATGAAACAGAGCGAATTGTAAAACTAGTAAAAGAAGATTAGCCAAATATATGATAGCAAGCCAGCCTCCCTTCTCCCTCCCTCCATCCCTGCAAGATTGACAAGATCAAAGTAGGAAAAAGTTCTTTGAATTTAAATAACTTGGGTCCATAATAACTACAACAAATTATCAACTTAGAGGAATAAACCACAATAAAACATGACCTGAATCTTTTCTCTCTCTCTCTCATAAATAATAATATACCAAATAACCTGAGGATTCACAGTTTAATCATAAAACCTTCTTCTTCGGCTCTGCAACCAGCTAACGAATCATGGCCTTCTGGATCAGCCTATGCCAGGTGTCACGATCTCGTGCAGCCCCTTTCCAGTTCTGAGCTCCAAGCAGGTATCTTGCAGTATGTGCCACACTATCCTGCCATTTTAGTCTTGGCCGTCCCCATCGTCTTGTTCCATGGAGCATCTCGGTAAGAATCTTCTTCGGGATCACTGAGTCATCCATCCTGGACATATCGCCAGCCCATCTCAGCCTTCCAAGGCTGATGATTCTGACCACATCTGGCTCATTCATCAGGTCGTACAATTTCTGGTTGCTATGCCTTCACCACATATTCCCGACTCAGATTCTCCCATAGATACATTGAAGGATGCGCATTTCATATGTATGCAAAGAATGAGTGTCGGCCTTGATCATAGTCCAAGCTTCAGACCCTTAGGAAAGGACAAGGTGAATTAATAGTTAGTAGAGGATCAGCTTTGTGGCTCTTTTTGCTATAAGGTACATAAGGTTGCTTCTTAGCTGAAGTCTTTGGCCAAAACAAACATCTGTTTGCAGCAGTTACCCGACTCTTTACTTCGCCAGTAATATAATTTTCAGAGTTCGCCTGTGTTCCGAGGTATGTAAACTCGTTCACTTTTTTAAATGAGAATCCACCGAAGCCCACTTTCTTCCCCGGCTCTCCTCCCTGACCCATGACCATACAATTGGTCTTAAGTATCGTTCATATTAAATATAATTAATTCTAAGCTTCTCGCATTGGATTCAATCTCAAGGAATGCTTCCTTTACAGTTCTTTTAGGCCTGCCAACTATGTCCAGATCGTCAGCGAACCATGTGATCTGTAACATTCGGTTCATGATTTTAGAGGAGGTCTGGATGTTGGAGCTTCTGACAGCCTTCTCCAGAGTAAGATTAAAGAGAAGGTAGGGCAATGCATCTCCCTGTCTAACATCAACTGTGACCAGAAATTCCTCTGAGTGCTTAGTCTGAATCCACACTTTACTTCTACCTCCGTCCATTATAGTCCGACATAGTCTCATAACTTTATTGGGCAAATTGCGTTCCTCCATCGCTTTGTATAGTTGCTCCCTATTGATTGCCATATGCGTTTTTAAAATTAATAACCAGGTGAATATTTTCAAATATTTATTGCAATGTGAAAATTTGGTCAATTGTTGAGTTCCCTTTCCAAAATCCACATTGTTACAAACTTAGTGCTTGCTCTGCCATAGGAAGTAATTGCTCGAAGAGAATGTAGAACAGAATTTTATTAGCTACAGGCAGCAACAATTTGCCCCAGTATTTGGTGCACTCAAGAAGTCACCCTTCATATGGATCGGGCAGATCACTGATTGGTGCCATTCTTCCGGTATTTGTTGTTCCTCCCAAACACATATTAGGATCTTTTGCAGGGCTTTAGTTAATTCAGAACCCCCACATCTAAACATTTTGGAATGAGGCCTTTAGCCAGGAGGCCATTATTAGCTCTCAATTTCTTGATGGCCGATTGCACCTCATCTGGTGGTTCTATGTCTTCAACTGTTCCTCCTTCCAGTTTCTCAGCTGAGTTATTGGGAGTAAGGAGCTCCCAGAAGTGCTCTTTCCATCTTTCTTAGTCTTCCCCATAGGATCTTAGTCTTCCCATTGAGCAGCTGCTCTTCCAGGGTTTTACAAGCAGAAAGCCTTGGCTTAAAATTTTTTTGCATGAATTCACCTTCCTACAGAATTTTCTAGAGCCGTTAGAATTCTTCAGCTCTTTGGATCTCTTCCATCTCTTTTCTTCTAAATACCTTCTTTTTTCAGATGAGGCGCTTCTTGTCTCTTCTCCTCCTCTATTAACCCTTCAATTCATTTGATTATAGGCCGCATTCTTGGCATCTGTTACATTTCCTTCCAGCCAAGCACTTCTTATGCATCAGCTACCTGGTTCCATCTAAGGTCAAGACTACAATTTTTAAGAAGATCAAGGTTGCGTATTCTTGAGTCAGGTACAGACTGATAAGAAAAATGGGCATCATCCTATTTTAGTTTCAAGGTGTTATGTTTTCAGGTACTTTTTGCTCCCTCATTTCTTAGTAGGGACATTTGATCTTGGAGCAGAGCCACGACCAAATAGTGGTTAGAGTCTGTGTCGACTCCCCTAAGCATCTGAAGGTCCATTAGATTGGTCTTATACTTTGCACTTATCATAAAGTAGTCAATTTGATTGACTGTAGTACCGTCGGAAGAAATCCAGGTTCTTTTATATATGGGCTTATGAGGGAATGTTGTACTCCCAATGTTAATGTCTTAAGCTGTTGCAAACCTATCAATCTTTGCCCATTGTCATTACTGACTTCATGGAGATTATGCAGGCCATTCGTTGGCTAGTAAATTCCTTTTTTGGCATTAAGATTTCTGGCAACCACTTTATTATCATGTCTCTGGTATTGGCCCATTGATTTTTCTGGCCGGTCATAAAAGAGATCATTTTCTTCTTCTACGGAGATCTCTGTTGGAGCACATACACTAAAAATGGAATACTTCCTAAATTTCCTCCAGGGCATATAAAGCATATTCTTGGGATGATCACTTTAAAGTCAGTAGCCAACTGCCTGAACCTACTCCCTACTATAAGTACAGTTCCTTATTGGTGATATTGAGTGTGGCGGCTAAGATAGACTATGTGCCTATTCTTTTCAATTATACCACTCCCTATCGATTGGATCTCCTGGATCATTGAATATGTCTGTTGAATATGTATCTAATTGGTCTAGGAGCAGTTTGAGTTCCCCGGGTCGGTACAAGCTTAAAACATTCCACTGTCCAATTTTAAGGATTGTAGTGTCTACTGACTCTTCTTCACCTTATGAGAATTTTATAAGGAATATGAGCAATTATTGACTGTCGGATCCAAATGGGCCACAACGGGATAAATTGTTATTAGGTTTCTACCTTCCATATTGCTGGCTGGTGTTCCATATTCCTGATCTCTACGAATTTTATCTGCTCCCAACCAGAAAGAACAGAATACTTGAATTCAGGGTCTTTAAATTCTACAGTTATCTTACCTTGAGCTCTGGAGTGTTCCCCGCCCCTTTGCAGTTGGCCTCCTGAGTCGGCTTGAGAGAGCTGCTGTAGACCCAGTGGGCTAGGTTCATCTGTCACTATCCCTAATTTATATGCTGTGCTGCCAGCGTACACTTCCTGACAGGACTGGCTTCAGATTACCTCTAGGCATCTCTTTCAAGATCCCCATCTCTCATCCGTTCAAAAAAAAAATTCTTGGTAGCCATCAACAGGGATTGGTCACATCCAAATTGCACTGGGTTGCTCGGTTTAATGGGATTCATCAGGTGAAGGTGAGAGTGGAATTGAGAATGAGAGGCTGCTTGTTGTCAAGTATTGCACATCTCTAGTCCTATAGACACCTTAATGATATAACTAGTTCTGACATTTGACCATAAGTCGTCCTTATAACAGTGAAGATATTTAAAAGAAATTTCATCTGAATAATAAACATTGAACTAGAATCAGAGCTTAAAAATATGGAGAAGGCAAATCTGGAATTGTTTACCAAACTAATTAGCTATTTTCTTACTATATGGTAAAAATGAGCTAATTGGGTTAATAGGGGCTGGGCATATTGCTGGGATCAATGTAGAAAGTCTTGATGAATTGCATGAATGAATTGCATATTAATTTGCAAATATCACATACTCAATGCTCCAATGCATACTTTTTCTTACTGGATTTTAAGAGTGTTATGTAATAATGTTTATAGATTTCGTGGTACCACACTATGAAGTTCTGTTGTTATATGTCATTCTGGGATGATATGTATGTCTATAAAATTTCAAACCGCTTAAAATAATATTCGATATTAGTATATTTTATTAGTAGTCATTTTATTAGTATGTTGTAATTGCTTCTGAGGATATCTTTATGATTGCATTGTTTCATGTATTGAATATTATATATAGCATTACGTACTGGGTCAATGCATACCTATAAACCTTTAACTTGTTACAACCTATAAAACCTTTAACTTTTTATATTTTGTTCCCTGACTGAAATTTCTACAATGTCAATTTCTCCTACAGGTATCGAGACCCAAAACCAGCTCTGTATGAGCCTAAAACGATTATTAAAGAGAAAGCAACATTTGGGCAATCACTGGGACTAGTTGTAAACTACAATAGACTCTCTACTCCAGATAAGGGAACTACTCTAATTGCCGAAGTTTCAACATTGACGTTTTGTAAGTATGCACTACAATGAAACTAAGTTTTATAATTACAAATCAGTTTGTTACAATAAAAGGAGTATTAATAAATAATTTCAATTTTTCTTGCAGGTGTAATGACATTCATAACAACATTATGGCTAGTAATCTTTGAGGATACTATAGGCAGTGATTCATGGAGTATCTATGTTTTTTACCTTCTACTTTCCCTAACTTGCCTCCCGGTCATTGTGATGTCATTACAACCTCAACACGTACCTAATCTGTTTTTTAAGGTACTTATAATTCAGTTTGTATTTTATATATTTGATTAGATTAATATTTTAAGTCAGAAATTATAATTTTATGTCTTTTCAATTCATACTTTGATCATAAATGCTTCAGCATTGTTATATATTACTTTAAGAATTTTAAGAAAATTTGTTTGTTTAGGTAATAATACCATGTTTAATTTAGTTATAACAAGTTTAGGAGGGTATACTATTCTATTAAATGGATATACCAACTTTAATAATATATACAAATTTTATATTCTTATTAGAGATAGTAATACAGTCACTTTGGTTTTGTAGAAGAACAAGAAAAATATTTCTTACTTAAAAAAAATTCTCTTTAGACTGTTTCCGAGGAATCCTATCATCAGAGTTGGGTAAATTTCATTCTAACTAAAGATTACAGAAAATGAATATTACAAAGGTTAATGAGATTATTTTTCTTCATCATGGCTGCATTTTTCTTCATATAATCATTAAAACATCATGCTCTTCCATGTCTATTATATGTTTTTTCTATGATGTAAGACCATGAAAATTTAACATGCATTTCTTGTTCAATTTTTTAATTAAAAAATGATCTGTTTGAATCGTTTGAAGAATAGATATCTTCTTGCTTGTCCTTTGGTATCAGTCCAGTATCATTATCATGAACATGCAGTTAGTTAATATTGTATCAATACACTATGAAGGGTCATGAGGAATAACAATCAATATAGATTTTTTGATAATTACGTTTTTAAAATTTACTGACTTAAAAATGGCATTTTAGGAAGAGTTGTCACATGACCTCATAACTAGGCTCATCCTATATGCTAGTGTTACTGTATAATATACAGTGTATTGTGATGATAATAATAATAAATTTAGTGTTATTAATAATAATATAGTGTCGTGTTTAAAAAGAATAAACCTGAAAAAATTTAAAATTGTACCAAATAAAAATATTTTAACTTTAAAAAAAAAAGTTTAGTTGATAAAAGTTAGTGAACAAGATAAAGAAAGTATCCGGGCTCTCGCTTCTTGCTTCTGAAAAACACAAGTGGAAAAAAAAAAAAAAAAAATCAGCGAGCAGAGCAGGAGAATATTGATACAAAAATAACTTTTTTGAAAACAGGAGATCTTGAAATTGACAAGTTGGTGTATGAGTGGTTTTGTCGAGCAAGAACGGCTAACAAACCGATTAGTGGGCCTTTAGTTAGAGAAAAGGCGTTGGAAGTCGACCAAGCATTAGGGCAAACCGAATTTAAAGCTTATGTCGGTTGGTTGGACAAATTTAAAGCTAGACACAAAATAAGTTACAAAACTTCAAGTGGAGAAGAAGCATCAGTAAACGCCGACATGGCTAGTAACTTGATTGGTAAAAATTAAACAGTTAAGTGATGATTATTTGGCAAAAAATATCTTTAATTGTAATGAAACGGCTTTATTTTTGAACATACTGCCAAATAAAACAATGATATAACTACATACAAATTTATGTTTAACGCATATGCAGCTATAAATATTTATTGTACACACATGTACGATTTATTTATTCAATTTATAAAAAAATAAATCTCCTCAAACTCTTTTTATGTAGATTGCTTTTTCCAAGTTCAACTTCATTTTTAATCTCTTTATTTTTTATCCTGTTTTAGACTTTAATCAGGTTTGTATTTTAGAAAAAATTCTCATAAGTGGACACTTCTAGTAACCGAACAAATTATCATTCCCCAGTGATGTCCATTTAAGAGAAGTTCCATTGTATTTCGTCTGTTATCCAAACATATTTTAATTTAAAAAAAAAAAATTACCTGCAAAAAAAATTGAGAATGTGGAATTGTTTCTTCACAAAAAAATTGGCATTGATCGCTTTTCTTTGTGATTCTTCATGTAATTTCCATTCAAGATAAAATTCACGAATAACCAATGAACAAAGCAAAACTTTGTATGTTTCAGATTTTAATTAAAATTCACGAATAACCAATGAACAAAGCAAAACTTTGTATGTTTCAGATTTTAATTGAATGTTTTACTGAGTAATAAGATAAATTTGACATTATCGTAAAAAGTTAATTTAAACATTGTCGAATGGCGATGAATTTGCTCTAATCTTGATCTGAAATTGCTTAATAAATCACTGATGAATAAATAACATTTTTTTTTCATAACAAAAGAATACGATTTAATAAATCATAATTTAAATAAAAGTGTATCCATCAATAATAAGAAATTTCAACAATATTTTTCAGTTGAAAGCATGTTGTTTATTTACAATCAAGAGCATCAAGGTTAGGCTTGATAAAGCTCAACTTGATTCTTAGGTCCTTTTCAACAGTGAGTGCTTTTTCCTTTATTGCAGTAGCCATGCTGAATCATTTTTATTAATAGCAGATTGTGTTTATTTATCTTATAATTGATGCATTCAATAATAATTTTAAAAAATTGTTATCCCTCATGTATTAATTAATGTGTTATCCCTCAATGTATTAAAAAAATGATCTTATTCATAACTTTTATTTGCTTGTTCACGTTCCACCTGAAACATCCTTGCATATCACCAGTGGTAGGCGTCTGGGAACCTCGGATATGTACATTATGTATAATATTATTTATTTAGTCAACATGTAATTTGCATTTCATCTAATAGACAGGTTTCATGAAACTAACATGAAATGATATTCTTTATTGCATCACCATTGCCAGACCAGATATGGAAAATGAACCATTTTATATGCCTGATAAAAATCGAGAGTAGATTTACCTTGTTATATTATTAGTGAAAATTACAAAATCATATTAGATATTATTTTTCAGGTTCCACTCATTCCGTTTCTGCCATGTATGAGTGTATTTATGAATGTTTACCTAATGATGAAACTTGATATTCACACCTGGATTCGATTTTCAATCTGGTTAATAATTGGTATGTAAAATTTTTCATCATTTATAATTGTTTTCTTCCATCACTTTTAGCAGAAATAGTATATTTGTATATATGCATATATTTATGTATTTGATTTTAAATTTACATATCCCGGAGGTAAACATTATTGTTTTGTACATATCTTATAAGTATTTTTTTTTCATTGTACACTATATATCCTATATCTAAATGAGCATCAATAGAGGGCTTCATTTTGTGATATAAACATTCAGATATTTATTCTGCTTCCAGTATACTATAAAAAAAGTTTATATTAACCATAATCCAATTCTCAATGATATCTCGATATTTAAGATTTTTTAAAATTATAATTGGTACAACTTTACAATTGGCTCGCATTATCAGTGTCTGCACCCGAAGCTACCCAAAGGCTGCAGCACTATCACTCTCTAGCACCATTTGTGCTAACGAACTGCTTTAACTTGTATTCTATTGTGAGATTCGTATTCATTGAAATTATTAAAATAATCACTGCTTTAATTAGATATTATATAAAATTATTTATGCTGTTCTGCTCACTATGCTCCCTCAAGAGATAAACAAAATCCCAACGGATCCTTTTCAGTTGAGATCCTTACCATAATTTCAGTTATTACTGCTTTAATTAGACCACATTTGTTGATTTACGCTTTCTCAAGAGATATTCTTTGTGTCTGTATTTGTATATGACCGGGATCTAAAAGCACAAAGTCAATAGCTTGCCTTAGGCCCACCAGAGTTCTGTACTGCTTTTTTTCCAACTTAGCAAGGTGGACCAGACTTCTAAGATTAAATATGATTAATCACTTTTTGCTGTTGAATTAGTTCACAATATGCGTCACTTGAGACGTATTCCAGTTTTTATCTAGTGAAGGCAGCTTTGCTTTGATTCTTGAGCTTATTTATGCTCAAGACTGCATTTATCTTAGGTTCTTTCGTTCTTTGCTTCTATTCTTTTGCTGCCTGCCGACTCTTTCATTAACCTTAAGATCACAAAGTGCTGGAACTCACTGCAGGACTAATTCTTAGTTCTGTGCAGTCAATTTTTCAAATTAGTGACCTCCTTAATGAATTCAGAGATCTGAGGACTGAGGACTTCTTTTAAATTTTTTTAACATTTATAATCCTTTAACAGATAGTAGCTTGTCCTTCACTGAATGCTTATTTATCCAACAGTTTTTTTTTCTTTCTACTGACAATTTCTTTCAAGAAATTTTAAGTAAATGCTAAACTTTGCTGAACATAAATTTCTGTCATCTGTTTTTACAAATTCTATTAGATGAGGATGGATGGTAATCTCTGAATCACCAAAATTTCACTGTATTATTAATTGTTTGGAAATTTAATCATAGAAATGTTTTTTGCCAAAATTTGGTGACTGAAACATTAAAGTAAACATTTTATTGATGTTGAATAATTATTGTTATCATTTGTAATAATTTACTTTTTTTTATATTATTATTCTTTTCTTTTAGGTGGAATAATATACATTTTCTACAGTATATCGCATAGTGTTGAAGGTAAACGACTAAAAGGCTCAAAAGAAGAAAAGAATATTAATATGCGTTAAACTGCAATGATTAATATTATCATTGACTTGAAAGTATTATTTGTTATGAGATGTTCAGATAAAGCAGCCCTCTCTTCAAATGGTGGAGTTTTAAACATAATTTTTTTTTTTAAATGACTTAAGTGAAATTTTCTAACATCATTAATCCACAGTGATTCTAATTAATAAATAAATATTTTTATTAATGCAACATTATTGAGGTAAATTTTTTCATGAGGTAATTTTTCCAATATGTTTGAAAATATCCAGGAAGACAAAAAAATTTTGGGCCTAATCAAATTTATTATAAATGATACTCATCTTATGTTCTAGTATTTAAAATTGTCATGCTTAATAGCCTCAGTTGCTGGAAGTCATTATTAGAGAATATTTTGTAGATGTTTTGAATTCCATTGTAAATAGTGTATTGTATATTTTAGTATAAAAATTGTATTATATGATTGTGATGTGATATTACTATTTGTGATATAGTTCAAATCTGTATAAGAGAATTCCATTTTTCTAATATGCATACAATAACTATAACTACTATATCACAATATTAGTAGATTCATTTATAATAATTAATAGAAACCATAAAAATTCTTAAAGGGCCATTCAGATATTATTTTACATTATATTTGGCAATTTTTGCGTCCCCATCATCCTAATTGAGTCACGGTTACGAGAAACTCTTCTTCCTCTTCTGTCATATTACTTCTTTGTCTTGTGGACTTAGATTAATAGACAATGTATGACATGTCGACGAACTGGTCGTGACCCAAGCCACAATCCTCCCACTTTTTGTGGCATGATGGAATATGTGGATAGCCCTAAGGAGATAGATTGTAAGGAGTTATCCTATATTTGCTGATCCCTCTGCCGATCACAATTTGACTTTCCTGATCAATCAGGGCCTTTGACAAAATAAGAATCCCACTAGTTTTAAGATTTTTGGTAGGGGTAACAGCAAGCTTAATCTTTTTGTAATAGTTGTCTTTTTTATCGACAAGAACGTGAATTTGAAAGGGAAAAAAAATCACCAAAATAAACTAAAGTAAAAGAAAGATTATCTCCACAATTTTTTTTCTTCATAAAAAATTGACTTTATCTTAAAATATCTTTCTAAATTTTAAATAAACTTAAATGTTTAAGTTAACTGCTATCTGAAAATTGAAAATACAATAGCATCAAGTAGTTGCTCTTGTTTTAATCATCCGTTCATGGTTATTTTTCAAGTAGAATATTTAATTGTGCCAAAACCAGGGCTTGAAACTTTTCCATTTAAACAGTTTCAAAGAAACTTTTGAAAAAAATTGTTTACAATAAAACTTCAAGGAACTTTTTTTGTAATGAAGTTCTACATTTATTATAAAAATGTTACTTTACTTTTATTGATCTAAGTTTAAAAAAAAAAAAATTTTGTTAAATAGCTAGAAAAAAAAAGAAAATATATTTAGAGAAAATTGCTAGGAGCCAACACAGCAAACTTACAATTCTATTTGTTTAGTTCTTTTTTGTTAAATGAAAATTGTCTATTGCAAAGATTTTTGTTTTTCTTAGCATTCTTTAATTTTATCCTTAATAATCAAAGATAGAAGAGGATTTGAAAGGATAATATTACCAGTTTATTTAGCTTCCTTCCTCGACAATGAAAATTTATGGGCAACCAGTCAAATTAAATGTGTCTCACCACCAGTGAGAAGTAAATAGTAAATGGGCTTAGATCACAGATATAATTTTTCTTGAATGAATTACATGATTCTGATGTTCCCTTTGTTTGAGTAGCTAAGAATGTCCTGTATAATTACCATTTACTTTTTGGTGAAATGAATTGCTTATCAGAAATTTAAAATAAAAGTTCTATAAAATCTTTTATTTAAAAGCTCCATAGCATAAAGTTCTAGTTCCAAAAGAACAGAAAAACAATAAAAAATTAAAATTCCAGTCATACTCAAACTGATTAAGAATAAAAGTTAACTTTTAATTTCAATTCCTGGTCAAAACAATACCAAGTTCAGGCATCTTCAGAACTAAAATTGTTATTACTAATTCTTATAATTAAGTAAAAGTTTTGGTAAATAATGGGGCATTTGATACATTCCTTGTAAATGATAACTAAATTAAATAATCTAATAAATGCATTAGATTTCATGTCGCAAGGTTTGACTAAATTTGAGGATGCATTAGCAAGTTTGTTATAAACCTCTACTTGAGCCTTTTGATTTGGAATTTTCCAAAAGTGGCCTATTTATTTATATTTTATAAAACATTTCAGAGCTGCATTTTTCAAAATTTGATGTGCATTTTTTCCCTTCGTTTTTACTTATTTATTCATGAATAACACTGATGTTATGATATCATTAGCAATAAAGATTGATTAAAAAAAAAAAATTTCAACATGAATTTTAAATCACATGTGTATGTCTGTGGAGATTACTGTTAACACCACTTAATTAGTGACTTAAATTCAAAGCACGAGCTTCACTATATGTGACGTTAAACATACTTAGTTTTATGTGTAAAATATCGAATAGTTGTTACAACTAAGGTAAATGTTGTTGGACTTATAATCCTGATCTCTCAGGGTAATGACAAATTCAGAATCCCACTAGTATTTAAGTTTTCTTTACTTTAGTTGTTGCAAGTATTGCGTTATAGTGTTTGTAATGTAATGTAATTATCAGATTATAATGATTCATCAGAACAATTAATAACAATAAAAAATGTATAGATAAATTAATTCAATTCAAGGTTAGACATTTACACTTACTTAACAAATTAACTACTTAATATAACAAATAATTTTTTTTTTAACAATTATCTTTGTTTAAAAAAAATATTTTATCATGATATTAGACTTGTCACTCATAACTTTTCAAAAATATTGAAGGGTTTGTTGAGGAATATTGAAAAATACCAAAAATGTTTATTGAATTATTATTATTATTGGTAGTACTAGTATTATGGAACTATTGTAATATTGTAAATAGTATTGAAAATTTATAATCTATCTACAGTTGTGCAGTATTATAAGGTTATGAAGATATTTTTTTAAATAAAATTTAATTAATTATATTTAACTACTTTTGTTTTAGTTTGTTTATTTACTTTTAGCACCCCTCCCTACCAAGTGTAGTCAATTCAGTGTAGCATGAGGCTTGAGGAAATTTTTTAACCTGCCACCATCCGAATAACATACCTAAAATTGTTATCTATCAGAACCTCAAAAAAATACTGTTAAAATATTATTTGAATGTATCGATGTCTTCAGGTCGTGCATTACCTTCAAAGTTGATGGAAAAAAAATTAACAGAAAAAACATAGATTACAGTTAATATTTAAATTAACTATATATTTATATTTTATATTAATATATAAAATATATTAGCTTTAACTATTTGTATTAACTATTAGTTAATAGTTAAAGGATAAAACTATTTATAATTTATATGTTTTTTTTTTCTATTTCATTTCAGTTGACTTTAAAATACTTTAGCTTATATTAGTTAAAATATTTCAAAACAAATTATTTTACATAACGTAATGGTATTCTGTATAAGGGTCTCAATCATTCTATTGAGTCAAATCTGGAAGGCACAAATAGATTGGAAGTTTTCTGCAGCCGAACAGCAGAATACCTTCATCACTTTAAAGTTACCGTGCAAAAATTTTTACAAAAGATTCAGGTTATGAACATGGCCCTAGCACAAAATAATTAGAAAATAATATTTTTAAGTGTCCCTTCGCACAAAGGCATAAGCGGCAACAAATGAGCCGATGAAGGAGAAAACGTAACAGCAAAAAGCTGTGATTTCCACATTTTTGCTAGAAGGATATAAGTGAGGTAAGTAAAAATTGGAAGGCAGAGTGGGAAAGTCTTCCGCTAAACCACCTCTGTCAAATCAAAGATAGGAATTATACCTGCTTGCCTCCAAAAGATATTGCACAGAAAGAATGCTGCATTATAAACAGGCTAAGAATTGGGCACACCAGGCTGACTCATCTCCACCTACTTTTAGGACTAAATCAGCCAATATGCCAAATTTATGACTACACACCATTAACATACATTTATTCGAATCCAAAAAATCTCATAAAGAAAGGCTAAACACAAAAATAGAAATTTCTTTCCCGTATAAAGAAAATAATGGAATCGAAAAACACTGAAAGCTACAAAGAAGAACGGTAATCGCTAATGGCCTCAGCAGTCAAAACAATGTTAAATAAATGAAAATAAAAAAACTAATTTTAGAAACTCAGTAAATACTAATCACTTTACCAAAGATGCTGTTTAAGGATATTAGGAAAATAATTCATAAAAGATTTTTGTAATATTTTATTTGTAATATAAAAAAGGGAACAGTTCACATTAAAAACCAAGAATTTACAAGGAACATAACATGACTGGAACTACTCATTACGACATGCAATTAATTCTGCTATATAAATATGTAATTAAACTAAATGGAAATATAATATTAAGAAGACAAAATTTTGAGAGATGAAATTAGTTGTTCTTAATTATTGAAAAACAGATTTCATTACAAACAAAAAAAAATTTTAAGTTATAATGTAAGTTTATTGAACTGATATAAGCACTCCAGTGATTTACATTTCATTTATTTGAAAAACTTTCTAAAATGTCCACAAAATTATTCAAAACTTTATGAACATTATCAAAATTATAAACATTATGAAAAAATTACTTTATATAATATTTTTACTAGACAATCATAAAACTCTAAATATGAAATCTCTCAAATTAGGTTTATTGCCACTATTTCATTACTTTATATATTTTATTATTTTTTTTTTGTTTTTATGAATTTATTTTTTCAAATAGTCATAACACAAAATAAAACTATATAAAGTTTTACAGAGATATAAATTCACAAAATATTACACAATTCACTATAAATAGTCTCACTATGAATCATTTATATTAATAAATAATACCTGTCTCAGAAAAGAATTTCATATCGTAATTTCAAAACATTATAAATTTAACGAGGGAAGTGATATTTTAAAAGATTATAATAACATTTCTACAACAAATATCAAAATATATTTTGTACAATTTTCTCGATCAGTCTTCACACTTTTTTATTTTCTATTATCAGCAAAAAATTATACTATATAAATTGGAAATTAATTTGGAATTGTTTTTAAAAAATGTAGAAATTTACTTTTTTCTTTTCTTTTTTTTTAATAACCCATTTGAATGTTCAACATTTTACTCTATAAAAAAAAAAAAAACATTGCAACTCTGAGACAAGGAAGACTATAAGTATTATGTTAAATCACAACTACTTTTTGTATAATACTAATCATACAAATCAAATTAACAATTTCAAATAAAAACTATATACAACATTATTATAAACCAGTTAACACATAACAAACACATACATCATAATGATGTGTAGTATGTATAATCTCTACAGCCAAAAAAACAATTAAAATAAAATAAATACATAAAATAATTATTATAAAAATAAATAAAGTAATAGGATTTCATTGTGATCTTAAATTATGTCTATAATTTTCAGGTTACAGAACATAAATAGAAGGGGGAGAAAGCACCAAATTTTATATATCTACTTTTCCCATGAAAGGTTTCTAAATATCCTAATCTCAAATCTAAAATGTTATGAAACAATTTCAAATATGGCTTCTTGGCCTACTCCTTACCTTAATTAGCATTCACAGCCTGTGATTTGCATATAAGGCAGCAGTACTATAAACTATCCAGTTATATTTATAAATATTCTGCAAGAATTAGTTCAATTTTGTTCAAATAACGTAACCTACAATAGGAATCCTTATTTAAATAAAAATAAGTGAACAATTTTCACTCTGACCCCTTTATCTTAGTAACTTTTTAAATATTTTAGCTTCATTTCAAATCATACTGTGCACTTATACAGTAATTGCAATAATCTTAATTTAAGAATATCACAAAACCACAACATCATCGTTTTCTTGTGGTGCCTAGAGAGGACTAGACCACACTTGACTTACTTATAAATTATTAAAATACTGCGACTGCTAAGGAACTATCTTTGAGACAGACCTTAATCTTACATAAAATACTATAAACTTGTTAAAAAAACAAAAGAAAACTGTGTAAGTGCAGCAAAGGTTTTGATTGCCATAAACAAGGTGGTTAATTATTAATTTTTCATTAATGGAATGTGCTATTGAAAAGATACTGGTCAGAAATTTTATGATGAATAGACTTAAAATAAATGTCTGCACTTATACATTTATGAGATGCCTAGCTTCACAACATATGTTTTTTCTATGCATTTAAAAAAATAAATGAACTAATTTTCAATTATTTTACCTAAAATGAATATGCTGAAATCATCACAACATTTGACATTTGACTAAGTATAAGTAATACTCAAAATGATTATTTTTTTTTTTTTAATTTCTTAAATAATCAAGAATTCTAAGAACTAAACATCTCTTATTATAGCACTTGTATAATATCTCCAGATATTTCACAAGTGCACATTAGACTTCTGTGACAAAAAAGGATTTGCAATATTATAAATTGTATTTTTAAAAAGAATAAATAAATAAAATGAAGGGAACAACTGACTGGATATTTCCTTATTTAGCTGCTGACATTTCATGTAAGCTGGTGATTGTTCCGGTTACAAAACCAAGAACACCAAAAGAAATGATAAAAAGGTTTTTCCATAGAATCCAATTGAAACGGCCAAGTCCAGATTCCCAAAGCACGACAAGTTCGATGAATGAAGGGAACATGAGGCCCAGGGTTGACAAGCAGACAGCTCCAACTAAAGAGATGAATGGTCCAATATTTGGAATTGCAATAGCAACAGCCACTGAAACAGTAAAATTATTATTTAAGTGTCTAAATTATGATCAAATAAATAAAAATGTAGCTTAAGCCTGTAATATAGTGTCAAATTATAAATAGTTTTCCTGATATCATTCTTATCTATTTATCTTAAAAAACATACTATAAGGTAATTTGGTGTAAGTGCACACTAGATTTTACAAAGTTCAACTTTAAATTATTGTAAAATCTTTTTGAAGCTAGATATCTCTCTATTTTTAAAAATGTTCCGGAGACGATTATATATAAATATTGCATTCAAGCCCATGTTCCAATGACATCCATTTCTATGAGATTGATAATTCAATTTAATAGTAGCTAGTGCGCACTTTCCCTTGCCTTAAGGGGTAAGTGCATATTACTTATCTGGAAGACTCCTCAAGTAGGAGCTTCCATTCTAAATAAATAATAAATCCTAAATATCAAAATCAAATGCATAAAAGCCGTTAGAGAAAAATAAAACGAACTGAAATCCAATAAATAAAATGTTCTGAAACTTACCGACTAGAGGAATGAATGCATGATGTATCCGTTCCTGATTTTAATCAAAATTTTTTGGGTGATTCTACATTGAAAAAAAGTTGACCTATATCCTTCCGTTTTGTCCAATGGGCCTTAGGAGCTGAGAAAAAAAATGAAAACTGCAGAAAATGCTTTATTTGATATCTCATGTTTGAAGAATGATATTGACATGATTTTTTCAGCTGAACATTTTTTTTTTTTTTAGAGTATATTAAAGGAAAAATATGAACATTAAAAAATAATTTATTTTTGGTCAAATAAATCTAAAAAAGTGTGTAAATTATTAAATAAACTAGCCTCATAGTTTTTTTTCCACACCAAAAATGATTGCAGATTTGTATTCAGCACATCAGAAAACCTAAATGTTGTAAAATCATCGAAAACAAAAAAAGGAGATTACGTTGGTAAAAAAAACAAAATTGAAGTTTTTTACGGATAACGTTGGTTCTAAAAAACGTAGGAACATCATTGTTAAAGCAAATTGCGTAGATTAAGAACCTTTACCGATGCCCCAAATTTGGTTTGAATTATTCAAAGATTTCCTTACTTATGAGTGATAATTTAAATCTTTAAAAAAATTTGAAGGGGATATCTTTGGTAAAATTTGTATGCCAACAATTTTTATTTTTAGATATGCTCGAAAGTTCAATTATTTCATTTTAAAAAGTTGTATCACTAAAATTATAAGTTATCATTATAATTATCATTATAATTATAAGTGTTACTTGCAACACTTTGAATAAGGCCTTAAATATTCAAATTGCATTTAATATAATATGATATCCCAAGCAAGTCTGGGTTCTTAACGATACACACATAATATATAAATATTAATTTTGATCAAGAAATAATAAATATTACACTTTTGCACCACCATTATAAACATTATCCCTTTTATAATACTGATTTATATTACATATAACTCAATAAACCTCCCAGAATGCTCCAATTAATTAATTAATTATTTCATTTTAAAAAATTTGATTTCTCTAATATTTAATATTACTTTTTCTAATTTTTTTGTCTACGATAATATTAATAGCGGTGTTATAAAATAGTGAATCGGTAAGTTCTTAAACTACACAATTTGCTTTACCACTGATGTTCCTATGTGTTTTAGAACCAACTTTATCCGAAAAAAAACTTTGATTTTGTATTTACATGGTAATCACCTTTTTTTACACAGACCATCTAAGACAATGCAATAGTTTTTTATATGAATTGAAAGAAGAAACTCCCCTCTTTTTAAGGATTCCAAGAACTTTGATAGTGGGTAAACTGAAGAGGAGATGCAGAGCTTCAAACCCAAAAGTAATATTGTGGCTTTAAAAAGTTTGTGCACACTCAGGACTGAAATTTTTTTTTGTTTTCGATGATTTTTCAACATTGAGGTTTTTTGATGTGCTAAATCCAAATATGCAATCTTTTTTGGTGTGAAAAAAACTATGAGGCTAGTTTACTTAAAAATTTAAACACTTTTTTTAATTTATTTGACCAAAAATAAATTATTTTTTAATGTTTATATTTTTCCTTTAATGTAATCTAAAAAAAAAATGTTTAGCTGAAAAAATCTTGTCGATATAATTTTTTCAAACACAAGATATCAAATAAAGCATTTTCAGCATGATTTTTTTTTTTTTTTTTTTTTCTCAGCTCCTAAGGCCCATTGGACAAAACAGAAGGATTTGGGTTAACTTTTTTTCAATTTAGAATCACCCAAAAAATGTTGATCAAAATCGGGGATGGACTCATCGTGTAATACTCTCGTGAATCTAAAATGAGAGTTTTATTTATAAATATTTATATTTTTGAATACCTTACTTTTATAAGGTTTGAATGAAGAGAAACAATTTACACAATAAATCATTCATTCATCACTTTTCATTTTACATGTGTATTCATTCCGTGAATATTACAAAACTCACACACTCTAACTAGGCAAGAAGGTTATTTTATTTTTTCACAAGCACTTCAGAGCGCAGCACAACAACAGCGCCAACATCCTTCAAATTCAAATCTTAATGCTTACATGTTTGAAACAATATAAAACATCTTTGTAAGTGAAAATGATAATAATACTTACTTGTCGCAGTAACTAAAAAGATCCTGATAGAGCTTTCGGCCAAGAAGGGACGAGATGTGAACCTGTGTTTTAATGCCTTCCAGATGATTTCCATTGGAACATAGAATTGAAGGGCATATGTCAGGAAAATAGCAATAGCTATCATGATGTTTACAGACTGAGCCAATCTATAAAGAAAAAAGAAAAGTTATGTTCATCGGCTGAAAAAAGAATATATCAAAGAAACCATCATATTCCATGTTTTTTTATATTTTAAGAGTTTATTCTCGTATTAATAAATGAGGCATGTATGCTAAACCCTGTTTACAGGTGACCAAAAAACTGAAAACTGAAGTTTTAAGAGAATAGGATGATTTTTCTCGGCAACTATGGTATTGAATAAATGGGTTGTATGAGCAAGGGTAGAAAAAAATCCTTTTAGCCATAGATAGAGAGAGGGGTCTTTAACGACAAAAAAAAAATTATATACTAGGGTTTTGTATAACATGCCTCAAATGGAATGGAAATACCGCCACATTTTATAGGCACATTTTTTTTTTTTTTTAATGTTGATTAAATAAAGAACTGTAGGGCTTGTTTATAAATAAAAAATTATTATTTTTTATTCATGAATATATTAAAAAAACTATTAAGTCAGATTCACAAGTCTTGAATGCTTTTCTTATATCAAAGGATAATATATTTTTAATATAATTTTAGTTTTAGTTTATTATATGATTTATTTATGTAATTTATAATTACATAACTTTATAATTAATATTTTTATAATTAACATAACTAAATTTTGTTTACAATAATATAATTTAAACTGTCGACAATTATACTCACAATTCCTTAGGCAGATTCAGTGTGACGCTATCCTTGGTGGTATCTCCATACTTCAGGAATCCAAAGAAACCAACACCAGCGTACAGTGAGACGACAAAGAACATCCCAGTATTCAAAACACCAGGGCAGCCAATGAAATGTGTGGGGGTTTTCATATTGTTCTCAAGAGGCATAACCTGAGAACAGATTAATGCTGCAAAGCTCAAATTAACTATATATTCCAAATCGAACACAAACCAAAAGTTGCAATTTGCCATTTGAAATCAAATTTAATCCATGTAATTTATGATTCTTTATTCAGGAAATTTAGAAAAACAAATATTTAAGTGTTCCATTTGAAATTTTTAAATCTTTTTTTTTATACTCTACCATAACCTTATCTGAAATTTGAGGTAGTATTCTCATAAAAGAATGTGCAATTTTACTTAAATAATTCTTAATTAACTATTTTTTGGAATAATTAGGTATTAGCAATTGAAACAACTATTTCTAAAATATGGACCATATTAACAGAAAGGGGAATATAACCTTAGTGTTGAGTACCAGAAATGATTGTAAAACAACAGAAGAATTAATTTTAGATGGATTAAAATCAATCGCTATAGAGACTATGACAGGTTGATTGACAAGGTGAGTTTCTATCAACTGATGGTTAGTAAACTTTTGGTATAGGAAGAAGCAATAATAATGCTTAAATCCACAATTTTGTATTTTAAATTGAATGATTCTAAAATTGTAACAAAAGTACTCAAATCGAAGATTTAAATACAGTGAAATTGAGATCAAGTTCATCTATAAGATTTTGATTTTGACATGATTGCATGCAAGTAAAGCTCTTTGGTGGTATCAGCAAACCTCTGTCTAATAAGTCTAATCATCATTGTTAGCATAGACATTTATAATTTTTTTAAAGATATTCTGTAGTGAAACTCACCACCCCAACACCTTCCAGAGCGAAGATAGCTGTACCGAAGAAGATAGGCAATGTTTCAAAGGATGCAAAGGATGGGCGGTCACCTACTGCAGGAAGTCCATCACGGAAGACATAGAAAAATGTTATGACCATACCAATTGCCATGAGGATATTAGCAACCATAGAGAATGGGGCAAGATATTTCAGATTCCTGATCAGGTTAACAGCAATAAGTAGAGGCAGTAGAGAGAGCATGTAGAATCGAAGATCTATATTGTTCTCAAATACTACATCACCAACCTGATGACAGAAACAAAACAATGTTTTTACTTTAGTATATTAATAAAATTAATACCTGTAATTTTCACAATAATTTCTAACAGAACATTTTAATTATATAAATCATACAGCTTACGTGTAGTATTTTCATTATAAACATACGAATGACAGATGGTTTAAAGCATTTAATTCTGTATCATTGTCTTTCTATCTAATTATCCATATCATAAGTACAGTTTGCTTCTAACTTTTGAGGGGATAAGCACAAAATGAATAGAGGTATGGTCCTCCTCTGCGCATTGACTGCCAGGCAGTCCTTAAAATATGACATTTTATGATATTTTTTTTAAATTGAAAGGCATCAAAACATGTTGTTAGCCTATTCTTGAGGACTCAAAATCTCTTCTTATCTCTTCTCTACAGCATTAATGAATTTTCCAGAGGTATTGTGACAGTTTAAAAATTTTACTTATCTTTTTTGGGATCTTTTATTTCACTTTGTCTTTAATCTGTTGAGTACTTTCCGCCAACCAACTTTCTTAAATGTATTCCAATTTTAACTGATCTCCTATAACGTTTTATTTTAAGTTGTGGGGAGGAGGAGGTATCTCACCAATGTTATGCCAAATCATCTAATTTCTGACATTTAGTTTTAACTTGGTAAGAAAGTAAGAAGAATAACTAATTAATATTTTTATACATGTTACTTCCAACCTTGAAAACAGTTGCAAAGAGCTAAAAGGAAATAACATTTTCAAAAACCGATTGCTACTTAATAGCTTGCCTTCAATAGAGGCGGATCCAGGAATTTTCTGAGGGGGATTCACATATGTACAGGTTATCTCCTCCAATCCTCTTCCAGGGAGGAGAGCATGGCCCCTTCTGGATCTGCTAGTGGCCTCTGGTAATGTGTGATATGAGTACATTACATAAAATAAAAGTGTTGCCGGGCTATATTTAAAACTCGAGTCACGATTTGAAACAGTCTATTTTTTTAAACAATTTTAGTACAACAATTCTGTACACTACCTATATATTAAACTTCCTCAAGTTGCAAATATATTTTAAAAGTTTCGGTTTAGTTTTCATGGAAATATTTTCTTTCCATTAAATAATATGAAAGTAGAACTTTTCATACAATTCTATACATAATTTACTATAAATTGTATGCTTTTCAAGTTAAGCAAATAAAATATTCTTTTCATCATAACTTTTTTCGCTGCATTTCTTCGCTGATATACTACATATATGAAAAGTTAAAGGTCTTTATGAAGAATAATTTAGGCAAGTTTCATCAAAATCATTAGAGCCGTTTTCGAGAAAATTGTAAAAAAGGTAAAATCGATTATATTAAGTGGCACTTCCGGTTGTTGCTGTAACATTACATGCATGTCCCAACCTTAAATACGTAATTTTGAGTATCGTACAACTTTTCGTTTTTGAGCTAGAGTGTTCACATACACATACACACAGACACAGACACATACACAGACCATTTTGCGAGACTTGGTCATTTGGACTCAGGGGACCTTAAAACGTGTATTTCTGTTGAAAACTCGAATTCGAAAATTTTCACGATCGCAATACTTCCCCTTACTATATAATTCGTATATAGGTAAGGGAAAGTAAAAATATGGGCCTTAGTGAATATCAAATATTTATTGGCTTCAATAATATGAAAAAGTATAAGCTAAAGAGAATTAAAATCACTTTACTTTGTGTAGAATATTTAAAAAACTCACCATTTTGGCATTCTTGGCAACAAATGATATGTATACACAGCAACACCCAAGTAGATCAATAACAAGGAACGAATTAATGATTGCCCTATAAACAAATGAAATGATTCATCAAACATTATTTAGAAATGTCACAGTCAGGGAAAATAAATTCAGGAATAAGAAATTTATAAATTAACTTAATACTTTATACTAAATTAAATTTCCAAATCATATTTTCCGTTATTATGATTATTATTTATTTTTTAAAATGATTTTTATGTATTATAATTGATAAAACTATCAACAATAAAAAATAATTCTTTATAAATTTACTTTAATCTAACTAAGATTAATCAGTAATATTTTCCTAACACAATAAAATACACTAAAACAAAGGATTTTGAAGTAGCTAAAATGAAAATAATGTAAATTCTTAAAGAATATTCAAAATACCTGGCAAGAGTAGAGAACTGCCTAACAGATTTTGGTCCAGCCATAAAAGCAACTTCGGCAACATCAGCGAAACCTAAGGAAGGAACTTTCATTCGTCTGCAGAGGATGTGGGAGCATTTGACCTAAAAATGGGGTTCGCGCGCATAAGTGAAATATTTTAATGTTTTTGAATTGTTAAACTAGACTTACCAGCTAGCAGATACCAGCTGCTCAGGCCTCCTTCAACTCGCAAGTCGCAAGCGATCTCTTAAACTCAACTTTGCTGTAAGCTCGCTAATTTTCATATTTTGAAAAGGTAATTTTTAATTATGAGAAGGAAGATGGTGTTCAGAGCAAAAGCAAAGAGAGAAAGAGAAAAAGAGAAGAATTAAAAATAAAAACATCTAATCTAAATGAAAATTCAACTTAATTTGTTTTAAAAAATACCTTTTTTTACCTCTTGTTTACAAGAGCTATCTTTTTGTTCAATCTTGTGATAGCTCTTTGAAGCAGGCTTTTATAAAATATTTGAATTTGTTCTACAAAAAGAGATTTAACAATTAAGTTGAATTATATGTTATACAGCATCAGTCGCCATAAATCTTCTTCATGCCATGATCATATCATTATAAACTTGCAATGCAGATTAAACAATAATTATCTAAAGCAACAAATATTGATTATTTTTCAGCATGGCTCAGTTCTAGAACAAACAGTAATAGCTTCATCAATATAAATTTAAACTAAATCGATGAAATATCTGCATTGTGCTGTTATATTAGATTAATCATGTAGGCACAGATTTCTTATAGTAGGTTATTTGTTATACTTTTCATTGCCATGCTAGTATAAATGAACACACTTAAAATATTCATCAGTAAAGTCTTTCAGTGGCTAAGATCAGTATAAACGATTGGGTCAATTGCACCATATATAGTCAAAAATGAATTATTGCAGTTTTAAGAAAGGTAATTACAGAAACATACTTTTTCAAGCTGCTGTAATAAGTGGAGGATCTGGTAGGATTTATGTTTTTGTTTTTTTGTTTTGATTTTAAATGTTAAAAAGGTAAATATTTTTTTAATTAGATTCTTAATTGGATTAAAAATGTTTTTATAACACATTTGTTAAATAAAAAAGGGTTTAAATTAAAACATAAATATTACATACCAGCTGTGCCCTGCAGTTTCAACCGTATTAAATTTGGATTAATCCTTAAAATACAAAATAACCTATAATTTGTTCTTCAGTCTCATTTGTAGCAGACAATTTCGTGGACCAGTGTCAAAACGACTATATTTTTTTATAAGCGGCAATAAAGTTTTGCTTAAACAAGTTTCACGTTTTTACACCTTCCCAATTTGCTTACAAAATAAGGTTTTCACATAATTTCGCACTTAAATATTTATGTAGTCAACTTCCTTCCACGGGTATGAAGTTGTAATGACAATGAGACGTACGCAAGTTGGACACTATTTCTCTTTGTATGTTCATTTTAGTGAACAATCTATAAATGACTAGGAGACATGAGAAGAAAAAAAATGTAATTTACAAAGCAAATGGATATGATCTTTACTTCTTGAACATGAGTTGAAATGAATAACAATTTCACCATATAGTTAATTTATCTACTAAGCATTTTAAAAACGTTATGAAACTGATGAGAAATGTGAAGTTTGTTTCTGCAAGCCTTTCTAAACACTATCAACCTGTTGTTATTTATCTATAAATTTCAAAGTTCCATTTGGATTAAAAAAATTAAAGTAATAACTGAAATATTCTGAGTGAATTGCATGAAAGTTTTGTCCAAGTAAATAACAATAAATTAATTGATATGGAATATATAGAAATATTTATCTATTTTTTTCAAAAATTTGTAACCTGCTACTTATAACCAATACGAGAAAACATTAAAATATAATGTGATTGCTCTGAAATTTAATACATAGCTCATAATGGTATACAGGTATTATTTGGCCAACAAAAGGGAAAGAGATTTTGAGATAACATAGAAGAGGAAGGGATTGATAGAATAAAGATTTTTTTTTTTTTAATTTTGGGAATTTAAAATTTACAATAACTACAGGAACAACCGGATCTGCAATAAAAAATCAAACAATTAATCATAAAATTTAAAATTAAAAAAAAAAAGAAGAAAAAATTGGTAAATAAAAAATATATAAACTCGTTTGCGAGGCTGACTGTTCAATTTTCAGCAACTCCTGTTCGCAATATCTTGGAGAGTATTTCCCTGAAGAGTTTTTTCTACTGTGAACTTAAGTGATTAAATACAAATAAAGCATGATTGACATTTCATTTCATATAAATGTAAAAATACAAAGTGATTCTTGTATATTTAATTATTTTTTGAGGAATAATAGACTATTTGTCAATCAAATCAGACTTTTGGATCTGCAGTTACAAATAAAAACTATATAGAAAAAACATTTGACTCTTTTATAATGAACAGTAAATACACATGAATTTTTAATGTAAAAGTCATAAAAAGAAAATAAATTAATTTACAGATTTTTTTATGTGATACGACATTAATCAGAATGATGTATCATAAAACCAAAATTATCTGAAGTTCAATGTTTTTCCAATTAACTGGTTCAGCTATTAGGAGCAGAAAAAAAAGGATATCAGCACAATAACTACTAATTTATTTTTATAATACAACCCATTTATCATATATAGGTTGTAATTGACATTGATTTTAATCATCCCTCGAAATTTCTTGAAGGGATTCTGGTACAGTAGGATGTCTATTTATTAGTCTTGAAAACTCGTCTCATAGATGTTTAAAAGGATTTAGGTTTGGACTATATGATAATTATTCTAAACATTGGATTAAAGCGTTTTTCATGTATAGAGAAAAGGTGGCTCCCTCTTTCATTACTCTAAGTAATCAAGGTCAGGTAACTAGTAGTAATCATATTATTGTAAGATATAGCTTACAGAAAATCATAAATTATTAAAATGTTGATTAATTTAAATAATTACTAACTCCCATGATTTTAACGCAAACTGGAACCCTTATTGGGTAAATGCTGATTTTATGGAGAAGATACAAAAAGCTTCATTATCTAAATTGACAATTTAGACTTTATGAAAAATGTGACATAAAATAATGCAGATAATATTCAGATTTATAGCAAAAGTTTGATTTCATTAAAAAATAGTATAATTCACTTCAGAAAAACTTTAAATAAACTTAGAAAGGCTATGTATATATTACATTTTAAATAAATGTTTTAATAATTCCTATAGGTGCAACTGTCCCTGGCAATATGTGTAATAAATACATGTCTGTATTTTTATGTCGTTTAAGTATTAAAATGGTAAAACATCAACTTAAACACATTTAAAAATTTTGGTGAAGTAAAACAAAGATTGACAGTAATTGTTTTTGTCACCAAATGTAATAATTATTTTATGCATCCCAAGGAATAAAATAATAAAGAAAAATTCTATGAAAATAAAACAAAAGTTAAAAAATTTTAACTATCCATCAAATATTTTTTCCATTACATGAATCATCAATATTTATTTTTTCATCATTCGTTCATGTTTTGTGGTGTAAAAATGCTTTGGTCATCAACGTCATTTATTAATTTATTTTTTACCCCATTATAACTGTTTTTTCATCAGTCCAAGTCATAATCTATTTATTATATTTTAGTGAGTAGATTTTTGTTGTTTAATTTATTTCTTTAAGTTTTATTAATATGTTCTGTAAAATGATCTGTTTTCTCTACCATTGTACGTTAAGTCATTTAATGGATTAATAGACACAAGCTTCTGTTATGGATGGAGAGTTAATAAATCCACTGACATCGCATAATGGGTTAGTGTGATTTGTGAAGAAATGATCTTGGCAATGAAGATAAACTATCTACTGACTCCTAATTTGAAGCAAGATAAGGCAATTTAAATCATATTAAACTATTTGTATTGGTACATTATTAGCTTCAAATATTTTTTTTATATCTAATGTTTTACAACGACATAAATTCCTCCAAAATTCAGAAACAGAAACATTCAATTTTAAAGAAAAGGTAGTAAAAAAAGTCTTCGTTGAAATAAGATTTATTGATGAAATAGGTTTTTATAATAAAAAGAATGTTTCCTGACAAAGTATTTATGTACAGATTATTATATATATAAAAACATCCTTACACCCTGACACTCTGTTTGCAACCTTTAGGAGATATTCCATATATTAAGTTTGGTCCTGATAATGGGGAAGAACCTCCAAATGTTTATCATGCAGTAATATGATCATTAATAAATCTTATTTCAAGAAGACTTTTTTTCACTAACTTTTCTTCAAGATATCATAAATCTTCTACCAAATTATATTCATCTTAAATTCAATTTTAATTTTTTGTCAATAGTAAAAAATGCACTAAGCCCCAAGAACCTAATTTTTTCATTTGTTTTCTTTTGAATGTTGTTTTGAGTAGATAAAAAAAGCAACAAAACAAATTTATATTTTTGATATTTATTTGGGAGTAATATCAATATCATTCATTAATATCTAAATATTTATTTATAAATAATTATTTATTAATCCTAAATATTATTTCGATTTACTAAAAAATGAATAAAGAATAAACTATGATTTCTTTAAAATTAAATTTAAATAATTTAATGGCAATCTTTGTGTATTCACAGCCAAAATTGAAAACAAAAATGGAAGTACTGCATTACCTTAGTAGTGTAATGCGTATTATGTAATACACTACTAATACTATATTACAGAGCATGTTTCCAACTAGATACCATGATCAATCTGAAGGAGTATATTTTAAATCAAATTAATGATCAAAAAATGTGTACTACAAGTTTATATTGATTCTTGGCTTGGTCTAAGAAATGAAGATAAGGAATAATCTGTTTTCAGCCACACTAAAGGTGTATATGCGAATACCAACTGCTAACAGGATAGCAATTAATTTGGCCGGTTTTGTCTTATTCGCACAAGATGAGCCACAAACATTATTTTTTAATCCTTACGAGGAAAGTTTTATATATAAGTGTCTATATTATTTAATTTTGTTTTCAAATTAAAATAAAGGTGACTTATATTTCAAACAAAATTCTTCTTCTTCTTCGATGGCGCTACAACTCGTGAAGAGTCAGTGCCTCCCTTAGTCTGAGCCGCCAGTCTTCTCTGTTTTGTGTTGCTGCTCTCTAATTTACAATCCCCAGCATTTTTTGTGCGTTTGCAGCCACACAATCCTCCCACCACATTGTTTGACCCACTATTTTGTGTCCAAAGTTTTTTTCCTCAAGGAGCCTTTTGGGGATTTCGTTACTACTCATTCTTGCAATATGCCCTGCCCATCTCAGACGTCCAGATTTTATGAAATTCATAATATTCTGATCTTTATAGAGATGCATAAGTTCAGAGTTTTTACTCAATCTTCATACTCCGTTGTTACACACAGGCGCCAACCAAAATTAAAAGGCATAATCATCTTATAATGATGCCAATACCAACATTCTGAATTTATGCTTAACAGTTTGAATTAGAGAATTTATACTTTAAAAATTTATTATAATATTCAATCGTGGGATTCCTAACTTGATTAAAAAAAAAAAAAAATGGCACTCATCTTTTTTAAAGAAGCCAGGATGGTTCATAACATAAAGGAGATAGTTCACAACAAATTCTTAAAAATTACGATACTTACCAAAATATGGATACAGTATGTGCAGATTAAACCAATGATACATGTAGCAATCAGACCAAAGAAGAGCCCAGCGTTTTTGAATGCCAAGGGCATAGCAAGTATTCCAGTGCCCAAGCTTCCCTTCAGAAGATGGATTAAGGTTTCTGCATCCCTATAAGAACATAATAACTCATTTGATACATTTTATAAGTTACAAATCACTTATATTGTGTATAATACTAATCAAATTATTTTTTAAAACTCATAGTTTACATATGTTAAGATAGTCTAGTTTTAATTCTGGATCATCAAGCATTTGGTTTATTAATTTTTCATCTATTGCATCATAACAAACTAACAATCAACAAATCATATTAGATATTAACTTTAATCTAGTTAACACACTTCCACCTCTCAAAGTATATAGGTTTTAGAACGAACTAAAATTACTTTGACAGCAACACAAAAATATGTACAGGCGGGAAATATATTAAATCACTGGCTTTTAGTCATTTTTTATAAATGAGAAGATCAATGAAAGAGGATACACTGTCACTAGATACCTCTAAAGCCTTCAGGGACTCTTATTGTTTTTAACCAGGTAGATAAGTATGCTGTTATATTTTTTACATTATTTTTAAACATTTTTCTCAATTTATATCGTGAAGAACGAACGCTGTAACAAAAACCCTAAAATTTTTGAAAAGCACATAAGTTTATAAAATATAAAAGTAAATAGCTTTAAAACTGATTTTATTGCCGATGAAAAAAGCCTTATATAACGTGTAACAATAGAGTAGGCATACGAAATTCCTGTACTGGTAAAAATAGAAATGAAACTGTGAGCTTTTTTCCAGAGGAAGGGAAGACAAAAAAATATTGAATCAACTTAATCACTGGAAACGAGAGCATAAAAAATAATGATGTTCATTATTTTTTTTATTGGTTTAGTAGGTATAATATAATTAATTTGAATGTTTTTAAAAATAACTACCAGTTTCGCTTTGATTTCAAGAAGTAATAAATTGCAGATAGAAAGAGGAAAGATTTGCTAGTTAATCAATAATATTAATATACTCCTTTCTGATAGATGCGACAAAATAAAAAATATATAAATAAAATTATACGTATTGCACGTGTTTCTGCAATAACTGTAAGTACAAGAAATCCTGTACAAGATATTCAGTTGCATTTATTGATGAAGCAATTTCAATTATTAAAAAAGAAATATTAAAAATCTGAAATGTCCAAGCCAAAAAGTAAATTTATAAAAACCATCATTAGCAACTTCAAGTTTACTCTAATCTTATCACGTTATACAAAACATAAATATAATACTTGTTAGAGGCGAATCAAATTATCACGCTAATGTCGAAGCTACAAAAACAATATAAAAGAACAGGGCATCCATATATTTTTTTAATGAATCGTTGATTTAAGTAATTGAGACTAAATTTTTAGAAAACAACAAAAACAGTCCAAGTGAAAGCATAATGGTTCAAGACAACTCAAAACGACTGATAATTAAAATGCGATTGAATCTGAACTTATTATATCACCAATAAAGTTGTTTAAATTTCAATTTGGTTAATCATGAAAATAATAATTACTATTAATTTTTTATAAAAGTACTAGATTAGTCAGCTTCTGATTTTTTATCTCTTTAACATATCTGACTTAACTTCACTGACTTAAGGTGTTTCTCAACCAAATAGTAACTAGCCACTATTACAAAAACAGCGAAAATGCGTCCGTCTTATTGGGTGATGCTCCTAAAACACGTGTGTACACCAAGAGAATGGAAATCTGTCAAATTTTGAATATCCCCAAAAAGTGACCTATAGGGTTTCTCAACTCAGCGATTCTAATACATTGCAAATGAGTAAATACAGTTAACAATACTGACAATCTAATTTCAAAAAGGTTTTTTCTCATACCAGTTGTGGAATGGTGTATTTTCAAGTTTAAAATTAAATTTTAAAGTGAATAATTGGTAGATAATTTATTTCATTTTTAATGAAATATTTATAAAAAAAAATCACAACTAACGTTAATTTTTTTCTTTTTTTTAATAATTTTGATTCCTTCTATTAATGTTTGTTTATGCTTATTGATGTGATAATCAGGACGACATTTACATACACTACCTTTGAAGAAGACCGGCTCAAAACAAAAATTAACGATTTTCCAGTTTTTGTGTAATCATAATCTACGAAGTGATATTATTTTTTTTTTTTTATGACGAAGAGAGCCACAAAAAATATTCATCATGTGACCGCTGGAGATCAGTAGTTTTTTAAACAAAACTGTCACAAGTCCAAAAGTTTAGATCTAAAAATATGTTTGGAATAAAAAAATACTGCACATAAGTTAGTATTTACTTGCAAATGGGTTCAAGAAACTATTTATACAATTGTAATAATCAATTGAAATTTGATGATGAAAACTTCAAGCACCGTTTTCTCAGAAGTATAGCTTTGGAGTTGTGACGATATTCTTCTAAGGTAACCGATATGTAAGTATGTGCGATATATTTTATATATACATATATACTATATTTAATGCATAGACGACATAAGCACTCTATTGAATACAAATTTACCAAACTTGTATAATATTTTAACTTTTCCGTATGTACCTAATGTTATGTCTCGAATAAGACGTGATAACGAAGCGGTTCGAAACCTTTCTCAACCTGAATGATAACATTTATCGCAACTATACACGGTCCAATGGTTGTTTCTATCATGACTAACATAGATAAGATTTTTTTTTATACAAAACATGCGCGCACATAATATAAACATTATTTTGTCATTTGGAAACCAATTATTTGAAAAAGTCGGTAACAAACAACGTTTTTTAAGATCAATGCTATGTATTGTGAAATTCTGAATACATTATTGTTTTATTTACTTATGATTCACATATAAAGTCTAACTACTTTAAATGGAACTTGAAGGTCTCTAGATTTTTCATCATTAATAATAGTAACATATCTATAAATGAATTGAGGGGATGAGAAGCCAAATGACAATTTAATTATTTTGTGAAAACGCATTTTAAAGTTAAATATATGTAATGTAACTTAAATAAACCTACATAATCTTCGAAATTATTAGTGCCCTCGAAAGTGACTCGGCTAATTAGAATATTTTTATCCATTTTTACTTGAATTACTACTTCAGTACCACTACAGCACAATGACTACTTTCAATTGATATTAAAGATGTATTAATGCATTATCAATATCATTTTTCTATTGTTAATGCAATTTTTTTTCTCAATAATTTCTTTTTCTCATCTAATAACCCATGACAGCCAACTTGAAACTCTGTGACAACCAATCTGGAGGCGAAGGTAGGTTGTCTAAAAAAAAGTCGACAGAACTTTTTTTTCTGAAAACCTAAATGCCAATGTAGCATCAATTTTTTGTGGAAAATATAGCCAAGGATACATATTACAAGATACAAAAATAATAGAAAGATAAACTGTAAATCTTGCCTCTTCAAAAATTTAAAATCATAAATTTTGATCAGTAGCATAGCCAGGATTTCGTTTCGGGGTGGGAGGGGAGGGAGGGTCAATCCAAGAAAATACTTTTAAAATGTTAAAAATACTTTTTGGACGTCCCCTCTGGCTACGCCACTGATTGTGACTTTCTCCGATCTTCCCTATATGTTTTAAAAATAGTTTTTTGTTTTCTTCTTCAAATTTATCACTACTATAGATGTAACCTTAGTTGAATTTACATGCATTTAAAACGAATGCATAGTGATTTTCATTTAACATTTTTGGTACTTGTCTGTTATGTCATCACCAATTTAGAATTTAATTTTATATATTAAAAATAAAATAATAAAAAACATGTTTGTATTTAAATAATTTTAATTATAATTAATGTTTAACCAAAAATCTCTTATATCTAATAAAATTTGTGTACGCCACATAAAATCAGCAAGAAAAGACTTCAGATTTTTTTACGATTTGTGTCTCTTCTTCGTTTATTTCCCCATTTGGCACATCTTCATAATCTTTCGATCCTTTTTGTATTTGCCAATGTTATTGGATCAACAAAATCGTATTTGCGGTTCATTTTTTGATATCTATAGCCCAATTGATATAGATTCATGTATCCTTTCCAACAATAGGATGCAACTATAATCCTAGGATAAATTCTTCTTTCTATTGCTTCTATCAGTGTGGACTCTGATCTATTTTTCACCAATTCTAAAAAACATTCATTTGTTTGTCGGCAAATCCCTCCTAAAACCCATTGTTGTGGAAGGACGCGTCCTAAATCATATTTCCTCTCGGTAAATACACTCTTGTCTATTTCCGCGAATTTATTGTCTCCACCAATCCATGTTTGGTTTTTCTCCATTTTCCAAACGTACACTTCCCTAAGATAATTGTTCCAATCTACGATTGCACTATGGCACATACCTATCTAAATGTTTCGAACAATATTTTATAGAAGTTAATTCTTCGCACCAAAAAAATATAAAATGTACGGCGTTTTCTACCTTAATTTTAGAATCAGTAAACCAGCTGTCTGTTCTTACGACCAAACTTTTTCTACAGTTATGAACATCTCCAATGTATTTATTCTCCAAAATATAGATTCATATTATTATAACTTTAGAGCATACCTTTTCATCGTTAAGCTCGCGAAATATGGTTTTTAACTTTTACATTTTCACGCAATTCAAAATCACTATTTATGTAAGAAATAAATAATTAACAATTTACATGTGTTTCTCATTATTACACATGTTTTATATGAAATTGGTGATACCATAACCAACAAGTACCACACTTTTTCATAAATAAATAAATACAAGATTACATAATACTAAACCTTTTTTTAAATTTTGGGTAGTATTTTATTAAGTAATTTTCTTCCTCTAATTTTCTGTTTTATTAAAAAAAATTTTATCTCTTTTTTTTACATATTTTTCAACATTTCGGGGAATGTTCCCATCTTCGGGACAGCATTCTTATGCATTAGTTCTCAATATTATAATTTTAATTTCTCCATTTTTTTTGTCATTTCTTAAAATTCATTTAATTTTATTTTATCTTACTTTTATTAGTCTTTATTATTTTAAAAAAATGGTATAGCCAGTATATTATTCCAACGGTTTTTCCTGGAATTAAACTATGAAACGTCGAAAAATAAGTTTAAAAAAAAATGTAATAAAAGTTTTTAAATAAAACGGAAAATTAGTGGAAGAAAATTACTTCATAAAATACTACCCAAAATTAAATTAAAAATTCATATAAATAAAAATTGAGAATTACTGAATGAAATCCCACATGGGTTCAACTAAACAATTTTTGTTTTGTTCAGCAATATAATATGAAAACAAAGGAAAACTAGTAACCGGAAATATTATAGAAATAAAAAGTAAGGAGCGTTGAGATCCTAATAAAACGGAAGTCGTATCTGTCGTATCTGACGGAAGTCGTATAAGGCGTATCTGTTTTTTGTTTGCAGTATTTTTATTTAATTTAAGCATTAATACGAACAAATATACTTGATGTACATACTTATATATTTACTTGAGAGAGGGTCAAAAAATGGCAAATTAACAATGCTTTAGAGTTATTTAAAAACCAAAGGATTAAGTACAAATCAGCAGTTAACGTTCTTTACTCTACTTAATTAACTAGTTTTGAATGATTATTATGCGTAAATACATTAAACAATAAACAACTTACGTGGTCGGGTGCTCAAGCCTCCTGTGCTCAAAGGGGTTGTATCCTCCAGCTTCGGGATCCGAGAGGGCGGTGCTGGAAACGAGAGGCAGAGTCGAACCATTGGTCATCGATGTCGGGACATTGTTGGAGTGACATTTGTACCTGCAAGAAGAGAGGAGTGGCGTTACCTCTTCACTGCCGTAGGGTTCCGACGAGGAACTATGACAACTGGTAGAAGAAAGCGATTTGTTCATCCGGACTCTTTTGCCTAGAATGCTCTCGCTGACAGCGCAGCGAATAGATAGCGACGGGCATGTTTGCTTCCTCTCAGGGAGATTGTTCCTAGCTGATAGGATATCGCCTATTGGGAAATTTCATTCTCTAGTCCGAGCCCATTATGTAAATATTGTTTGGAAGTAATGTGTGTATCTTCTACGGGATGACTGTGCATTTTATATTCTAGATAAATATCGAAAGAAATTGTAAAATAAGGACTATTCGCGTCATTCAGTTGTTTAATTTATATTTCAAGCAACAAATAACATACAGATGGTTTATTTCTCTGTTTTTAAAGATATGAATCTGAAAAAATTACTAACAATCATATTTTTTATTTTAGATCATAATGAAGAAGTTTTTATTAACATATTTACGCTTAAAAAACAGCTACATGTACGCGAATATCACCCAGACAATAAAATTTTGAAACATTCATGCTTATAGTTTGAACTCTTTCTTCTTTTGAGACAGTCAAAAAATTTCTTGTTTTTAATAATAAATTATAATAGTTAGCCAGGTTTCTGCTATATGCCCGTTTTAAAGCATATTGTTTTGTAAAACAATTTTGGAAGCCTCGTGCATTACATAAAACCTATTCAGTCTTTCAGAAAAATTACTAAATTAATTCAAATATATCTTTTCCAAGGTGTTTCTGTAATGTTCTAATGTTCCAGTTTGTGTCTAAATTTCTCTTGTCTAAAACAAAACATATTGCATATAATCTTGATAAGCTAAAACCATAATTTTTATTATATAATTTAGCTTCCCATTTATTTTCCTATTTAGCTTCCTAAAGCCCATAATCACTGAAAATTGGAAATTAAAATAACATTTATCTAATGCTTCAAAAAATAAATATATACAAACTAGTGATAATAAACATATGCAAATATGGTATATTTCCGTTGTTTCGTCAGCAGATCTCATTACAATACATTCCGGTGAATTGGAAAATCAGATGGAAACAGCGATGACAGGAACTTCGAGGAAGGGTAGGAATAAAATTGGATGTATATCTCTTCATTTGAATTTAAAATTGCCTATTGGATATGAATCAATGGACGATAAGATTATTTTATGTTTTAATATACTCATTTCACATCATTAGCTATGAAAAGTGATAGTGAGCCAAACCCAAGTTTGTTTGAAATATTTTTAACCAGTACAAACCAGGAAAAAAATAATTTGTAAACTGCTTAATTTGGGTGTACCGAAACCAAAAAATAAAAAAAATTATGGGAATAGGCATAAGATAGAAAAATAGCGAAACAATTACATTATGGTTTGACCTTGAGCTCATTTCAGAAGTGGAATGGACTATAAAAGTGGCAAGGATGCCAGTAATTAAATGCGTTGTTATTATTTAATACTGGATATCAATTATTTTTATAATTGATTTTTTATATTTATAATTTATGTCGACAGATATATTACGCCTAACATGAAAGAGGCAATACCTCATTTATTGAACACAAATTAAAATTAACAGCTTTTCTTATCAATATATATCTCATCCATGAAGTATGTAATCAATTTTTCAAGCTAATCCGAAAAAAATAAAAATTATTTTTTAAATCAACTTGAAATGCAATCCAATAGTTTACTTTCCTTTTCCAATACCGCAATTTATTGGTTTCTATTGAGAAATCATGTAATTCATTACATCGCTAGCGGATATATTATGGTTGTAAATAGCCTGGAAGAGAACACAATACCCCAATAAAACACAATGGACGGCTTGAGAAACCATTTTATAAGCATTCCGATTGTGTTAGATACCGAAGATCTTCTGTTTAAGATCATCTCATGTCTATCTAAGATTTTAAGATAGGTGAGTGAAAAACTTGTTTATTTCTGAAAGAAACTCGGTTTTGAGTGTATTCAGGTAGTTTTACGCGACGAGAGATTTCTAGAACTTGAAGGAAAAAAAAAGTCGGGACCGCTTTGATCTGTGTCAACTATTGTTGAAGCATTAGCACCTGTCAAAAGTTCCAGGGGGCAATTGTGGTCTTCCAGGAAATCTCTACCTGTTTTGATCCTTCAGGTTTATGAGGAGAGGTTTGAAATGGTTTGTTACTTCCTAACTTTTTAGTTTAATTTTTGTAAACTTTTTCAGATTTTATGTTTTGAGAATTGACTAAATTACCAAGAATTATGAAACGATCACAATAATATTACCATCTACAGATGTTTATTACCAAAAAATCCGGTGTGGTGCGCGTATCACACAACTTTCCCTTATCAAACTATTATAATAATCCATTTTGAAAATTATTTTAAAAAGTTCACATAAAATTATTAGAAATATTCACTTCTTATCTCACAAAAGTACAATAAAACAGTTTTTTAAACAATTGCAGTATAAAAATTCTCTGCACTATATAGGTTTTTGGGTTTGAAAAGCTATAAAATAAATTTAAAAAGTTTCCACAGAAACATTTATTTTCCATTAAATAATATAAAAGTAGAAATTATTAAGTTAATAATTTCTACTGTTATATTTTTACACTGAATAATTAAAGAGCACAGGATGGTGTTGGAAGGAGGTTCAGTCGCTTCCCTCTGCTTTCCGACACACTCGTCTTTCCATCTAGGGTCTAGTGTTGTAGTTTTTATAAGATATAATTGCCAATGCGATACAAATACTTTTAAGAAAATTGTATTGCATTTCATAATATTCCGTACAGAATTTACAATTTTTGAGTTATACGTTAGTAAAATTTTCTTTTCGTCGTAACTTTTTTCTCTGGATTTTCTCAATGATGTACAATACATAAGAAAAGTCAGCTCCATAAAGGGTTATAAGGAGGAAAATTTCGGCAAGTTCCATCAAAATCGTTAGAGCCGTTTTTGAGAAAATAGCAAAAAAGTTTAAAATCGATGATTTAATTGGTAGGACTGATATCTTTGCTAATACTGGTCCGATTTCCATGATTCTTTGTTCGTCTTTTAGACAATTGTATTGCCTTTAATATGATTCTATTCAGAATTTACTATAAAATTGATACTTCTTGAGTTATACGCAAATAAAATATTTTTTTTTTCGTAATTACTTTTTTCCCTGCATTTTCACGGGGATATACTACATATACTACAATTCCGAGAAGAAGACTTGACGAATTTTTATCAAAATCGTTGGAACCGTTTTCGATAAAATTGTAAAAAAAGTATAAAATCGATTATATAAAGTGGTACTTCTGGTTAGTCGATGTTGACAAAAAAGAAGCAGTAACATCCTAGGTATATACCTACCCTAAATACGTAATTTCAGTTTCGTATAACTTTTCGTTCTTGAACTAGACTGTTTACATACACACAGACATACACACCCACACGCGCGCGCGCACACACTTATCATTTTGCGGATTTGGTTATTGGATTCCAAAACGGGTATTTCCATTGACAACGCGAATTAAAAAATTTTCACGATCCCAATACTTCACATTACTATATATTACATTTATAGGTAAGGAAAAGTAAAAATGTAAACAGGTTTCTTGAACAAAATACTATATCATATTAAAATGATAGCACACAATCTTAAATCAGCTAGACAATATGTACCTAAGCATATTTCAGCAAAAAATATTTACACTAATTTCTATCCCTAAAAGAAATAAATTAAATCTTTCAGCGATGGATCAGAGGGTTTTAATGGAGTACCAAAAACTACCGAGAAGAATAAATGAGGAGATTATATCTCTGAGATTTTATAGGATTATTTATTTTGATAAAAAAAAAACCGGTGCATTTTGAATTTCACTTAAAATATACAGATTAAAGAAATATTGTTGGGTTTGAACCAGCCATAAGCCCGATTAATAGGGTTTGCATTACAATCGCCCTTTGCAGTAATCCATCAGGTAGCTACAACAGAAGGCCGGGGTTAGGGCGGCCAAGAGCGACAGGCCAAGCTGATGACCGCTTCATTTTGATTTAGACTCTCCGAAATCGCTTCCAGGCCTCAGAAGAGACGTCTGGCCGGTTGCATGTTTCTTGCTCTATAGATGTCACATTACAAAAAGTAGACAGACAAATCGCTGAAATGAACCTACCCTCGAGGATGTCTTCCACAGGTCCTCTCTTAACCGCAGCTCACAGGACAGCTCACCACCGTTGGCTGCATGATGGTCAAAACCATGACTCCTGAACTGCGGCTGATTGGGCTTCTGTTATGTTTTTAGATCAGTCCAGATTTAAGCTGGATGGTTCAGAGGCTCCAGTTAGAGTGCAGCGAAGAAGATGGGGACAGAACAGAAGCCATATCAGGCATGATTTTGGGCAAAACGGAGACGAGCTGCTCGGTGCGCTGTGGTGAGGAGAGGACGTGTGGAAGACACCCTCGAGTGCAGGTTCATTTCAGCGATTCGTCTACTCGCAACCGGCTAGACATCTTTTCTGAGGTCTGAAAGCGGTTTCGGAGAGTCTGCGTCACAATGACGCGGTCGTCGGCCTGGCCTGTCGCTCTTGGCCACCCCGACTCCGATCTCCTGGAGTAGCTGCCTGTCTCCCTGTATCTCTGGGTCGCTCTCCGAATCGTTCTTTCCCGCAGCACGAGAGCCCCGGCCGCGAATCTCTGGTTTCTTCCGTCCTCGATTAATGTGATGACCCGAGCGAATACCGTGTCATCCAACACTATTTTTAAAAAGTAAAAACACCAAAAAGATTAAAATAATGATTACATTAATAAAAAGACCGTACCCCGGCAAGTATAGCACAACTATAGAGAACTGAAGGCTAACTGAATTAACTTTATTTGCAATCTTTGAACATAAGTTACTAATCTTTGATGAATTACTGCTAAGAACGATTGTATTGTAAGCCCTCTTAACCTGACTTATATATGAGCTAGTTCAAACCCAACAATATTTCTTTAATCTGTATATTTTAAGTGAAATTCAAAGTGCGCTGTTTTTTTTTGTCTCTTGTGTATTCATGCATATATTTTAAATTTTTATAGAATAGTTTACATTTGAATGTTTAGTCCGATTTTCCCCGAAAATAATAAACTTTTGCACTGCATCGAAGGTCATCCTAATCATCGGGGTGAATTTTAAATCCGTTTCATAACCCATAGAGCATGATTTTGGGGATGTTTGATAATTATATATACATATTTTTTTTTCCCATAACATTTGTACAATTCCCTTTCGATCAAATGAGCTGAAATTTGGTATGAATTGTTGTTTACTAGGCAGAATAATATCATAGAAGGGGGGATAAATTTCAGTCAAAATTCCGTCATGTTTTTAAATTTTTTTTCGCGGCTTTTAAGGTTACGCACTTCTAGCATAACCTTGAGCTCATAAGCTCCTCCAATTTGAGTTACAAGGTTGAAAATTTGTAAGTGAATTGAGCTGTTGTTATAAAACTGGCTTTTGGAGATCTCATTTTTTTTCTTCCACCTTCACCAATTTGATATTGTAGTGAAAATACGATCATGAGATCTTTTTTTTTATATACATGAGAATTAATATGGAGATTAACAAAGAATGAACAAATCGCTTTAAATTTTCGTAACAAGAATTAGATACATAAAATAAATAATTAACAAATGTAGTAACACTTACTTCACCAAGACTAAGTCACCCAACTCAGTTCGGGCAGTCCTCTTCTTAGGGTCATACTCTGTTATCAAGGGCCGAGGGGTCCTACCCTGTAAGTAATAATGAAATAATATTATATAGTTATATTTTATTACATATGATAAAATAAATCAAATCATTTGAAAAGCCATTATAAATAAATAATGAAAAATCTCTAATTGCTTGGCAATCGGGGTCAGATAAGGAAAATAAATAAATATTTTGAAATCATAGACGTCTCAATATAATGATAATTAACTCATAGATATGAAACTGAAAATAAACGAAGTTATAAAAATATTGCATTGGCTGTTAAGACATATTTTATTTGCTAATCACTGATGCTAGTCAGTAAGTTAACAATACTAAAATAAATAGATCACTTTTTATCGCAGTGCAAATACTTATGAATTCTACATCACATAATTAATTTATTATATTCGGTATTATTTTACATTAACGTTTTAATTTAATTTAATTTTCTTGTTTAGTATTTTAAAATATTTAATCGTTCAATTCTAACGATGTTCTGCTCAATTATTTCTGCAATCGGAAATCTCCTCATTTCCTGAAAAAATTTAGGATAACGAAAAGGAAGTGAATGCCAGTGCTGGAGTTTGAATAATTAGTGAAATACTAGCAAAACATACAACAGGTTCAAATTAACTAAAATTTAATATCTATGTCCGATAAAAAGATTTTAAAAATCATTACAGCGATAAGCTTATAGATAAGCATTAGTATTTCTACTTATTAATATTTCAAATAAATTCGTAATTAATCATAGGAAGCCAATATATTAGAAAGGGTACTGGTTCATCAGAAAACATGAAATATTTTAATGTAGAGGATAAAAATGTCTTTAGAAGCAACAGAACGCACGGTAATAGCACAACTATATTTAAATATCTGGGAAATTAAATACTAAATTGCTTGAAAAATCCAATTTCTCCTAATTAAACAAGCTGGACACGGACCGATACGAAATTTCAAATATTTTAGGGTACGATAGCAATGCACAGATGTAACAAAACATGGTATATAATATTTGATGGCATTAGTAGAAGTCTATATTTTTCGTCACGCCCTAGTCCAGTTTATCTTTAGTTTTAATAGAACCTCTAATTAAAAGATTTATGTCCAAAGAAAGTTAACCATTCCAATCCATTCTGCCAATATTGAACTTTGGCGTTATTTGTTCGTTACTGGGGTCAAATAAAATCACCCAAATGTACAAGGGAATGGACAGATTTAAGGTCAGAGTTTGTATTAATGATGCAAGGTATGATCCGGAGTGATAGAAAAGTCTAGTCTGGTTTAGAGCATGCCGTCGGGAAACAGTGGTATTGGGCAGGGGATCGTTAAATTTATTAAGAATGGAAGGCTACGTTGTGCAGGCCATATCTCTAATGGGGAAGGCCACATATCTAGAATGAATGGTTTCAGGATTCCCAAAACGCTCTTATCAGAGGAACAGCACAGGACGAGAAGAGTGGGAAGGCCTAGGGCAAGGTGACTGGATGGAGTGTCTGTGGATTACAGGGACCTCCTACAAATGCGGACCTGGACAACTCTTTGCTTCACAGGAAAGAGTCAACTGGCAGAAATTTAAAGGCGACGATAATGGGTTGCCGCGCCAGCTAAGATGATGACGATAGCTTGAATATTTAAACTTTAATTTCGTTTACAAACACAAACAAATTCTTAAAAAAGAAAAGTAAATACAAAATTTACATATTTAAAATAATGATAAATTGAGCTAACTCTTACTTCAGAACTGACGGTAACATTAACCAATGTTTATTCCAAAGTATTCAAATTCATGATACACAGATCCTACGTTATTGTGAATGTAACATTTAAACAGGTTTAAAATTTATTATTTAATAATTGCTGACTAATTTGATGGCGGGAGACACAGAAAAACAAGCGATAGTAAAACACAAAAACAAATATTGCCTAAGAAAAGTAAATCCGAAAGCATGCATTGCATAACAGGAATACAATGTTGTTCGTAGACACAAACGTTGATTTACAGAAGGACTTAAAATATACTTTGAAATAAAACAAGAGATGCATGCGAATTTAATTCTAACACACACACTCACACACACATACACACACACACACACACACACACACACACACACACACACACACACATTTATTATTAAAATATGACTGAAATTAGAGAAATGTAAATCTCATTATTAATATTAAACATTTGTACAAGTTTTTCCAGTCAAGACAATTATTCTTAAAAATGCAAATCAATAATAATTGTGTTATGATTTTTTTAAATTTCATTATATCTTAAATAAAATTAATTGCTGGGACCGTTCAAGAAATCATATAAATATTTCTGTTTAAAAAAATAATAAATTTCTATAAATGTTTTTTACTTTTAGTATTTTCAATGTACACTTGGAGAAAATTGTTGCATTGATAATTGCATTTCCACATGTTTACAAAGAATTAAAAGATTTTTTGAACTCCTACAAAGATTGAAATTAATAAATTCTAGCTGTTATCAATCGCTGTGCTCCTTTTGGCCAAGACTTTATTGAGGAATTTTTTTTCTTTTGTGCAAACAACTTTTTCTTATACATCTCCAATTATTTCTTAAAAATAGGAAATATTAAAATATAAAATGAGAATTTACCATTACCCAATACCTAATCATTTTATTTCAATTTTTTAATAAATATTGACCATAGGCTTAGAATAAGACACGCTCAACCGCCAGGATATTCGCCTACGCCATTAAAAGTTTAGATACCCACTTTAGTAAAACTGGAAGTGCTCCAGGAGCAGTGGCGGCTCGTAGACAAAATTAGTGGAGGTGCTGCTCCAGAAATTTGTTAGACTTGTGTCAAAATTGTGTAAAAGGAAACAAACGTGTATAAAAAGAAAATTTAATCAAAAACTTGCAACAGAAATTGTTACAAATCAAGCCTTATCAATTCATTTGAAAATGAAATCTATTCATCTTGTTTTAATCTGCGCGAAAAGATGCGGATGGTTAAAGTTTTCTGTTAAATAAAAACCGAAAAAAACAATCCAATTCTACACTGTATCTATATTCTACACATCAAGAATACGGGCTTTTAAGCTAAACACACGCAGTGTAAAAAAAAAAAATACCTTACACCAACACGCAAGGGTCGGAACTTTAAGACCGACAGTACTCTTTCTTCCCGCAGCCTCGCATGCAGCTTCCTATACGCGCATGCGTACAACTACCAAACTCCAGTCGAGAAGATGTGAGTTCAATGCCATACACACTAACCTATCACGCTCCTAAACATTAAACTTTAAAATAAATTTAACATTTACTGAAACGCATTTCGCCCTGCACTTCACAAATATAAACTACAAAGGTACACAATACACTTATTCAAGACCTAGTCCCACAAAAAACGTCAGAAAACTACAAAATACTGGAAAGGAACTGGATGAGCGACTTCCCAGACAGTTCGCAAAGGTTAATTATAAGCTAGGAGTGGGCTTTCGCTCATACCTCTCATGTCATTTATTTTATTTTTTCCACGTCATATCAGTCACTTATGGTCTCTATTTTAGTAGACAAGTGTAAATAAATCACTTAATAATAATAAAAAAATATCAAAAACCTAGTAAATGCTTAAATTTGGACCATTTAAAAAAGTTAAGAGTGATAATTTTAATGGATGGCTGGGAGAAAGAAGAGTATTCGATGTCTGTATAGATAATGTAAAGTTGATTCAATTTAGCAAAAGGACTGAAAATGAGTTTAAAAAGGAAACAGACAGATTTGCTTACGCTTGTCGGCTGTCAAAGATTTGATTTTAGGTTCCATATTCATGAGCAAATAATTCTTATCACATGGAACATGTAAAAAATTATTATTATTGTCCAGAATCGCGGAACCCCTGAAAGCACAATGATGTTTGCTTCATGAACAAATATTGAGTTTTACCTACTCCAACATATGGGCTTCGCATGTTCACTAATGTTTATTGTCAACTGAATTGGGTTGAAGAAGTCTTCTAACCTTTAAGAACAATTCTTATCTGGAAATGTAATCCCAAACTAAATTTTTTTAAAGATTAAAACATGATAACTGTACAAATTAAATTAATTAGTCAAGAATGATGAGCTGATAACTCGAGAGTGCGGCAAATAAATGTTTTGAAGCCACAGGGTGTGGTAAAGAAATTATTATTTTTCTACAAAAATTGTATGTACATGTTTGATCGTAAAATTTAATATAAAAAAAAATAAAAAATTGTATATAAATAATTGAATTTGATTCCTAATTTTTAGTGGGTTCACGAAGAAGCGGTAATTTATTCTGGTTCCTTATATTACTTAATTCTTGTAAAATCATTTATCTACGTTGTTTTATTACTGAAGAATGGTTGTAGAGATCGATGCACTATATGATCCCTCAGACAGAAGCACTATGACCCTTACATCACATCCTGACCGAGGCGGTGTCCAAAAGATTTGCTCAATCAATTACCTAAGCTGTGAGAAAATATTAAAGTAGTTTGCAGTTGGAAGATTTGAATTTATTGGAGAGAAAAAGATAATAATAATAAAGTAAAAATTGTTTACTTAAGAATTAATACAAAAGATTAGTTTGCAAATGGAAAAGTTTAATTTTTTCAACAAAAAAAGAAAATTTACTTAAAGATCTACATAAACTGTTTCAATTTTGTAAATTGTCCAAATTTAGAAGAAAAAAAAAATCGCTTACAAATCGGTGGGAAATTTCAAATTGTTTAGGAGAGAAAAAATTATCTACCACGATCATGATTTCTGAAAAAAAATAGAATGGGATAGGAGAAAGTATGAATCACTATGAAAACTCATAACTAATTCAAGGCTTTCTAAAATGATATAAATCTGGTTTTTAGTTGTAATAACTATATTTTTTTGATACATTTTTTAATAACTACCAGTTATATAATGACTATAAACATATAAAAAAATGTTTTATTTTCAAATACAGTTACAAGTGTGTATTTTTAATTATTAACAACGACTTGAGGGAATTTATCGAGAACGTGATAAGCAATCAGAAATGATCCTACGCACTCGGTCTCGAGAGCACGTTTGTTGAGACTCAGTTCTCAAACAAATCCTTTTTTATCGACCCATCTAACCCATACTTATTTCTCACGAGAAGTTAGGTCACGATTAAATATTCGCTTATTCAAATAACAAACAGGATAGAATTCTCTTGAATGAAAGTTGTGTTTGAAAGAATAGAATACAATAATATACAGAAGATTAAAAAATAAAAATAGATAATTGAAAATATTTTTTTTTTAATTGAGTCACATTAAAATTGTTTTAATTTCATTTTGTACTGTAAGAATATTCACAAGTCCATAAGGTACTAATCCTCAACAGTTTAGGATATACACAGTACTATGAATAAATAATTACCAACTTTATTTAAAGCAACAATCAACATTTCATTCTGTACAATGTTGGTCGTTGATGGAATCAAGCAGATGATGGTAGGGGTGCGGTCAGAAATAAAACACACTGCGAATGATACTGTTTAATGCGTGTGGATGTTTCGGCTTAAGTTGTAAGCGTTCAACACAAAGAATTAACATTAAGAATAGAGGGATTAAATAATGGAATACCAAGTTATATGAAGTTGATGAAGAAATTATATGAGACAAAAAATATATATTTGCAATAGTAAATAATAACGGTTCATGAAAGGGGGCTTATGAAACTGATGGGTCGTTAAAGATGTAAAGGAGAATATTATGAACTGAAAGTTAGCATCAGATAAAGAGGAAGAAATAAAAACCAAACTATAAAAAGTACTTTATGATTTATTTTACTTAACCACTCTTTCATTTCCTTCTCCATTAACATTACATATAAAATTATTTAATATTTCAAATATATGTACTTTGTCTTATATATATTGTTCTTGTTATGTTAATATAACGTTACTAAAATCTAACATATTATATTGATCTCTATCCACTCGTTAATGTGATCCGTTTTTTTCAATTACATTTTGATCTATCGAAGCCATTAGCCTAAGCAGGACAGATAGTTTAATAGTATCAGAGACTTTTTAAAATGCAATCCTGCTACAGAAGGATATATAAAAACCTCAGCAGCCATATAGTAAATAGTTGCTCTTATCTCTGGTCTGTCATTGAATGTGAACATGATTATCAACAGCATTCAAAAAGTTGAGGATGAGGTTCCGTTTGAAATATCGAAATGGCAGTCCTTAATCAAGGTGAATATATACTATTTATTTAATAAATTGGTATTTAGCATCTTATTGAGAGTTATAGTGTGCTGTAGTTCTCGACAACATATAGGAGCTACTGGAGTTTAACTGAAATAAAATCCTCAGTCTGTCGTCGAATCAAGTAGTTTTTAATATATTTTTTCTCTTTTGTAATGTCTCATCTAGTATATCACTTCTTCTTTTTTATTTTTATGTTTCTATTTTTATCTCTTTCCATTTTGTTCGGTGATAACTTACAATCTTTTAAGTTGATTATTCAGTTTGTTAAAAATCCGTCTGTCAAATGGAAGTCTATTAGTCTGCCATACTTAAAGAGCTCTGATCTTTGCTCGGACCAAGTCCTTTATGAACAATGGGTAATGAGACAAGTTCTCAGCTTTTTGTGACCTAGACATCGAGGAGGACCATACTGCTTCTTGTGTACTTTTTGTGAACGTTTCAACTGCTTCTTCAAGTGCGTCCCCTTTTACTTGAAGACGCCAAAATGCCAAAACATAATTTTAAATAATTTATGTTTTTTTTTTCTTTTTTGGACTCCGAAAAGAAAATTTATTTTATTGGATTTAAGTCAAACAGATAAGGACGTTCGATACCGTTCAAAACCAGTAAAATATCGATACTTTTCTTCCGTTATTGTGCAGTTTTGGTATCGATACCACTGATTCGAGCATGAGTATAGATATTGGTGGCATCAATCAGTATCTGAAAAATCCTTGTGCTTAATGATTTATGACTCAGAAATATTGCCCAATTCAAAATTACAAAATTTAACATTATATTGTTAGGAAAGAAAAATACAGCGGCAAAAAGATTGTGAATTTTCTTGAAGTCGGGAGGCGATAACGGGATTCCTGTTCGGAAGAATTGTGTAAAAGTAAAAATTAATCGAAATACTTGGAAATTCTAAATTGATTTCTCCTAAAGCCTAATGAACAATCACTATATCGATGAAATCTACAATCCCACTCTTCCGAAAATCAATCCTTGAAATCAATGTTATTTTCGAAAACTATGACTCCGATAACCCAATAACGGATGTTAATATCGAAAAAATCTTAAAAGTTAAAATAAAATGATACATGAGCACACGATCTTAAAAGCGATGGAATTTTCAAAGCTGCGCTTCTGATAACCCAGTAATGGACCAAATTAATTCCAAAAAGTTACAATAAATCGATACGCGAACACTCTATCTTAATATCGATAGAATTTTCAAAAACAGTACCTCCGAAAATCCAATTATGGACCTTAATAACAAAGAAATACCTCAGTGGTATCGAATATTTGATTCAAGTCCTTGAATGAACACTCAATATCGATACTTTGTCGGTAATGTATTTCCCTGGAACCAGATAACCTGAAATTGTGGTAGGTGGTGGCAATCTTGAAGTTTTCCCCGAGCGCCTCTTGGCCAAACTACGCCACTGCAAGAAGTAACAATGAAAGAAGAAACCCTTTGGAAATCCTCCAAATGATTATTTAAACAAGAAGAGATAACTTTCCAAGAATTGGAATTAGGTAGTAATTTATATTGTTTATTGTGGAAGGTTAGATGCTTTGATCTGGTCTGCTTTCTAGAATGTGAAGTAATGAGGATGAGGTCATTGCCAACGAGTTGTTTTGAACCGAAATATGGAGCATTGAGGATTAGTAATTTGAGCGATAAGACATTTGTAGATTCTTCCAAAATAGCATTTGATAATATGCCACTCAGTAGCGAAGCCAGGATTTTGTTTCGGGGATGGAGGAGGGAGATCCATCCAAGAATCTACTTTAAAGAAACCCACTCCAATATGGGAAGGTCCCCTTTCTCTATATATAAAGTGTCTAGGTATATTATTTATAAAATAACATTCAAATAGATTTACACAATTTTGGTTTAAAGATATGAATTAGTGTAAGTATTTTGCAATTTCGGAGAAGGAGGGGTCCGACCGCCTCGACTCCTCCCACTGCACTCATTCTAGACAGGGATGAAATAATAGGAAAATGGTTTTGAATCCTTAGGGGAAGCAGCTTGACGAATAAAAAGTTGGAAGATACCTGTAATCCATAATAGTAAACTTAGTTACTTTGAAAATAAGGCAATACTGTAAAAGTAAGAAACAAAAAAAATAATGATGTGAAAATACATTATATATTCTTAAATTCATATATTAATATAAAATACCCAACGAACTTACAGCGAATAAAATTTTGGAAATCTCAGATTGGAGATGAAAATTTTAAAAATTGCAGAAAACTATATCATTTTTTTTTCTAAATAAATGGTAAAATTTCTTCGAATTTTATTTCTTAGATATTTTTCAGAAAACTGAAAATGCAGTTTATCGTTATTAGAAAATTAATTCGCTTAATGTCAGTTTTAATTGAATCATCTTATGGAAATACAATGATTTTATGATTTTTTTTATGGCTGCATCTACGTTTCTGAAGATTTTTTCTCGAAACTGTGATATCTACGACTCGGTACTAATGCATGTCCCTAAAATATTAACGATAAAACTAATGCACTTTAGGAGGTTGAGATACACAAAGAAATTGAGTTCGAAAACTACGAAACGATTTAATAATATAAACTTTATCTTACTTCGGGGACTAGGCAAGATATAAAAAAAAAAAAAATTATCTAACAATTAGCCTACTGTATTCATCTTCGGTAGTTGGGGAAACATATATTTAGGAAAATTATAAAGTTAAAACTGAGAATTTCAAAAAACCTATTTGTTTTGAATTCATTAATAAATATTGATCAATTATGTAGACAATTATATTATCATATTATTATTATTAAATCTATGGCTAGCAGGTCTAAATAAATCAGTGATTGTATTCCCTTCGAATGGTGACCAAAAACGACCCAATCAAATCCTATTTAACCTGAGTGGCTTCAGTTCCACTTGACAAGTCAAGGAAAAAAGAATAAACAGGACATTTTTATAACGCCTCACGAATTTGGAGCGGACAGACCTTGGTGGACGAAAGAAATACAAGCACGAGGAACGGAAATATTACTAAGAGGTCATCTGAAGAATTTCTGGGGTGAGTACATAAATTCATTGCTGTCTTAAGGAGAATGAAATATGCTATTTACGGAGGCCGTTTTCGAAATCGTGAAAAGGGGAGAGAAAAAAAATACGCCAAGATTTTCCTTGAGGGAGTGACATTTTTCATAGAAAAAGAATGAATCAGTTGTGTTCTATTTTAGGAAATATATCGATTCATTAAAAAAAAAAAGAAGAAAAAAACGGAAGTTTAAAATAATATTTACAGAGCTCATTGAAGAGGTGCTAAAGGGAAAGCTATAAAGATGTCTGAAGACTGACAGACGCCAGTAAAAACAACTACAAACCGGAGGTTTCTCCGTTTCTTCACAGGATATTGGGATTTTCAATCAATCGCGGATTCAAAGGCTAGAACAAACACCATCGATCTATCAAATATAAAGAAAATTCGCATCCTACAAAATACGTGAAAATCTAAAATTCATAACCATCTAATAGAAACAGCTAAATATAAAAGTGTGTACTATATTATTAAATATCCTAATTAATAAAACCATTTCTTTAAAATGCAATAGATGAAGAGAAAAAATAAAATCAATTCCAATTGAATAGAAATGAGTAACCAATATTTGTTTTTAACGCTATGCGAAGAGAACGCTACGAATAGTTGATTTCATGTATTATTATAAGAATACTGTCAGCAACAAGACATCGAATGCATTTTTTATTTTCAGAAAAGATGAATGGTAGAATCTTTAAGATGGATATGAATGCATTACAATAAAACATTACACTTTGTATATTATTCACGATATTTTTGTTTTGTTTTTTAACGCCTAAGGATAAACAATTTAACTATATTTATAAAATAAACCAAAAAGTAGGTATTGTACAGTTCCGATATTGAATTAAGTATATATAAAACTGTTACACTGCATAAATTGGAATTTTCATTTCTTAATATTTTCTTCATAATTATAATCATTATATGGAATTTAAAATTAATAGTTTCATGTATAAATTTATTTTAATTTTTTGGTTATATTTAATATCTATTTTTGCTTATATTTTTTTCTTGTTACGTAATGTACTTGTCAGATGTACTTAATGTGCCTAATTGATAAACAAATTATTCTTGTCGAACAATCCTTTCACTTCGTTAAAATACGCATATAAATAATAGAATCAAATTATCTTTTCTCTGAGAAAGCAAACGTTAACTTCTCTGACAGAGGTTTTAGTATGTGGTTGTAATATGAAAAATAATTGAGGTAGGCACTTTAGCTATTAAAAAATCAAAATAAAAAAAAATGGAGCAAAAACGAGCAGCAGATGTTTTTAGTTTAATTTTGGTGTTAACACAGAAAATTGAATCACTTTAAATTTAAACTATTTTATCATAAAATAAGCAAACAGCCGTAAATATGAGGTTACAGAACATTATTGCCAAGTACTGATGCATATACTTGAGCCCTATCATTCAGAAGAATTACAGCTGTGTCATTATTATTGAAGAACCGTACCTACTATTAAAAATATCTCCTCATGCAGAGCATTATAAAAGACTACTTGAAGAAAGTTGTGATCATTACAGTGGCCCACGGCTACTGGGGATGGGAGAGTAGGCCCAAAATAGCACTCAGGAATCTAGGCTCTGTTTTCGCTGCATTTAATCTAGCCGTCTTTCATCTTTGGATCAATTCATCAAATCTAGTCTTTCCAAGGAGTATATACGTCAGTAGTAGCAGAAATGTCGCAAGGATTATTTAGGATAGACACGGTTTTGGCTACTCTCAACAGGATTGTCTAGGAATATGGATTCGCATGTCTAAAAAGAATGCCCAAACTTTCAAATATAGAATGGTCAAATCGAAAAATGTTTCAATAGTTCGATTCGCTTTTCCCGAGTGTAAACAAGAAGCAGATTGGCATTCTCGATTCGAAGCGATTTAAGCAAGAAAGATTGAGGATGCTATTCTGAATAGTTATTCAGTCTGAATGAGCGGCCACTTAATCACTTAAAAGAGTTTAGTTGAATGACAGTCTGATGATTTTCGTAAACGTTTGCATTTGGGAAGCAAATGCTAAATTTAAATCTTTGATCAACATTCACGTTTATTAAATCAAAACATAGACGCAGTGGTTCCTCAACTACGTGTTATCCATTTTCTGGATTTGTAACCAAATATTTCGTCAATATTAACTTGGAAAAAAAAACTTATAAAATAAAGGAAATAAATATAATATAAATTAAAGAACAGTCTTTAAAGCAGCACTTTACTAAATTTCTGTACTGAGTGATTGCAAAAAAAAGGCCTTTTGTTCTTGACCTTTGAATTACCTATATTTTTTTTTAAATGGAGCTTCTTCTTGCAGTAATTCTTTCACACTCTCTTTTCTGTATTTCCTACATCTGATCTTGATTGAATCTTTTGGAGGTTTGTATACTTCACACTTTTTAATTCAATTTTCATTTTCATTTCAGTTTAAGACATTTTTATGTGCACCCATGATTTGTCCTCAGCCCTGCTACTTCAACTAGATCTTGTCAGTTAAGAAAAATGTGCAATCTTATTGAGCAGGGCGCAAGCTTATCTTCTCTGTATTGATCAAATTTTTCTGAAAGACTCATTACAACTTTTAAAAACACCAATGAATTCTGCTAAAATGTTCTATAAGTACATTGAACGTTCAGTTATCATTATTTTTTCTAGAAACTTTATGATTTTAATAATCTTGTTTTACTATAAACTGCCCTAAATATTTTTATGGAATTCAAATCAGCTTGGGTATGTAACAAAAATGAAGTGTCCTAAGACGATTTTTGGGATAACACCTAAAAAATAAGCCTACAGTAGTTTGGAAAATCAGAAAAAGCATAAATAGTAATACGATAAGATTATTCCAGCTGATTTTGAAACTAAAAAACGATTTAAAATGAAAATGAGCTAGAAGCTTTGGGACTGAAGTTATACCTCGACAATATTTATTCTCAAAATACTTGTTGTTAATTATGAATTTGAACTAACCACACTACCTGTACCTAAAATTTCATCCAAAATGGGGATGAGGACGAAAGTAATTACGCAGCACCGAATTCTTAAAAATATTTTTTTTGCGCTTAGATAACCTTAAATTAAATCAGCTATCTTGAAAAGAAATTGTTGGCAGATTATTATAATTCTTCATACCTAATTTATATATATATATAACAATAACCAATGCAAACATTTATTGATATTTATAAATGTTTGCAGGGCTCAACAGTTATTGAACATCTGTTGAAATTCTTAAACACTTTTGGATTACACCACAAGAAGTATGATCTCATTTCTCTTATAATGTGTACCCTCCAAGTTGAAAAATTCAAGCTGTTTCAATATTTTGCAATCTGGCCTGTAAGTGTTGATCAAACAGAAATATACTTTTATTATCTTTATTAATTTATAATTATGAAATATACAATAAGTTTTAAGTGAATATTTTATTTTTACTATGGAGCACGTGTTTGCAATTACACATTCTTCTTACAAATAGCCCTCAAAAATTATTTTTAAAAAATATACGAAAAAGCTAAACAGAATTTCATGTGAATTCAGAAAACTTTCGAAAATGTTTATACGCATCCCTTTTTTATTATAAAAGTAATGAAACAGTTAGAAGTAGACAGTGGAAAAGGTTACCGATTCCAAACTTTAACGTATTATTGGAAGACAGATGCCAGCATTCTGCTCCAAACGCTTGATTAATCCTACTTAATAATTTGAATAGGTCTATCTAAAATTTACAAATTGAGACAATTATTATATAGGTATATTGTTTCCTTGAGTGAGGATTAATATATTTATATCTTATATGTATTTGTTTTCGTTATGTTTCTACTGACCATTTATTTTGCGACAATATATAGCTTACATACAAAATTTATTTACGAATCAATTTTTTTTTCCCATAAAAATTTATTTCACTTTCTCGTTTAAATTTTAATAAATTACTAAGCGTACGAAAATTAAGGCTCATACGACTAATAACTAAACTTTTATTTTTTACGATTGAAGTAGTTATAACCATCCAAAAAAATTGTTTTAATTTTATTATTTATCTTTTTTTAAATAAATTTTAGTTTCAATTATATCCTCTTTTTGTATTATAAACAAGGACTTTGTGCTAATCTCATATTTATAGATATGAAAATAAGATGTTTTTTATATTAAATTATTATTTTTTTCTATCCTCCTTATCTCCTCTGAGAATAGGATGCTTTACCTTTACCCTATAATTTATTTATTTAGGGTAAAGGTGACGGATGGGGCTACAGATCTTCATACAAAATCAAACTTTAGTATTAAAAATGTCACTATAATAACAGGAAATTGATCTAGATAGTTTCGGATAATGTCCTCATATCATAAAAAAATTAGGACATTGAAAAAATATTACAGAAGCAAAACAAAGTTCTATTTTTTTTAATACAGGTACGTCCTTAAGAAGTAGGTAAGCCGGTATCAAGGAACAATGAAATAATAATTTCTATTGGGTTGCCAAGAATTTTAGACTTCGAGTTATAAACAATTAAACAAATATTACTTACTGAAAGATATTATTACATGAAGTTGATGGACTGATAATAAGAATTTGATTATCCAAACTCTAAGATCTTGAGATCAACTCCAAGCTCAGTATTTATAAACTAGTAGTATTTAGAGCTGTGGTGTATCCTCCATCTTAGAGACATAGCAATCACCGCTACAAAACTGATGTATATGTAATAATGTATGCATATACAAATATACAATAAAGTATAAGAAAATAAAAGAAAACCATAAAATTAATCCAAAGAGTTTCGAAGATATAATCTATAAATAAATATTAATCTAACAACTATAAAAAGCATGTGATACAACATAAATATATATACATAATAAGTATTACTCTTACATTAAATTTTATATAGTTATTGCATTTTATATAATTCATTCAACTTTAAAAACGAATTATAATTAATTAAGCTAGTTGCTTATGATCCTTTTGTACATACGACAATAAATAATAATAATAGTAATTAGGTATAAAAGAACAAATTAGTTTTCTGATCTCTGGTTTTTAATGATAATGTTGATGATGATAATAATGATTACAATGTTAATTCAAAGAATACCAAGTTACTCTATTCTTTAGGAAGAATAGTATAATAGTATATTAGAAAATTTTGTCAGGATATAATTAAATTTTGCGATGTGAATTTTTTTACAGTCCTTCATTTAGATCATTTTTGCGTAACAAAAGCCAAAACTACATAATTTGAATCCATTTTAGTTATTTTTAAACAAATCCCTAATATAATAGTCTGCCCTAGATTAATATAAGTAATATTAAAAATTAATAAATAAACTTTTATTTATATATATATATATATATATATATATATATATATATATATATATATATTAGATTTTTTTTTCAATTCTTCATTAGCACTTTAAATGCATTTTAGTTGGAGAAATAGAAATTCTAAAAATATTTTTGAGCTATAAAAGTCAAAAGCATTGAGGCGCCAACAATTTGTTTTGAGTACTTAACCACGTCACTATTACAGATTGATTATTTGATGCTATGTAATACTTAATTTTTTTATTATAAAGTGTTATATTTCCAATGTAATATTATAACTCTAAATAAATATAAATTATTTTTTATTACGGAGAAATTTTCAGAGAACAGGAAAAGGGCTAGTATTTGCTATAATCCTTAATTTCAGCAGTAGTATGCAATAATGTAGATGTAATAAGTTAATAATAATGAGAGAAAAAATGTATTAATAAAAAAATTAAGCTCGCAAATATCAAGGAAGTCTTATGTTTACCGTGCATGTACAGCTTGCGCGAAAAAATAACAACCTAAGGCCATATTCCAAGTCGCTGAATAATTCAAGACGAATAACAAGATCCTAGCAAGATTAAGTTCAGAAAAAAAGAGAGTAAAAAATGAAACACAGGAAATGACGGAATTGATGGGTATCAGATCGCATAACAACAGCATAAGCAATGCCAATGACACAATAAAACATCTTTTTCTTGTGACATCTCATATTATAACTTTTGTGAGCCACTGAGTTACCTATATTTAAATTTGTTAAGACAATCTTTAACTCACTAATTTATCAAGTTCCCGATACTGAGATTTTTAAAGCGTAAGAAACTAAAAACATTTTATAAAAAGTGGTTGAGATGAAGACAACTGGTGAAGACATATTTGATTTTGAATTGGAATTTCCATTTATGCTTTGAATTGTTTCTTTCTATTGTTTAATTCTGAAATGAAAGTAACGAAATATAATAATTATATATATATTTTTTTTCTAAAAAAGGAAAGAACAGTGCCTTCGATTCGAACCAGTTGACATGGTTTCTGGGATTCAACTATCGCAAGGTATAAAATGCAGAAATGGTTTGTGGGGTGCTGAACTAGACTTTAATAGTTAAGCGTGCTTTTGTTAAGAAATAGTTAAGCTGCTTACCGCAGTAGAAAATGAAATAAACAAATCCAGGCTTTGGTGGAAAACGATTCCTTCCGCCACCGATGACATGAGGCATTGCGTAAAATTATTACATTAATTTCAGCTTTCAAAAGCAAAATGGCCTGCAGTAAGGGGGCATAAACATAGAATCAGACCCTAAGGGATGAAATTTGAAATAGACTAAAGAATCTGTGACCTTTCAGAATCTTGACAATATAATACTAAAATGTCTCCAATGCTTCTACTCATCCAATACATAACAATAACAAGTTTCCACAATTTCCTTCACGACAGGCCTTTAGCACACATCAATGCACTCTACTTCATCAAAGAACTTCTGAACACTTAGTACTCAATATATATATATATATATATATATATATATATATATATATATATATATATATATATATATATATATATATATATTAGCAACCAGATAAAACATCAATTAAATAGCATAAAAAAAAAAAATTTAAGAATGACGGAAGAATATATTTATATTTTAATGGCAAATGTTAAAATATTAATACATTTTATTTCTTTGTGATAAGATATTTATGAATATTTAATTGCTGTTACTAAAGCTATTACTAACAAACACTTATTAATTTATATTACCCCATCCTTCAATTCAATGTTAAAACCCTCTCCTTCTGCTTTCGAAGATTTAAAACATTGAGGTCCGATATAAATATTTTTCATTGATATATCGAAGTACTATTTTAATTAATGTTATGGAAAACTCTCGAGAAGATATTTACATCGATATTTTTGTTCGATATTTATATCCCTAACCAGAAACCACTAAGAACATGGACGACTTGAACACAGAAACTATAGATAGTAACACGAACACATCACACCATTAGTTTTTGGGTTTTTTTTTCGTCGAACCTGCTGTTCATTGTTAATTTTTTTTTGTTGTGAAAAAGCATCGGTTTTCGATACTCAAAATTTAATATCGATATTACGATATATAGAATTAAAACTATTCCTGTATATTTTAAAAATTATTGATATTTTTCCAACATATCTACTATAGGCCCGGGTAGACTTCTATTTCCTAGGACTAATGCAGGATTCCTATTAAAAAAAAAAAAAAAAAGGTACATAATCAACATTAAACAAGAACTTGAAATGAGCAATCAACCATAATTTGGAAATGTAGCAAACATAAAGTAATAAGCACGGGTACCGACGAAGTTAGTAAGTTGTGTTTTAAAGTAAATATTAATTCTGAAGGGCAAGATCTTAAGGATGGTTATGCGCCTGGCGGAATTTATAATTAAATGTTAAGCTAATTCAAGCATAAGATAGTGATAGTAATTTAGAGACTAGTTATATTAAGTTGAGGGCCTTTAGACCCAGGTTTGCGGAAAGAGAGAAGATTTGGCGTGTTTGCAATTTAATAATAGAGAAAAAATATTGTCAAACTTTTTTTTTTTTTTAAATGTCTGCCACGCATTCGAAAGGCAGCAATATCATTGAAATCTTATCAATTATCTTGAAGAACAAATAAGATAATGAGTAAGGTGCAATTAGGAATAATCAGTGAACTCCAATAATTATCATTGTGATAACCAGATTTTAAGACAGTAAAGGTGCGTACATATTTTCGGGGCGTGTAATTCGGGAACTGTTAGTGCTGATCTGATTTCTATGTGTTTTTCTGTCTTAAACAGACAGAAGAATTTCTTAATTCATATTGTGACGTTTGCAGTATGGTTCATTGCTTTTCTTAATGCTAGCGAAACTTTTTCTGTACCATTGATTTTTCTGTACCTTCCTTTTTATGAAATTAAATAAAAATTATCAAGCCTAAAAATTACAAAAAAAGGTTTTAAAAATGAATAATTTTAAGCAGTAGTAAAAAAAAGTTCACTAAAAATCATTAATTTTTATTTAAAATCATTCATTTAAAAATCATTGACTTCTACCATCCATATTATTTACTTTAGGCATTTAAAAAAAAAATCCATTTAAAAATAAACTAATAAAAAATTTAGGTATAGACCAAAATAGATGTTGGTGTAAAAATATAATTTGCAATAAACCAAAAAAAATTCTAACATAATATCTAACCAATGTTTTCCAAATAGCAAAAAAAAAAAAATCACGTTCCAGCAATAAATAACTTCATCTTCTAATTCAGTTGTAAATTGTCTATCAGGTAAATGTTTTCATAACTTTTTAATTTTTTTAACGGCTTTCATTTATTTGAAATTAATTTTTTTTTTTCTTTTTCTTTCTTTTTTTTTTTTTAGTAGTTTCTGAAATTGGATTATATAGGAGTAAACTGCCCATTTGGAAGAATAGTGGCACAATACGAAAAAGTGAAATTTTACAGGAGAAGCTTCTGCCTATTTCTGCCTAATTTATTATTTAGGTTCATCGCCATCCCTTAAGTCACAGATAAAACATCAAGTGGGACATTTTATAAGTCAACAGTACTTAGTTTTTTTGTTCTAAAAAAATTTAATCTTTTGATCATTGAATCATCAGTCATGAATCAAATTACGGCAGTTATTTATAAAATACAGTGCAAGGCCCTTTAGAGTTTATGGATAATAAAGATACATTTTTGAAAAAAAAAATCTTTTTCAATAAACAATAAATTAAATTTAAAATAAAAATGAACTCAAAATATTTTATTGAGTGCTTTAAAGTACGAAATAATATTTTTAACATAAATAATGATATTTTAAAAATTTCATACAGAAGTGAAATATTGATACTTTTTGATCATTTAAATAAGAACAGTATTATTACAACATGAAAAATATATTATTATTATCTTTATCAAGTTACTCCCAAATCACAGTTTGAAATCATTATACCATCATCAGACTATTAAAGTTATAATAGCTAAACTAATTTTTTATTGCTAAGTAAAAAAAAAATATTTTTTTTTTCGTATTATGGCACTCTTCTTCCAAACAAATAAAATATATGTAAGAAACTAGACTAAAATAAATAGAAGCTCATCCTTAAATCTTTTTATTTATTTTTCAAAAACTAAAAATCTATTAATACTTATGTAACATAAAAATAAAATATAATAATTTAAATACAATAGAATATTCGACTAAATTACCTTGAGGCTTGCATGATGAAAGAACGCTGGTTCGTGGTCGGTTTGTCTTTCCTTACTCAACAAATTCGTCGTGATAATAATTCTCTTCGCGAACGGTTGTTAAACGGATTATATAATTAACAATATAATAATTAATAATACATAATTAGTAAAAATTGCCTATGAACAATCAAATTTAAAATGTAGTATCCTCTTAATTTAAGCACTATGCCGATGTTCCAATAGTCAAAGCTCCAAAGCGATTGATACCGTTATGACTGCACGTCGCAACCTATTTGAGTGTACTGTTATTTAACACTAATATGGTTACTTAGATCAAGAAATATATTTGTGAAATATCTAGAAATAAGGAGGTATTGCGGTTTTAAAGTACGAAAATAACATCTACATTATTTTATTTATAAAATATAGGTTCCCTACTACCAACTATTTTCACATTTTTCAGTTTTTACTGTTAAAAAATAACATTTAATGTTTATAAAGACCGGTTGTCAAATGAATGTACAGCGATCCGAATGTTGTTTTCTTTTTTATTATCATTTTTTCTTTTTTTATTCGTGAGATCAAGGTAAATGAGAACAAGCCGTTCAAATATTTACCAAATTCTGTTACTGTTTTCCCACAACAAATTAATACACAAGTTGGCATGTTGTCATGACAGAAAGTCATGTTTCTGTCATGTTATTGGAATTAAGTTACAGTCTCATCCACATGTAGGTCTTGCCCCAATACTCTTCTGGTCATAATATAAATAATCCATTGCTCATCTAAGTTACAAATCTATACAGAAAAAGGTTTTTCATGAAATTAACTAAAACGAGACACATGCCAATCAGCATTATGACTACTAAAGGTCTCGACTAATCAATATTTCAAATTATTATGATTCCGAAATGTTCGAAAACGATCACATTAAATTTGGACATCACTATTTAGAAAATTTAACTATCAAGCACAAAAACATAAGAACTTTTATGGAACAATTATTAAATGGTTATCACAAAATCTGTTGAGAATGAGACCGTGCTCGAAGCTCAGAGCTATCTCAATTTTTGCCTCCTAAATAATATATCAATTAGTATCCACGTGTATAATTGTTAAATATTCAACGTCAGTAATGACTGAACACACCACTATTTACAATAACAATGTAAACATCAATGTCCATTTTTTATTTAACGAGTATATATGTTTTATTGCTCGTCTATTTACGGGCGTACGGCGGTAAATTAAGCGGAAATTTCTGCTTCGTCAATTAAAATATAAGGATAACTGAGATTACTATATCATAAGGATATTTTTAATTTGTGATATTGCGATAGAACCAATAGTTTCTTTTGTATAATTATTATTTAAAGTTTGCCTTGCTATTCTGAATCCGGGAACAAAATAAACCCGAATTGAAAATCGATTTGGATCAAAATTTCATAATTTAATTTTGTATTTTACAATTTTATTATTGAGTGCTTGATGATTGATTTAGCTATAAAAAATTTTTTTTTTTAGTTTTTTTTTAAGGTTATAAGCAATTAGAGCTAAGCCCATTAAAATAAAGCTGGCAATGAAATATATTCATTTACCTTCCTTGAAGTGAATTACTATATAAACTGTTAATTTCAACAATATTTTGTAGTTGTTTTTTAATAAAAAGGTATAAACTATTAATTATCTATTTATTAATTTATCAAGTAATGCTACCATTTTTCTCTTTTTGGATTTATACTTCATTTTAACGAGACCGATGTTTAATTTTTATGGAGCGGTTCATATTAAAATTAATTTGTATTTGAAAAATAAATCTTGATGGAAAATTTATTTTGATAATCAAATTGATAAGCGTATAAAGCGATTAAATAATTTTCATTCGTAAATAACAGTTAAAAATAACAAATTGATAAATAGCAGATATTCTTCTATTCCTAAGCCATCCGAGCCAAGTCAAGACAAGCAGCTAAATGATATAAAAGTTGAAAAAATACCGAATGATCACTATGACCGAATGATAAATACCCATAATTTCGTCGTTTTCAAGCTAAGCTAACGAATTTAAAAATCGTCCAGGAGAACAAAAAAAAATCGTGGTATCCTTTTGTATGTAATGGACATTTTCGACAATTTTTTTTCTGTCAGTAAATGCAACAACAAGAGAAAAAATTAAAATTGTGGAACGTGCTCCTGATACACAGAATTTTTTTATCTTCTGAAAATTAGTTTAGCATGGGGACGATAGTCAGATATATAGATGCGAATAGATTTTCAAGTTAGCATATATTTTACAAATAATTAGTGCTAATGATATGTCTATTAGTGGCAATAATTAGGTAACTATTTATTACATATTTAGTTGGAAATTAGTTAGAAGACACAGCCACAAATTCTTAACATGACTTTTTTTTTTTTAATATTTGTTTCTAACTAAATTAGTTCTGAAATAAAAGTTTGAAAACAATTCAATTATTTTATATTATGTACACAAATATCCACAAACCTGCACTCATGTCTTGTTTATTGATGGAATAAACAAGAGTTATTTACCTGCATTTGTTACTACGATAAAATAAAGAAAATGCATTTATTTATACTTTTATTCTACCTATCCATTAGAAATCCCTAGTCCTGACCATTCAAGAAGGACATCCCAGCTATTACAGTTTTAAGGTAGATTTAAGATTAGATTTTAAAAAAATTTCAAGATTGGGGTGAGCTCCATCACAATGGTTGGTATAAAACATTGGTGAGATTAAAATAAAAGAATTAAACAGAAAATCCTTAAAATGTATCTGTGACACAGTAAAAGGTGGCGGATCATGACCTTGTTCTAATGAAACCTACTTAAATATTGGGATTATGAAAAAAAAAAAAATCACATCTACATCATGAAATCAAGAAAGAAAATTATCTTTGTAACTAACATACAGGTAACATTTATATTTATAGATGAGATTTTTTAACGAGTAAAGCAGTTAATAATTGCTAAAAGGAAACTGAAATAATTAAATTGCTAAAGATTGCTAGTTAGTGGACTAACTGTAATTAGTCCTTTATGATGGAATTTTTTTATCTTAAGTGCTGAGTTTGTGAGCTCGTAATATACAAAATTACTTTTGTTCTTATTTATTTATTTTTCTGAATATATGGTATGAATCATATATATATATATACTATAGCTCTTATGCTGTAGCCCTTAAATGCGGCAAAATGTAGTAATATCTCGGGAAAAAATATTAGGCACCCGCAATTTTTATTAAAATACTTGAAAAATTAAAGGGATCAAAGGGATCAATTTTTGTCAGCACAAGTTTAAAAAGTATCAATGATTATAAAAATAGTTTATTAAATAAAATTAACAATTTTTCATCTTGCTTAATACTTATGGCCAAGGTTGTATATTTATACGTATATATTTATAACAAATATAGCACTACTAGAAATAATGCAGTTTAGGAGCCAATAAGTAGTAATGCAGGAAGGAGGACAGATTTAAAAATTAATGGACTATAAAATAAATTTACTCACTCAAAGAGAGATATTATAAGGTTATTATTTACATCGTAATTCAGAAAGTTATAGAAACTATAAAATGCTTCTATTGTTTTGCAAAGGACAGCAAGGTTCGATAAAACAGAAAAAAATACAAAGAAAACGGTTTTCATTGATCATAAATGAGTTACATAATAAAGATCTCTATTGAACATATCCTGAAATAAGGTAAAATAAAAACAACTGATAGTACAACGAAAACATACAGAGGAAAATTATTGAAAATCTTTTCAGAGACACATAATAGCCAGACTCTCATCCCAATGTAGAAGCCAGAGCACTCCATCGGCGATAGCGTGTATCAAAGAACTAGATATGGGTTATAACCGATATTTCAAACAATCGATAGTTTCAATAAAACCTTCAATTGCTACGCAGAGGAATAAATTTAAAGATCAATTTGGTATGGGTATTGTAATTTTTTAATGCCATAACTAAAACTATAAAATATGAAACAGAAATTTAAGGAGATAAAAAAATGTTTAGGCAACAACAGTACCACAGTTTTTATTAATAATAATATTTCAAAATGAATTCAGAAATAAAATAAAAAAAATCAAGACATTATTCTGTTAAAAAGTAAACTACTTTATTCCGTTTAAAAACTATAAAACATCAGGTACTATGTTCATAAAATTGATATATTTTTTATGACATCCATACAGGATACATTTGTCAAAAATAATAGGTGAAGGCAATAAGACAAAACTGTAATTAGTTTAGCACTAGGGTACGTCATTAGAAAAGTAAGACGTACCGAAAAAGGTCTTCGAAAATAAAGTATTATGAATAATATTTGGCCTTAAGAAGAAATAGAATTTAGGAGGCAACAAAGAGCAGGATAGCGGAACATGATGCATTAAGTTAATAAAATTAAGGTAATAGCATCGCGATAATCGAAATGGGGAAGTAAAGTTATGGGGTTTATTAACCAATGAAATCCTAAAACTTTCATTAGTGCTGAACTGATTGGAAGTATTAAGGCATAGAGGGGAGTAATGTGTTATGGTTGACCTTGCGGAATCGGATTTTGACGGAGATTGGTGGTAAGAGGCATGCGACGATTGATGGTATTGGTATCTAGCTTTCGGGTTCGCTCAGTTAAATTACAACAGATAGAGTGGCGCCAGGTGTCAGAATTTTTATCGATAACTTAACAATTGTCGACAATTGCCTTTCTCTATTGATGCATTTCTCCATAACTGACATCATTTTCTATTACTGACTCGGTTATTTAATCAGTGACACATACGAATGTAATATTTTTGACTGGACATTTAATAAAAGTAGCATTTTAATTACCGCATCAAAGCGGAAATAAGACATTTTGGTTCTGTTCCAAATTAGAAATTCTGACGTCGCTTTGGATTAAGGAGGAAGTGACTTGAGATATGCAAATGTATATATACTTCAAGGGACCAGCTGGACGCAATATTTAACTTCTTTCATAATTTATATGCCAAAAAAACAAAAAAACTTTTATAATTGATTTTTTTTTTATTTACTTATTTTACAATATCCCAATAAAATCTCCATTCTTTAAAAAATCCTTATTTAAACCTTATTTAGCTTCATCCTCTGTACATTTTGCACCATGCAGTATATCATCCATCCGTCGTCGCTAGAAAAATATGTTAAAATGAAGATATATGAGTGAGTTCCAATGAAATATTAATTTAGCAGAAAATAATAAATAAATGGTTTTAATGTATGAACTTGGAATTTCAAATGAAAAGCATTAACCATATTATCGTCGCTTAAGCAGTGACTACTCATAACTCAAAGAAGTCAATAAAAATATGAGAGAAAGATAAAAAAAAAATATATCTAAAAAAATATTATTCACGCATGTAAAAAGAGCAGCAAATCTTGCATCGCTATCCCGCACAAACTATAGTGGGAGTGTCAAGAGTCATTTCTAGGAACGGCCGCGAAATAAATATTAACTCCTTTATGTACGAATCGAACCCAAACATCATCGAACCTCAACGTGCTAGGCCAAAACAGCCTGTGGGTGTTTACACATCATTTAATAGTTATAGTAAATGACAAACTGATTTTTGTTTCTTATAATTTTGTTTATATTTAGAAGAAATTTTTTAAAACTTTGAATACCTTAATGTAGTAGTACGGGGACCAGCACGCAAAAAAATTACTTTTTAATATCAAGGCAAAAAATTATAGACGACTTTATAGTAAAAAGTATAGGAAAACAAATTAAGAAAGAACCTTTTTAGCGCGCATGCTCTAACAATAATCTTTTCTTATTGAAAAAAAAAATCACCTTACGAATTAGTGCACGCTATTGAAGAAATGTAAATTAATAAAAAATGATTAAAATAAAAAAGAATAATATGGCATAATTAACAAGGTAGCTGTTTGAAATTATCTAGAGAGAAATGGCTTATACCTTCTTGCGCGTAACAAACGCCCGGTCTAAGCTCCGCCCACTACGTTCCGCCCACTAGCTGTGCCCACTATGTTCGTTGAACACAAAAATACTTCGGATTCCCAAAATGTTTCAATTCTCAAAGAAAATTGAAGCTCTTTTAATGCAAATCTCTTTAATGTGACAAAAATAAAAGGAGTAAGAGGACTGTCCGACGCTCTGAAGTACATTCGGTATCTTGGTTTTCTGGCGCCAAATCCTATTTAGCGTTTCTAAGACCTTACGCACATGAATTCTATATTTGTGAATTTCAAACTTATTCTTTTAAAGGAACGGCACCATATGAAATAGCATCTTCATCACATGTAAATGAGAATTAGATAGGATTAATACAATTTTATTTATTGTTTATTTGCATTGCAATATTAAATTGATATTGCATGTTAGTGAAGATCAGTTGCCAAACAATTATTTGTCGTGGGAAATATTTTTTATTATAGCCATATAATATTTATATATTACTGTTATTAGTAAATTGGAAACTTTTTACTCACTTTTTTAAATGTTATAATATATGGTATAATAATTCATACAAAAAATGTCTGATAAGTTTTTCCTATTATATAATGTAATGTTTTGAACAAATGTAAAATCATGGGGTATAAGTGAATTAGTATCTCAATTATCCATCATATCAAATTATCCATCAAATCAAATTATTCACTCAAATAAGTGAAAAATATCTCAAATATGCATTTGATTGGCTCTAGATTTGAAACCTGAGGATGAGCTAATTGCAAAAATAACTCATTTTTTTCAAGTTTGAAGGGTCAAGTTCCTTGAAAAATTAAGAAAAAATGAAAAAAATTATTATCTTTACCCCTTATTTTTTTCTTTTTCTTGTATTTTATTTTTAAGTAATTGCAGTTTTAAATACTGTATAATGTCTTTAAATATTTTGTATTTTTCGAGTATATAATTCGACAAAAATGCCATTTTAATTTAGTAAATAAATGTATTTTTAAAATTTTGAATTTGATTTTCTAATGGCATTGAGCATCATTAAAAACAGTACTTTTTTCTATATTTTTTATAATTTATGACAAAACTTTATAAAGTTTAGATTGAATAATTTACAGCCTTTTATTTATTTTTCTTTACTTTATCATTAGATTTTCTTGTAATAAAAGGTTTAATGCTGGATTTATTCTTAGGACACTTACTGAAATACGTAAAATAGACAAGACAAAGAAGTATTTCTAAATTTATAATGAGTTATAAAATTATAATAAATGGATTAAAATCACTAGCTTCGATTTTAAAATTCTGACAATAAATTTGATTAACAACGATATCCTATGCTATAATTATGGAGTCAATGTTTACCTAATAATTATTGCCTCGAGGTCAAGATAGAATTTTCTAGCACTTTAATTACTAGCCATTAGCAAATGAGTATTTATCATACCATCAAAGTACATTGTCGCTTGTATACTTAAAAACCGTCATAATCATGAATATAATGAGAGTTTCAACGCTATTAAGCAAAAGCCAAGACAAAGTCAAGCACTACAACAAAATTTAAATTTTATTAATACTATTATGTAAAATAAAATTATATTATATAATGCTGCGTTTAAATCTTTCTTACTTACGGTTCCTATAAGTAAAGAAAATTGTTTACATTTCTTTTTCAATAAATTTCTCTTATCCCGTCAAATAATTCATACAATGTGTCGTTTCAAGTTCAAATGAAAAAAAAAAATTATATTTACGTTGACCTGTAGAACATTTCAAAAGACCTTGGCTAAAGTAAGATAAGCACGCAGTTCTACGGACTGCTGCGTTCTTTTAGGGAACAAGAGACGAAAACAAAAAATAACGAAATCTTGGACTGGCGGGTCTTTTTAGAAAAGTCTACTAATAGTGCTGAGTGGGAGACGCGAAAGACGTTCTAAAAATACAGGCGTATGTACAGTGCCATTTTGTATATTTGAGACCTAGGTGGATCAAATGCATACTTTTGGTAATTTTTCAAATTATATTTATTTATTATTCGTTTAAGTATTTCTATAGTTTTTTACAGTACACAAAATGCATCAAGTACCTAAATGGACTGAATTGAAAAAAAATATATCTAGTGTCACCCAACCACCTTACTGCTTTGAGTGCAAAGTCCAAATACACAAATTGTTTTTGATTTATTTTTTTGATAATTTATTTTAATTTTTTTTTCAAATTTATCTGTGTAGAAAATTTAATTATTTTTCAAATAAGCAACTTGAATGTTCCTTGAAATGAAAGTAAGATGGACAGTTTTCGAGTTATTCGGAAAACCAAAGAAAAAAAAATGAACGGTTTCTACGCTAACATTTTAAAAAACATGATTAAAAGTGCAATTAGCCCTATATTTGCTAATACTGTCCGATCTAGACGATTCTTTTTTTATTTGTAGAGAATTTAATTACTTTTCAAGTAATTATATAGAGCAAAATTAACCGATTTTTAACGTTATACGTTACATATATTCAAATACATGCAATATATGAAAAGTTCAAAGAGAACTTTAGGCAATTTTCGTAGAAATCAAGAGCCGTTTTGCGATAGAGTCTATTAAAATACAGGCAATTGCCCTCACGGTACACAGGCACCGGGGACCGAAACCCTACAAAACCAAAAAGAAGGAACCAAATCGGTTCATCAGTTCAAGAGGCAATTGTGACACATTTACTAATGGCCAAAATGCTATTTCTGAACTGAGGAGACTATGAAACATAAAGTTCTGTTGAAAGTAGATACCAAAAATTTATTTATTTATAAGCGGACGCGTTCACAATATAAGAAGCCAAGAGTCTCAAAAATAACAGAAAACAAATCACCTGTCGATGTTTCGCCAGTTCGAGGAAAGAAGACAAAAACAAAACTGTATAAAGCAAAAATCGCTCTGCAAAATAGGTCGTATAACCTCTCTTTTTCCTCAGTATGTATCTGGGTGATTTGTGTGCGGTGCTGTCTCTGGTTAGTGTCATTTGGACTGTGGATGTGAGATGTGCTGCATTTTTTGCTTCATACAAGTTTTTTATTTATTTATTTATTTGTTGTCTCCTTTTGTCCTTATGATGCCTGAATTGGCGAAATATCGACAGGCTGCTTGTTTTCTGTTATTTTTGAGACTCTTGAATTCTTCAACATTCCATTTATGCCCTGACTATTATTTATGTCTCATTTTGAGCTTTTACTCTTGCATATGAACTTTTTATTAATAATTTTATGTACATTAATTTTGTATACCCAAATTAGTAGCAGTTTTAAATTTTACTAATGCACTAATAATTTATTTATGAGCATTCACATTTGTATAAGAGAAAAGCATTATTCAGAATTCCATGAGAAACAAACACAACAATAATTACTAAGAAATATTTCTAATATAAACACAAAATGAATCGGTTTGAAATCGTATCTTATTTTATTTTAATAAAGACTTCTGATATAATACTTACACTCGGGTAATTAATGAAATATTCGCTTATAACGAACAGAGACGAAACTAGAGGTGGAGAAAAAGAGGGCTACTCAACCCAGACGGCAGACTTTAGAGGGCGGCAAATTTCGAACAAAATTCTATTTTTGGTTAAGTAAAATATATTTGTTTCTGTTTTGGGATTGTTTTGACCTTAATCAAGTCAATAAAATGAATTAATATTATGAGATTATTATATTTATTTCGAAATATATTACCTAAAATACTGTTATATTACAGTTTACTTTTATTGGAGAGGTTTGAAAGAAGGGGCGGCAAAATTAAGGTTGTCTCCCCTGGCAAAATCCAAGTTCCGCTCTTGGTAATAATAATGAAAGCTACAACTAACTTAAATAATGAGAAAATACATTTGACGAATAAAAACAGAAACAAACATTTTTATCAGAAACAATAAAAGAAGGAAAAAAAATCTGAACAATAATCTCCTGAAATTTTTAGTAGCAATTTTTGAAACAAAAATTTAAAAGTAAAGATGAAGGTAATTGATATTAATAAGAAAAATTTCAAAATCTTTCGGTTGGGCCTTAGTAATTGTGGTATAAATTCAATGATAGGGATAAAATGTGGAAAATTAAATAATTTCTTTATAATAAAATTTAAATAATTTTCCAAAATGGAATACAAATTTATCCACCACGTTTTAACTACACGGAATGTTGACTTAACAGAGGATAAGTTTGCTACAGATAATACGTATTGAAATCTATATCAAAAGCTCACAGATTAGAAAGTAAGAATGGCCATCCGTAGATAGTACTATCAATAAATAAATAATATTCTAGGTTATCGATGTATGAATCGTTTGTATATTTTAAATTCGAAAAGAGAAACTTCCGACTTTAAGAAAATCGCCAATCGCTATGCTATAAAAACAATAACCTGAGTTTTACTGAGAAAAGAGTTTTCATGAAGGATATTTACCAATAAAATTGAATAAGAAAAAATAGACAAAAAAATCTATTAAATTTCATAAGTTTCGTAATTTTATATCAGATAATCAATATGATGGGTTTTGGGTTCATTGTTTAGTAAAAACATACGGTTTCATGACCTACCGTTATTTTCAGGGAAAATACGACGAAAAAGATATAGATGTATAAATAAAGAAGATGGGATGATAAATGAAGAAAATGTTGAGTTTGTAGCAGGTCCTCAAAAACCTAGTTCAAGTCCGTCGGTTCCAATTCCTTCCGTCATTTTAATATGTTAATACGAATACTGATCATGGAAATATGACGCATATATTTACGTCACGTTGTCCTTTTTCCAGATTCTAGAATAATTCCTCAGTGTATGCTGTCGTGTCAATCCTGAAATATCGTACAGGCTGTTTAGTATACATGGGTGGGTCTATACGCGTGTTTGGCTACTCCTATCATCGTCATAGCCATTAGCCTCTTGATGGACAGGGTATCAATTAATTAACTAATCCAGAACATCGTTAATTAAAAAGTAATGATAGACTGTGAAAAAGTACATTGGATATCATTAAAATATAATGTAATAAGTAAGATCCGAAGAACGTCGAATGTCAATAACGTCTTTCAACCTGCATCTTAAATTGTACCGTGCAAAGGCTTAGGACAGGTATAAAAGAAAGTTGACGATAGATGAATGAGAAGAAGTTAATCGCGGTATTAGAAGTGTATAGAAGAAAGAAATTCCCGTTATTGATAAAACTATGCACTATATATATGTATAGAGTATAATATCATTATATTATATATATATATATATATATATATATATATATATATATATGTGTATATATATATAGTGCATAGTCTTATCAATAACGGGAATTCCTTTCTTCTATACACTTCTATACCACGACCAACTTCTCATTCATCTATGGTCAACTACATCCACATCTATACTACCTATACTATCTATACTATACTGAATATACATCTGCGTGTATATATGTATATACCTATATTTTTTGTTTTAATAAGAAAAAGGACCATAGACGTTGAGGGCCCTGCGGTTTTACGTTTAAAAATCCAAACAAGCATATACATCTATAATATATTATAATTAAATGCCTATGTCTATATATTATATTAAATGCCCAATTATTTATGCTGTATTGTTGTACCTATTTTGATATTTTTCAAAGCTTCAACAAAACGCTATAATCTGTTTGTATATAGCGTACAATTATAATACTAAATAAATAAATTATATAAATTTTAAAATAAATTATAATACATACTTTCTTATGAGTATCAAAAAAATCATTTTGCTTCAAAATAGTCGATTAATGTTTTATTTATTCGTTTGATTATTATCTCTACATCTACAGGTCACTGGCAGTTTTTATTGCAAAAAATCCAGTTTTCGATTTAATTATTGTTCCTATGTTTTTTTGGCGTGCGACTAAGTGATTTTAGTCCTTTAAATAGACTCAAGACCTAATGAATGACTCATCATTAGCAAAAGCAAAAAAAAAAAAAATGAGAAAATGAGATTTTAGGATGATTTGAGCTAGACCCTTTCCATGAATTAAACTTCTCTAAAAATGCAGACCTTCGATTTGCAGTTTCAAAGGCTTATCATATTTATGTAATATTATAATATATAATTATATTATATCACTGGAATGAGGAGCTACGATACTAGGGAATAGTTAAACAGTTCTCTTGTTAATTTTAAACTTTCATTAAATTGTATTGAATTTCTATTAATTTAAAAAAAAGATTAAAGTTTAAAATTTCAATAAAATACAAACAACCTTTTTCGTGACAAAATTTACTTAGTGATTTCGCCTATGATGATAAAATGTGGTTTAATAATAAAGAACAAACGTCACATTAATTCTCTGCAATAGACTACCAGGAAAGACCAAAAAAAAAAGTTGATAATGGGTCATCCTAATTTGTAATGGCTGGAAGAAGATGTGAAAGGCAAGATCGGTATCAAAATGGCTTCAGAACGCTATAACCGGGAGGACTGTATGAAGATCATACGAGTAGCTAACCAAATTGGGTAATAAAAGCATTAGAATCCAAAAAAAAAAAAAAAAAAATGAACAAACTCAATTCCGTACTGTCCATTCCACACATTTTCATTCCATTCTCATCTGATTTTTTTAATCCCGAAAATATACAGTAAATCAGCTTTTATTTTAAGGTATCTGACTGGCAAAATAATTATAAGATTTCGTTTGACTTTTTTTTGCATTTCTCAGTATTTATTTTTTCAAAATTTTGGAATGGAGGGGAACAGGTCCGCCTTCTCCTGAGATACCTTTCCTCGTTAAGACACGGAATACTCGCGTGTATATCATGTAGCAGCGGGAACCTCATGGTGAAGTTAATTACAAATGGTGAGGTTAATAATGACAGTAACTGAAAAGTTGAAAAGTGCCCAGCTCATAGACCCCTTGCCAGAGCTTGAACTAAGTTTGATTCAGCAAACAATTCTATTTTTCAATGTCTGCGATCTAGCGAAGAATCAGCAGCACTGCTCAACTATAAATACCACCATAATCCGTCCTTGGCATTATATTTGGCGGGGAATCGGTGCCTCTCTCTGGCAGCTGCTTTAAAAATAACGCGGGAGAGAGATGCTGTAAACAGATCGAGAAGATGGGCGGTTCAAACCAGTGCGGCATCATCAGATCTGTGACGTCTTAGTTAAAGCGTCATCGATATTCTACAAATCGATAGTTGTCTCGTAACTAGAAGTCAGTGCCTCAGTATTCATCAGATATTTATTTATTTTAAATCCACACATTCTCTATTCGTTACATTAAGTGCGAATAATAGAATTTTAATATGTAACATTATAGTTGTTTATATTATAAAATCATTAGATGATATCTTAGAAAATTAAAAAACATATAAAATACTAGCCGACATCAATGCATTGGTATTGGATATATGAACTCAATTAAAAGTTTGATAACAATTATTAAATATATAAATGCAATATTAAAAAATCAAATTAACTGAAGTCCAAAATAAAATTAGTTCAAGAGATGATCGTGACACAGACAGACCAATGGCCAAAAATATGTTGTTGTTTTTCTACTCAGAGAGCTCTGCAACGCATAGAAACGTTTAAAACTACACATAAAAAAATGTATACGATTATAATACTTTCCTCATAGCGCGCTTATGTCCTGCAGTTCCTCCGACCTGCAGCGGTAGGAAAATAAAAGCATGGATGGCTACAGTGTTCAATACGCTGAATCTTTGCAAATAATGGTCCGATTTCTATGATTTCTTTATACTTTTTAGGAAATTCAATTATATTTCCAATGAGCATTCGTATAATCAGCGAAAAATGTATACTCTTCGAATTATGCGCTAATAAAGTATCCATTCCGTCATAACGTTTTCCTTATTTTTCTTGGGGATATAGTTCATCTGCGGAGAGTTAAAGGGCTTTAAGGAGAAGACTTTAGGTAAGTTTAATTAAAAATTTTTAATCCGTTTTGGCCGTAAACTCCAAAGAAGTGGTGCTTAAAAAAAAATTATTTTAATTTATTGTTCATTTATCATAAATTAATGTAAAGTGTTGAAAATTCGTCATAGATCAAATATTTATAACTATAATTATTTACTTATTATTATTTTTATCAATAATATTGTTTGCTGTATCTACATGTTTGTAATTCATAAACTTATTTTAAAAATGGAACTGTAATTTTTTTTTTACTTTCATATTTCTATATTTTATTAATTCTATTAATTATAATTATAATTATAAAAATAATTTTTCATTCATGAATTATGCCAAATTGTTGGGAGAGCATGTTTTAAATAAATATATAAATTAAAAATTAAACATCGTAATTTTCAACATATATACTTATTTTTGAGGTAGAAAATATATGATATTGTATAGATACAATCCACAATTTAAGCTAATACGGTCAATAATAATTCAAATTTTACTTATAAGAATAAAATACAATTTATACCTTACGGAACTAATCTTCAGAAAACTCAAATAGAAAAAAGAAGTTTGAGAAATAATATTAAATTTTAAACTGTGAAGAAGTTTTGAGTGTTAATTCTGTTTTTAGTTTCATTATAAGTTATTTACGACAATTTTTAAAATATTATGCCTATCTCTCCTGGAATTACCCTTTATATAGAATCTTTAAATATGTAACAGGAAATAAATACTTCATTGAAAAAAGTATGCAAATAATAAACGAACTTCTCACAGGATTACCGTTTGAAGGAAAAAAATTGTTGCGATGCACATAATACACATGGTTTTAAATAAACTAAAACAACAACACTAGGTGCAAAACTAATAACGCTTGAAGTTAAAAAATAAATAAGAAAACCTTTCAGTTTAAAATCCATGTTGGTAAATATTTCATTTCCTCTGGAATTATTTCGTCTAAAGTTTAGATTAGTAAAAGGAAATAAAAAATAAACTAAAAAGGAACAGTAATGTTTGGGTTTCAACAGTGCTATTAGTGAAAACAACTAATAAACAATAGCAGAAAAGCTGAATGCTAATAATCACTCTTTATAATATACAATTAACACTCATTTTATCAAACACATTAGTCATCAAAGAAAAAGCAGCACACGCGCATAGTCAAAAATAATTGATGAATCTGTAGTTTTGAAAAATATCTTAGTTTGATTTACAACATATCCAACAATAATCCAAAATACTGAAATACTGAAATCGTGCAAAATTTGGCTGCGTTTGTTATTTGTATCTATTGTTATTGATTGTTCAGTATTTTTATTGGCTAGTAATGAACGTGTGGGCCAAGATGTGAAACACGTGTGGCTTGATTGCAATATCAGGAGTAAAATAATTTTGATATTTAATTCAATCTAATACTGGTATACATCAATGTTTGCCACTGTACCATATTTTTTTATAGATCTTAATATAGAGCTCAAAATCCATTTTAGTTCCAACGATGAAAAATTCACAATGCTTTATAAATTACAATAGAGCATTGCCAATGGAAAATTTTAAGTAAGTTGAACTCGTATATTCTGTGTGTATTCTTATTTGTTGTATACTCTTATTGATGTTCGTTCTCTTCATAATCACAATCGATTGCTTGTAATATATTTAACTCTCCCAGTATCTGTGGGATCTAAAACCAGAGATTTTCCCACACGATTTTCAGAAAAAACACATTGATCTTAACCATTTCTATGTCAATTAACGAAGAGCAGTGTTTGACGAAAGTAACCATTCACATCAGATACGATAATTTACATTATCAAGGAAACTCATATCGCGAGAATTTTTCCATACTGTAGTAAGAAGAACCACCCCACGAAATTCTTATTATAAAATATTGTTTTCATTATTTTAGTAAGCACCCAATAAACTTTTATTTATTTTTTAAATTTAATCCTTTTAGCTCTGCTCATATCAGCTGCTTGAGATTTATTGTATATATATTATTGTTTATACTATGCGTAAATACATCAGTAATTAGCAAAATTAAATAATAATATATTAGTCCTGCAATAGCCTAAGAAGAAATAAGGGAGAAGGCAAAGAGTAGCGATTTTTTTTTTCTTCATCTTCCAATATTTCTGAGAGACATTGTGGTCAACACTATGCGCTTAACCCCTTAATAATGTCTAGTACTTATTCTTTTATGCATGTCTAGTTCAACTGAATATGCATATAGTACTACAGTTCTACAGAGAAACTTGGTGTTAGATCATGAGCCTGGCACGTTCAGCAAAGGAAACAGATTGGCTACCTGTCTCATTAACGGCCAGATTAGTGCTACTTTTTTCAAATATTTTATGTAATACATATTTATTTCTTCATATCTTGACTTTCGGCTATACGGGCCGATTTTTATGTAATAGAATGTTGAACTGAATTCATTATAAACCACTTATTGGAACTCTCTTCTCCTTCCCCCAGAGATTCCTGACTAGCCTTCCCCGGAATTTCAGAGGTACTTCCTGTCCAAGAAGCATGCCTTTAGTAGCCCTCAGGATTACAATGACCCAGATCAGTGATTGCTACGTTCAGACCAGCCTGCGCTGTTAGCTCGTTGTGCACAATCGCTGGGCGCAAGGCGTTCGCGTGCCGAACAACTTCCTCATTGTCTACGACCCGAGTAGAGGTCGATCTCATAGAGCGAATTTAGGGACCTAATAGACCTGGGAACTATCCTCAGTAGCTCGTACGCGTTTTTCTCGCGTCACTGATTTCAGAATGGCAAGAGGCAGCTACAAACAATAACTGTTAGCATGTAAGAAAATTATTTTATAATATTAGGGAAAGCGAAAGATTGTTTACCGAAATTTAAGCAATCACAACCAAATTTTAACCAATATCCCTTATACAGCTGAGAATAAAATAAGTTATATTTCAGCCCATTCTAAAGAAGAGTGAGGAAGGAGTCAATACTGTCATTCTTCCTAAATTCAATACTTCTTTCTTGTACTGATTTTGATGTAATTCTGTAAAGTCGCGTCTTAGAAGCCAAATCAAAATAATTTAGTAATAAATCAACAACGAGTCATTCCTCACAGCACATTGATATTGATTGCCTATGCTCCTTTCTGTGTTCCATTTTTACTTCCCAACGGCTCGTGCGATTTTCGCGAAGCGTTTTATATACCGTTCTAGTACTTAATAGCACTTCTTAAATTATTTTGGTATGCTGCAATAATAACCCTAGCTTACTACCTTCTGCGTATATTGGAAAAAGGTTGCAGGGACATTTACCAACGACTGGTTCGATTTGGTTCCATGTCAGTCTTCAATAGTTTTTTTATTTTTAAATATAAAACTAACATTTGAAAAAAATGTATTATTGAGACCAACATAGTTCATTTCTTAAGTCGTATTTACTGACTCATATAAATTTTTCTGACTGTACCTCAATTACTCTCTATCATAATGAGCTGTTTTTTTATATTCACTCCAGTAGCCACTTCACTATTCGGCGTGTGGCAATACCCTTCTTAAGCTCCTTTTTGTACCAGACTATTTCCATTCCTTCTGTCTTTGAACTCCTCCCATTCAAATCTTCAATATACTCTAAACCCAACAGATATCGAATTTCCGAACTGCATCCCTCTATATATTCTATATTCCTACAGAACTGCAGCATGTGATAAATCCTTTCTAGATTGTTCCTTAATCCGGTGGATATACTTCCTTTCAACGTTCGTCATGCTGTAACAACAAAACCATTGGAATCCTTTCATTTCTATCACCTCCTGTTTGTTTTTTCAAACAAATGCAAATTAGTTTAAAAGCATTTTTAATTATTTTCAATTACACAAATTTTTGTTCGCTGGTTTTATTTGTAAACCATTTTTTGTAATTGTGTACATTATTTTGTATATTCTTCGGTACAATATTATTATTACAAATCCGTAAGTTATTCGGACTATAGTACCAAAATTTTCCATTTTATTTCATTCGGCTCTCATAATTTGAAAACTAATATCTGTCATTCTTCATTTTCACTTTGGATTTCAAAATTACTTTTGTATTATCAGTGTTCATGGTTTCTAGGCAATTATAGTGGTTTGGATTTTCTCCAAATACTATATTTGGAGTAGCATTGCGTTATGAGCCCTATAAATTTCCATCCTAAATTACCTTGGTATGTAGAGAATTTTAAGTCGTGTCAGTGTTAATATAGTATTTAAAAGTAAATATTTTTAGTTTTTAGTCTATTTCATCAATATTTTACATTTAATAGGTGAAGGGGAAAACAAAAAAACAGTCAAATTTTAGTAGCGGGTTAGCAATGCTCAGTCCATCATCCTTTATTATACGTACTCACAAGGTTTTCTGACAGATCCACAGTCAACAATTCGAATTTCGGTTCCTAAAAAAATATTGAACATTAAACTCATTCTTTTCAAAAGTCCTCAAATTGTATTTTGCATTTTTTAATTTCACTCAAATCGTTTCTTCATTGTTTGTGTTGTTTTTTTTCCCCGAATGTCTACTGATTTGTCGTTTCGAGGAAGTGATCATTTTGTTGTGAAATTTTTTATAAGCCAGATATGAATGTCGGATGTGTAAATTTTTTTAAAGATATCAATAACAGAATAAATTTTTGAATTGAGAGTGTAATGTATGATAAATAATTTTTTTAATCAACTATAACGCTCAATAAGTTTTATTAAAATTGAATATCAAGCTTTATTGTAAAATATATAAAAAAACATAACCTATATGAAGAGATAGTCCAACTAATAGTTTTAATTTCTCAATAGCCATTAGGTACACATTTGACTTACCTGCAACAAAAGAAATAAAAAATAATATTATTTATGATGAAGTACACATAAAATACTAACAAAAATAAACATTAAAATATCATTTTCAATTGGAAAATAAATTTTTAATAATTACAGATTGGAATATAAATTTCCACAATGCCAGAAGACTAAATTGTATCTATTACCAGCTAAATTTTATTTATTATTACGAAGAACAGGTAACGAACAAGAAAGATAACACTGATCATGGGCCATAGCGTTATCCCAGAAACATCACGAGGATCTCATCATTTTTATCCTCATTCTTACCTTTCTAATATTTTTCATTTATAAGAATATTGATTTTTTTGTTTTAAGCACTAATAAATCTATGTGTCAGAGGTAAGGCCAATTTTGCTGATTTTGAATTTATTACCGTATTTGTATCATTCCGGCTATATTTTCTGAGTACAAGTATCAATAAAAGGTTTTTAAGTGTATCTTTACCGGGGAGCTTAGGGATAAATTATGTTAGGTCTCCGTTCCCCAAGGTATTGATAACAAATTATTGGATCCCTTGAGTCTCAAAAAAATCATATACAGCTGACACCCTGACCCGCTGAGTTCAGCACGAGACGAAAATATATATAAAAATTATTCAATTCTACTAAGTGGAACTACTATAGCTCTATGTACGTCAGAATCCTCCACTTTGTGTCAAAGCTGGAGATAACAGTATAATCTTGCTAAAAACATTTATACGGCTCTACGTAACAGCATTAAGAAGTTTGACCTAAATTGGCCATTTTTCTATGAAATGCGGGCAAAATATATGGGTTTTTGATCTTGTACTATTTTATTGGCGGATGGCAGATTGATAAAGTTTAAAATCTTCTAAGGTCTTTCAATAACAAAGGAAAAAAGTTAACAAAAAAAAAAAAGAAAAGCAGCCAAAAAAGTGTGACAGACAAACAAGTATTTAGAAGTATTATTTCGTTAATAAGATTTGTGATTAGTCTATAGGTCTTGCTGAAACATAAGGTGTACCTACATAGCATTGTAACAAACCTATGCATTTTAAAAGAACGGCACAAGAGGAAAAACATTACTATAAAAATATGTATAACAAAAAAAAAGAAAGAAAGGAAAAACTGTGCTATAAAACAAATATAATAAATTAACAATAAAAAATTGGGGAATTTCCATACAAGTGATAATTGGATCAAATCCTAGAATTGAATAACAACAGGATTTTGGCCTGGAATAATCCGTTTCCAATTTTCCACCGTTCGTGTTTTTGTTGGAAAACCTTTGTTTGTTGCTGGATTCAATTTTTTTTTTTTTCCCGAAAACCTTTTCCTACTGTTTATACAGTTCCATCTCTGAATAAATAAATTTATCCATCTCTGCCCACAGTTAGCAGATTCGGAGACTGTTTGTTTATCCGATTGGCATATACGATCGGGCTTCTATTAACCAGTGTTTGGTGACCAGTGTCCTATATTCACAAATCCAAATAATAAATTAGGCGCAGTTTACAAACAATGTCTGTGTAGAGAGAAAAGGCGACGGAACTGACAGGGGTACCAACCCTTAAACAGGGCGCCCACCTGCAGGCCATCTGTCCCAATGACCTATTGTCTGCCCCCCTCCGTAATATAAGGCCAACTCAACACTGACCTTTCCTCTGCGAGATGTGTTTACCGCTCACAATGTGCAAATTTTTTTTCTTGCCAGGGTCAATATGTAACTTCTTATATTCCGTTCAGTGGGGGAGGGTCAGGATCTACGCGGAGCAAAATATACAAAAAAAAGAAAAGACTTTTATTAAAGTATATTTTATACCTGCTTATCATTATGATCAGTGCCAATGATACATATATTTTTTTTGTCAGTTAACATAAAATTGCAAAAAAATGTGATACACAAGCAGAAACCGGGATATCAGATAATTGCTTATTGTGTTCTTTAAAACGATTTATTTTCGAATCAGTTGATGCGCTTTTTGATGTTTGAATTCTTAGATTTCAAAACTTTTTTAAAAGGTAATAAATTTAAATTTATAAGAAAATACTTGTGGAGAAAAAATAAAAGACTTTTTAAATAGAAATAAGACCTTGAAAAAATAAAGTAAATGGAATTTGCAGCCAATTTCTTAATAAAGGTTCGTTTGCATTAGATTCCAGTTCTTTTCAGAGCTCAATCCACTTTTAGTTTGATCTGACTTCCATTTGAACAAATCTTTTTTCGTTCTAATTGTCGTTATTTATTGCTGTTCTTTTAATATATTTTATAGGCAAGTACTAAAATCCACAAAAATCATTCTCGTATTGTAAAAAAATTACAAATTTTCAATATAAGACTGGTGATCTGGAATCAATTGCTTAAAGTTTATATTATAATATTTATTTATTTATTATATTATAATAGATCTTATATTTATTATTTTCGAGATATTTCAATATGTTCTGAATACATTTTCCATATAATGTATGAGTTTTCAATAAACAATTTTTATTTTCTTGACGTAAGATGATAATATAAAATTATAAACTGTTCTTTTGATAGAGTTAAGATATGTACCGAATACTATGCATGGTAAAGAAAACATTGAACCCTGACGTTGAAAACTGATGTTGGCCATTTCTAACTTAGAATTCTCAGCCTATCTATATTTATTATCCACTCTAAATATATTTATAATACGCTAAAAATATATATAGAGCGCGTTGGATTTTTATTTGCATCCTAGATTATAAAATCTTACGGTCTTGTACTACCTTGATATAGGAAACAATATTTTAATTATTATTTGAAATTATTACTAAGCATATGTTCTAATTTATTAATGCAATCTTTCTTAACTTCTTATGTGATATTGGCCAACGAAATTGATAACTAGATACGCTTGTAATTCCAAGAGTAGAGAGGGAGAAACTCATTCATTAATTATAAGTAAAAAATATTACAATATATATATATATATATATATATATATATATATACATAAATATATATACATAAATATTCTTAGCTAAATGAAATGCTAATTTCTTAAATGCTGATTGTTAAAAACTATCTAAATTCACGATATAATTTATTATTATTTTTTTACCCAAACGGAAATCATCCGTGCACTAAACGCAGACACCATGAGACGGTCAAGGTTCTCAGCGCATTGAGCTGTCATATGGTCTTCACTCAACAATGCGCAACAATGCGCGAGACACCGCAACGAATTCGTTACGTTGAGAACTAAAGAAGCCTTGGAATTATCAAGTGAGAATACCATCCATACAAAATCATTCCGAGACATCTTCACTCGTGTCAATACCGTTAGAATTTTCCACTCTCATTTTTAGGATTCTCGGGCCGAATAAAAATTTCGTTTCGTGCCAATTCGTTTGTAGATTGCAATGCAAGGCGACATACTGGCATCAGATATGGTCTAAAGATATTCTCTTTGGCGACTATACGATCCACCACGGGTTATATTGCAAATATGCCATATAAAGAACAAATTCAAGTGGTGAAGATTTATTTTCAGAGAGCAATTATTTCAAGTTCAACTTAAAAGAAATATCGATTTGGCTTATTAATTCAAGTGTTAATTCTGGTTTAAAGTTATGTTCCTATTCTGTGAATTATAGTGATTTAAGTAACGTAAAGCATATGATATTGCTTATTTTCTTATTACAAGTGCTTTAAGGAAGATTAGGTTTAGTTACTGAGTAACGTGAGAGTGCATCACTTACTTGTGGCCGAAGCGCCATACCGAAAAAACTTCGCAAGTCACACTTCCAGATGAGGTCAACATAGTTGAACCCGAAGAATCTAGATATGCCAAAGTGCCTACTGCATACTGGCCCGTCGATGTCATCTTCCATCATCTTTTCGCTTTTTATGGCTTCTTCGGCACAAGTGTATTTCCCCTCAGATCCCGAACGCGAATTCACATCATCGCCGACTACTCTAGAACCGATCTAAATTTAATCCCTCATCCCCTCCAAATCCAGGAGGCCCCCACTGGCTTCTGGGTGAAGCTTAGATTTGAGAATAGACAGATGGAAGAGAATTCGACCTTCACAAATCCGACTACAATCTGTGGTATGCCCCAGTTACCGGGCAAGGTTAACCTTATCCAGAATCTAAACATAGTATCAATGAGTTTTGATTTATTGTTGGAGAAGATAAACATAGTTCTTAGCCCGATAAACTTTCATTCACCCAATAGTGGCTGGCGTCATTATTTGGTGTATAAATTTTCTATTAAGGAAGGATTTAAATGTAAAACATTTGCCACAAAAATTTAATTTGGAAAGACGCTTCAAATATAAAATCTGTATGTAATAGAGCGAATATACCTATGCTTGTTTTGAATCCATTTACTTACGTAGATAGGCTTTTAAAAAATTGAATTTCATGAAGACTCAACACCAGGTTAGGCATTCGAATTGAGGAGGTAACTTGAAGTCCGTGACCAGTGGCGGAGCGATAAGTTGGGTCCGCCGGTCCAACCCTCCTCTCTCCCCCCAAAATAATTTTTATCGTGGTAGGTATTTTTATTTTTATTGTAGATGATGTAGTTTAAAACATAATTTATCAAAGAAAAATTTAAATAAATTTATACTAACGAAACAAATATTTTAGACATTTTATAATTTAAAAAAAAAATTTAAATATTAAATCTATCTCTGAAGAGATATAAAAACATCCAATGCCTGATTTAGCCAATGCTCACAGACCTCCTTTTACTCACGAGTTGTGCGTCGAGGGTATATAGCCAGCCCCGTGTCCGACTGGTTTTGCGCAGTTAAGCATATTGCCTCTTGATAGAATTGGCAGTTCGTTTTGAGCGGCTCGTATCCGAACAGGCGCTGCCCGCAAGGAGGCTTACTTGCCGCCTTACTTCAGCGCACCTAGTGGCGGCAGCAGAAAGCAACAGCACTAAAACTCGCGGTTGAAATAAACAGAAAACTATGTTTAAAAATAATAATTCTAAACAAAATTTGAAAATGGTTTATATATCAACGTCGTTTTTCGAAAAAGGCGTTAGCGCCATTTAGCAAACGTTACAGGAAACACATGAAACGATTTTTCTCCAAATAACAATATTTTTTTATTCATTTATTGTATACATAAGGAGTTCCATTTACCTGACAAAATATTTATAATTACAACATATTTTTAAAGCTTCTAGCACTGGTTTAGGCCAGAGTGACGATTGAGAGTCGTTAGTATTTGGTGCTTACGACATCAATATTCGATCTTTAGACCATTTCCAATTTGTTTTTCGATATATCGTGAGCGGGAATCGATAGAGCTGGTGTTTATGTCCCATAATCAATTTAAACCTAAATTCCGAATTTTTGGCCCTTAAGTCTTTTTCAAAAAACGACGTAAACATTTTTTTAAATTAAAGTAACTTAATATTTTTATCCACAATTTATAATGCAAATTGAGATTAAAGAATATATAAGACAAGCAGAAATTATTTTTATTTTGAAATCGATTAGAAATAAAAAAATAATTAAATTTTCGTCAATATTTAATTTTTGCAACTTGAATTCAATAAACCATACCTGAAAATATACATTAGGAGAAAGAGTGGATTGACTTCCCTTCTCTACCCCTCCCATAACGACGTCTCTGTGTATTCATAATTAATCCCAGCATTAGTGTACATGCAGGACCATCATGTGGGCTGCAGGCGTCCGAGGCAAGATTTTGCTCGGTTCCCTCTAAAAATCGATAAGTAGCCTATTTTCTAGCGTTGAAGTATTTTATATCATTTCCCTTTTTACCAATGGTCGATAAATTTTGAATCAATAGCTGCCGTATAATTATAAAAATAATATTACATTGGCTTTAATTATTGTCCTCTATCCTTGGCAACCTTCCACTCATCCCGATCCTTTCTTATTGAATTATATTGAGCTTATTGAAATAACTAACACCATCAATGATTATTCACTTTAATTAGTTTGATAAACTATTTATATATTAAAATAAAATATTAAGATAAAATATTTGTGTCCTATGTAATAAATTAAAAGAAACAATAGTAATTTTGCTCAAATGTTTTCCTATAAACTTTTGATACATCTATCTATTTTACAAAATCTATATTCATAATTTTTATATAAAGCCTCATGAAATTTCATCAAATGTAGTCAAGTAATTTTTCAAAAAGTAGACAACGTTTTGTTGAGAAAGTTTTCCAAAAAATTAGAGAAAAAAATGTTAAAAAAAAAATTATTTTGCATGCTAGACAAATAGTACTAGTTCTGTACGTTTATGTTATTCCAAGGTGACTAAAAGTCCCTGAATAAAATTTATTTTCATTTCGTATCTCTGCCCACAAAGATTTTTCCATACTTCCAAAGGGGTTGGCTGATTCTGTCATGAATGGCGCCATAACCACCAGTCACCACCAGTTTAGAAAACTTCAGGAGTTTAGGTTCTTTAAAAAACTTTTTTTCGAAATTCTAAATGTCATAAAATAAATAGAAACGACGAAAAACAATATTTGGCCCTTATGACCACCATTCTTCCCAACTTTTGTCTTAGATAATAAAGAAAGGAAAACTGATTACGATTATTTATTATTTTGTTTGGTATGTATTTATTTTTAGTGTGTGTATATATATATATATATATATATATATATATATTCTTCACATCCAAAGGCCCTCATACCAAGAATCGACTAGCGCTCTCCTGAAACACCACAGACCGACCACAACGCTTCTATTAATATCGATCGAGGTTGCTGCTTGGTTTCTTCAAGTGCGATTGCGACACTGTCTCTTACGATACTACGCCAAGTGGCATCGTATCAACTATTGCTTCTAAAAAGCTTAATATAGTGTTTATTCTCATTGATCAAGAACTGGCCAGCATCGTTCCTTTGGTCTTGCGGTTAGCGTCTAAACAGACACAAAACATAAGGGTTCGATGTATGGAACTTGCAGGGTTTTCTCGAGTAGAATGAAACAGAGTTCACTCAGCTTCAAGTAAATAAATGAGTAGCTGAATGAGCAAAAAAACACTCACTGTTATTTTCGGTGAGATTCTGTTTGATCACTCTCTCTTTTTTTTTTGGTTGACCTCAATTTATTTTTGTTGTATTAATTGCTTTTTTTGAATTTTCTTAGTAAATCAGATATACCTTTCAGTTTTATAAAACACCATTAAAAAAAAATTGTCCATTTCAAATATGTAATGTGTAAAAATATATTACATTATTACATTTCATTATTTTTAAAAACTGACTTATTTGAACCATAAAAATCTATAAATTTAAGATACTACAGGTAATGATAATTTATTTACTATTGCAAGAATTTCGTTATTAGTATAAATAAAATTATTTATCCTTAGAAAACATATCATCAAATATCAGAGGTCGCTGAGATAACTTGTATTATAATTGTTATTGCTATTTTCTACCGATTTGTTAACGATAGTAGATTTTTACTTATAATGTCCTAATTTTTATTTTATCGAGATAGATTTTCAGGATGAATAGCCCAAGTGACTTAACTATTAATATTGTGAAGTTTTTACTACAAACTGAAGTTTAGGCTCAAACGTGTGAGCCACAATCCAACAATTGGACAGAAACGTCAGCTTGTGATAAAAACTTAAAAATTTTAAGTAAATCCTGAAAATCTAAAATCCCGATATAATCTCGTCAGCTATTGATCACCTCTTATTTTCAGACCATTAAAATTTTATTCCATATTTTCATGAGTAATATACATTAATTTGCTCAAGATAAAATATTTTTTTCATAGAAATTAATATGTGTGTAACAATGAAAAATTGAACATAAAGAAAAAATAAGAAGCTTAGTCAAATTAGTAATGATATAATTTGAATATTTTTATGATTATGATGATTTGCTCATTTTAACCGAATTACCAATATTGATACATAATAAAAATTAGATAAATATGCCAAATATGAAATATTCAAATGTGAAGCGCGTTGCATAACATAAGCTGAAAACCACGTTAAGGCAATTTTCAGACCATAGAAGTGGGAACCCCTACACAAAACTGGACTAACTATTGATTTTAAAATATTCCAGCCAAGGGTAGCGTGTAACTATCGATCCGTACCAGTTCCGGTTTGACTGGAGACAGTGCAGACGGTGGGATCCAGAGCTTCCTCGGACAGACCCCATGTCGAATCTGGGTCGGGCGACGACCCGTTGGCCTCCAGCCGAAGTAAATAGAGACCGAGTATCGACTTTTGAGCAAGTCGTTAGTGAATGGGATAGCTTTATCTTATAACTCTTGGGCCGGCATGGAGCCATGCTGCCCTGCGTTGTCTATTTTTATACTGACATTGCAAACACCATCTATCTTCTCTTCATAACACACCTTCGCTTACTTTTGTTTTTCTATCATTACTGTACGATTGATGGACTTATAGAAGCCTGGGTTCAATATTTACAAAAAACATTAACGAGTATTTGAACCCAATGCAATAAAAAAACAAATTTTGAAAATATATGTACCGTAAATGGACATATTGGACCCAAACGAAAAAATGTTTTAAATTACATCTGGGTCTCATTTCAAGAAAATATAGGCATTATTCACAATCTCTCCATCAAGTAATAACACCTAGCAGCTAGGGTCCTGATGCACTTTTCCACGTTTCCACTATTTTTTTTTTTAATTTTGGATACAAGTAACCCTCCAGGTTACAAGTATTTCCAAGTTACGATATACAATGTTACATCTACTATAGATCCGAAAAATGATTTAGAAAAAGTACCAGTCCCTATGCCATACCAATGCCAAGTAGAGATTTGAATATCGAAAAAATATATCCATATATATTATTTCGATAGTTTTTTAATATATCGAAATATTAGTTCGATGTATCGAAAAAATAAGTTAATACTTCGATATAACGGGCCTCTATATTTTAAATATTTTAAAGGAACACACACATATCGATACTTCTGTGCTGATATGATTACGATATATTTTGTATAATATCGATATTTCACTACCGATATCATTAGGATATTGTTTTTATTACGTTTATTTACAGCAGAATTTAAATAACAAAAATCAGGTTATCTCCTAATCTTCCTCCAATTCAATCAGGCTTTTTTTTTTTAATATTACAAAATACTAACGATATTTTTAAATATCGATATTTTTATGCCGATATTATCAACCGATATTCTTAACCGATATCGATATTTTTTTTCTATCTTTTTTGAAAAAAAAATCGATTTTCGATACTCAAAATTTAATATCGACATTTACGATGTATCGGGGAAAAATATTGGACATAAATATCGATATATCGATATATTGTCAACATCCCTGATACTAACACCATTAACAACAACACCAATGGACATAAAACGTTGCCACGTACAGCCATTTGAAAACAAAACAAAACAGAAAATAATAAGATTGAAAAAAATTAAAAAGAAGTCAAAATATTTACCTACTTACTCCGGAATTTATAACTGTATCACCATAACACACACGTAAGGAAATGGCCGAATACATTCTGTATGAATATTATTACTAAGAATTATATATCTAAGAAAACTATTCTAAACCCTTATTGGCTGTCCTCAGTCCTTTTAATGGAGAATCTTACAATCTGACAAGATTAAAGGTCCTGGTCATAAACGCTACCGGTTTCGAACTTTTGGTTTCGCTGGAAATCTTTTATTTATAGTGAAGTTGATGAGATATCGATTTCTCATTGGAGAGGAAGCAGTCATTATTAATCTCATTACTGAAATCATGCGATAAGTAATGAACGCAGCAGGATGACTGATCATTCATTGCTACATTATAATTTCTCCAATAGGCTAAACAAATTTATATTTAATTGTTATATTATTTAATCTAGCAATATATATGTAAATATATTTACACATGAACATAATATATCGTATGCATCTCCAATAAAAAGGCATTTTGAAGAAAAGGGACAAAGGAATCGAAACAAAATCTGAAAAACACAAAACCAAAAGTGCACAAGAATGTGAGGCATCATAGTTTCTTTCCCGTGATAGAAGAATGCAAAACTACTAAAAATATCTACGAATCTTAAAAAAACAAACTATTTTTGAAGTTTAGACGTACAATTTTTTCTAAGCTTCGGGAATATCCGATATTTTTTCGCTAGAATATATTTTAAGACCAAATTAGCTTTGTTTTTCTTTTTTAACAATTGTTCAGACTTCTCCTTCGACCACAGAAGGATGGTTTTCATTTCTTCCAATGTATACGCTTAATTTATCTAGTTTTATAAAACTCAAATCCATTCATTTCTGGCTTTATTGAATCCTATATATCGTAGGTTCGTAGTATATTAACTTCTTGTGTCACATAAAAAAAAATATAAATTTGTTATCGTTGAGGTGGTAAAAACAGATAACAAACAATTTCTGATATGAAATTGACTTATGACTGATAAGTCACCTATCAAGAAAATTAAAAATACCATCATGCGTATGATTTTCAGGGTCTAAGAGTGTCGTATTTAAAATCTGTGAATAAATGGAAGCATAAGCATTATCATAATTTCGAAGGATTGATTAAAAAATAAATAGAAAACTTTCAATAATAATAAATAAATAATAATAAAATTAGTATTCGCTCAATGAAAGCCTGTGCCAATCAGTTTCATAGCAGGTCGCTAGTAATTCTTGGATATAAATCTTTATAAGTCTTTTTTAAATATTTATTTTCGTTCAACTGATGGTTCATTCTGTCTAATTTTGGTTGACAATGGTTTATTTTTTATTAATCCACAGATACAGATCATCTAAGTAATTATTCAAAATAGCTGCACAAATTATAATAATTGGCTACAATACTAGTGATGGGAGAAATAGAAAATAAAATTGGCAAATTAGAAGCACGTGGGGCCAATTCTGTTTTTATTTTTTTTTTTTATCACGACCAAGGTCAGGATGAAGGTCGGGTCTTTCAGACCCGAACGCAATCCACTCGGCAAATAGCACGATCTATGAGGATTCGCCCACTCCACGGAACAATGGAGCTTGATTCAATTTTCATTAAATATACTTTCCGAACTAGGGCTCCAAAAAAGAAATAATACCAAAAAAATAATGGTTGTATAGATGTGTTATCTTTATTTTTCCATTAAGTGTTATAGACAAAAGTGACCAATTTTCGCAAGGATTTATTTTAGAAGAGGCCCTAACCTCTTCTCAAAACAGCATTCGGTAGTTCGGAAGCTACTTTAATAATGAGTTAGCAGTTCGGTCGAAAAAATGTAAAAAACAAAACAAAAACAAGAATCATTAATTACAATAGATATTTTTTTATCATCTACTTTATTTTGTTTATCAAGCTTGTAAACGACTCTCTTTGGCAGGGACGTCGTCATAGAAGGCTAGAGAGGACTTATTCAACTTATTTGAAATTCCGAATAATTTGGAAATTTGAGAACCTACTGCGAAGTGTGAAAATCGTGATAAAATATTTTACTCAAAGAATTACTAAAATTTAAAACCAATAACAGTATGTACCTTTTAAGTAAAATAATATAGAATTTATCAATATAATAGTGTTTGAATGTAAAAAAAAAAATTATATGCATTATAAATATAAATATTAGCAATAGGTAAGTGAAAAGTTTAAACCCAAAATAGTTGAGAATATTAAAATACCTATTTCAATAAAAAGCATTATGATTCAACACTCTCAAAATTCCTTTATTATAATATGATTAAGAACCTTCCTCCATAATTCTAATACGCACTCAAGTTCAGACAAGATCCAAATAATAGGATTAAAATAAAAAATTATGTAGCGAAGATAATAATATTAATGTGGTTATAGTTTTTATTTAAAAAAAAATTAAAAAAAAAAGTCTTCCCATCACAAAATTAAAATATTTCATAATATAGTAAGAGAAAATTTAAATATTCAATATAGTTGGGAAATTCGGTCAAAATTGTCAGAAAATTTTATATTTTGACCTCTCTCCATCGTCAAATAAATTTCTGTAGCAACTCGATGCTTCGTTGTTTTCGCCAAAGAGATATTTTGCCACGACGGTTCTTTCAAAGCATGACAAAATAGTTATATAAGTTTAACAATTAAAAATCCTTAGTAGTCATTTATTACCAGTCATTTCTACTACTAAATCGGAGAAATAAAAAATATTCAATTAGTATACAATAGTTTCATAGAACGAAAAAAGTATATATTACTGGCTTCAAAATATACTTTCATAAGCTAGTAAAGCAACAGGTTACGCAAAGCATAAACAAGGAAGCCAATGGCCGTATATTCTGGCAGAAAATATAATTTATTCCCACCCTACTACTCCCTACTATAATCCAGCTTCATTCATGATTGCATCCAAGTTTTTAGATTGATTTTTTCTCTCGTAATTTGGCCCAATTTAGTATTTTAATATTTGGGTACAATTTTGAAATTATCTTTAATGATTCAGAGTAAATGGCTGCTTCTCGGCTCTGCAGAATGTGCTGCTATCTGCCGGATAAGATGCTATGTTTGCTGTAAAAACTAAATTTAGAAGATGCGGCTTGTAGCTTTTTCACAACCTATCTCTAGTGTACGACTTGAGATTAAATAGATTACGAAGCTATAACAATCGAGTAAACGTTTTATCGTAGATTCTACAACAGGCGTGTTAAGCTGATAAAACGGAGTATTGGTTCAACAAGTTTTATTACAGTCATCAAATAGCTGTATTAAAGTCGTTCGGTCAGCAGAAAAAATTCGCGTAAATGCAACTAAAGATTAACTTAATAGACTGAGTTCGATTGCCTGCACCAATAACATTATTTTCCAAAATATTTAAGATACCAGCTCACTCAGTCTTTTGAAAATAAGCGAAATAATTATTTGATTTAGTGTTAAAAATAGAAATTGAAAGGGGTTACATGAAACTAACAGCTTTTATAAGTAACCAATTCAATTAGCCATGAAATGTACCGGATTGCAATCATCACCATATTATTATTAACACAATTAATTTAATTTTAATAAATTTATTAATTTCAAAATAATACGATTAAATCATAACCTCACTACACCAACAATGCCTTTGGGCCCTTCTCAGTTGTTATTATTGACAATACATTTGCGTTGTTTGATTATTCATTATAATGCATTAGCTTAAATTTTTGCTGGTAGGAAAAGCTTAATAGTTTTATAAAAAGCGTTGTTTGAGATAAAATGTATTGAGACAAGGGTGTGAATGATACCTGTGGTCAGAACCGAATGTATTGACAGATCAAAAAATACGAATATGAAGTTTACACAGTGAAAAACATAAATCACTAAAGTAATAAAATAGAAAATCTAATGACAGTTCCTACTTCACCACCTAAATTATTCAACATTTGCTATATTATACTCAAACTTATATGAAAATAATAATTCGTATAGAAAATAAAAACTGCTTTTATTCGATGTGAGGAAACAAATTAAATATACCGAACCAACAATAAACGATGGATTCTTTGAACTCTATGTTACCGTATTTGTTATTCCTTATACTTAAGCAACTACAAAATATTACAACAAAAAAAATTTAATGGGTACTAAAAAAAATTTGTAATAGGATGTTTTCAGTAAATATTGACGGAATGGAATCAATAAAGTTTAAAAATCTAAGCTGTAAAAATTTGTTACCTTACTTTTAAAATAATAAATTTATATACAAGTTTAATATCACTTCTGAATTGCTATGTTCATGATACAGTATTGTGATCGGGTATCAACTACGAATTTCTGTAAATACAAGAAAGCTCGCAAGACAAACCATGTGATCCTCTCGAGTAAACAAGACTGACCAACAAGCTGGGTCAATCTGAAACGTCGACAGTATTCTGACAGGACAAAAGCTAAAACATATCGGTCTACATTTTTAACCTTGACCGTCACCAAGCAGGCGTTCCATTGTAGAGGAAGTTGGCATTTCTTTGTGCGATCTGTTCTACCTTGGACGCTTCCTGTTCAGCTGTCTGCCGCGGCACGTTCGACACTACAAAAGGATCTCTACCTCCTAGTTTCCGGTGGAAGACATATGGCCGGCTTAAGGCATTGCAGTGTGACAGCTAAGCGAGGACTTGCTTGTAAGTATTATCTGTAACATGTATAAAGATCGTGTCAAGGCGAAGTCCAGAGGCCAAACCAGCGGCAGGTCGGCTCTGAGTTATTTTACGATGGTATCTTTAGATCTTATTTCCTCTGAGTATCCTTTACTTTGTTTTAGTACAGTTCTAAAGTATTCTAAGAGATTTATGTACCTGAATAAAAGTATATTGTTCATATTATATTAAATATATTATTATAGGGATGGCCTTAATCTTTAGGTTTGTAGGCTCTAGGAATTGAAATTATACTCAATGAGCACCAACAATTTTTTCTATGAAAGCTACTAGCAAATGATTTAGCTTATGAATGTGTTAATTCCTAGTTCCTATTAAAAACAAAATCTTAAAAGGAGACCAATTAGCGACGTGAGTAACTGAGTCAATCCAAAAATATAAATATTTACCTGTCTCATTAAAAAGAGACAAAAGCTGGATTTCATACTGGCTCGTGATCCAAGCCAGTTGGCAATTAATGTGTGTTTTTGCAGTTAAGAAGCCATACAATAAAAAATAAAAAGCATACAATGAACCCCCAATGAACAAAAGGTGCGCAGAGACAGTGTACTGAAGAGATTGGTCCGACAAAGAGGGCCAACAAAGGTTTAGTAGGGGGGCGTTGACACCAAGTTGCAACAATGGCAAAGGCTGCTCTCTAAGTGCGCGGTTCCTTGTTGTAGCCCACAAAAGGGGCCGATGGATCTTGTACCCATTTCTTTCCATAAGGAGGATTTCAAGATGTCTCAATAAAATCCCACAATTGAGGTGGGGAACACCAGAATAATTTTTTTTCAAGGATGTTTATACTTGGGAAAAATGTAGTGAAAATGGTATGTTAATTTAGATTGTTTACCAGGATTTTTTAGGAGCATCAATATTTTTAAGACACCTGCGCGTCTTTATATATATAAATGAATATATATATATATATATATATATATATATATATATATATATATATATATATATATATATATATATATATTCCATTATTATCCATTATTATTATTCCATCATTATATCTATATATATATATATATATATATATATATATATATATATATATATATATATATATATATATATATATATATATATGTACTGTACCCATGCTAGCTAGCCCTAATCACATATCTTGTTGACGCAATCTTGAACCTGAAAAGAACTAATTCATTGCATCTTATATATATATATATATAATGATGGAATAATAATAATGGATAATAATGGAATATATATCTTATTCATTTACTGAATCGTTTCTATAAGTGATTTTATTTTTTTAATTTAATTCAACAGATACAAGCAATTCACAAATACTCAAATATTATTTGTATTCTTAATAATTCTAAAATTTACATTTTTATTTATATTCATAGACGCCGGCAATGAGGAAGGAAGGGACAAGATATTTCATAGTCATTTGTTTAATAATAACTTACTTTTACTGTTTTGCATGTTTACATCCTGGTATCCAAGTTCAGTTTGATTTGTATTTTTTATGAATGATGACTGTTCTACTCCTTATGTACGGTGTTCAATGCCCCTCCCTCTCCAATATAATACTGCTATTATGTTACACTAATCTTTGCCTCCTCCAATATTTCTCAAGTGCCAGCGTTTATGTTTATATTAAAAATTCATTAGTCATAGGTATCGTCTAATTAACATAGATTATTATTTGTTTCTAATATACTATCACACAAAGGTGAAGAGTTTGTGTGTTTGAAGGCGCTAATTCAGGAACTACCAGTCCGATTTAAATTATTCTTTTTGCGTTACATAGACCGCTTATTGAGGAAGGCTTTAGGTTCTATAAGATCACGCGACGTCCAATAGAAATAGAGCAGTAACCATAAATAAATTACTAAGAGAAAAAGTGTCCAGCTTGCGCACGTTTTGTTCTCATGCCAACTTCATACCCTTTGAAGCAAAGCAACCTGAATTCACAAATGTTTTAGTAAGTGTGAAATTATTGTGTGAAAACGTTACTTTTGTAAATAAAATGAGAGGGTAAGGAAAGATAAAAAGTATGAAAACTTGAAGCTCATTTAAGTGAAACTTCATTGCCGTTTATAAAAATTTATAGTCGTTTTGATCCTGTTGGTTGAAAATGTTTTTGACAAATGTGGCAGGACAACATATTATATGTTATCATTTTAAAGGTTATTTTGTATTTTAGGAGTTAATCCAAATTTAATGCGGATGAAACCGCGGGACACAACTATTTTAATATATAGTATATCGGCATTATACCTGCACAACCTCGTAAGTCCCATTTTTATTAAAATAAAAGTTTTGCATCTTTTAAACAAAATAAAGGTTCCGAATCGAATGGAGTGCGTCATTTTTACGTTATCTGTTTTATCAGCGTTATCACTTTTCTATGACCGATTGTAAAAACCTGTAAGTTAAAAGGTTTCGGAAGGGTTACATTTTTTTTTGTCTTCCGAAAATTATGTCAGAAGGTATGATAAGGTTTCGCAGGTATACGTTCGATATAAGAATCTTGGTTTAAAAAACGGTTAAATCCCTTTTCAAGAATTCTTCTTATTGTATTTTTAAAGATTTTATTTATACTAGAAATTATGTGTCAGGGGGGTTTTTCTCATATAGTAATATAAAAAAAAAATTATAACAATGCGGATAGTGGTCTCAATTTTTAAATTATTTTATTATAAATGTAATAGTTGTTTATCACTTCTAAAAATCGATATAGCTGACTATGAAACAAAGACATTGTATTTAGTAATGGGATACAGATAGAGGAATATTTATCAGTATTAATGTAAAAAAAAAAGTGATTATATTTTTCCCTAAGTATACGGAATTCGTAAACATAATATGAAAACTTCTCACCATTTTTTCCTTGAATAAAAGCGCACTCTACGTTAACCTAACACAAAAATTGAGTAATAATTTTGACGAATGGGATCAATAAGTATATCAGATTAAGGTCGCCTATTTCACTTCAATGTCGTTTAACCCGCATTACAGTTCTGTTGTATTCACTCCATGCAGGTGTACGATTCTGCACTTGGTTTGGTTCAATAAACATGAAGACATATACCTGTGTTAAACATATTTTTTTTTTATAAAACTGATAATCTCCTTTTCTTAATTTGTTTATTTTTAATAATTATAATGGGATACATATACAGGGCCTAATCATCTTTAGCTACGCCACTGAACGTCGGGACCCACTTTTCCTACAGGATACATTTTTCGAGAATGCTTCTTGTTGTATTTTGAAAGTTTTTATTTATGCTAGAAATTGAGTGTTAGAAGGATATGTCTCAAATAGTATTTTTATTTTTTATTTTAACAATGTGAATAATTTTTATATATTTTATATAGCCGTCAATTTTAAAATTGTTTTATTAAAAATATGTGTTTTTGTTCAGTTCTAAAAATCGATGTAATAGTCTTTGAAACAAAGACATTCCATTTGATAATGGAATACATATGTATGAATATTTCTTAGGATTAATTCTTCTTATTGTATTTTCAAAGATTTTATTTATGGAAATGAAATGCCTTTGTTTCAAAGTCGGTGATATCGATTTTTATAAATGATAAAACATAGATTTTTAATAAAATAATTTGAAAATTTATGGCTAATTAAAAAATATAAATAATCCGTAAAAATACTATTTGAGATAAATCCGCCTGACACATAATTTCTAGGATAAATAAAATCTTTGAAAATAAAATAACAAGAGTTCTTGAAAAATTCATCCTGCAGGAAAAGTGGGTCCCGACGTTCAGTGACGCAGCTAAAGATGACTGCGTCCTATTGCAAGCGTTTTTTCTGTGCGCCCCTCCCTCACCCTTCGGAAAAAATAACTATCTTTACCCTTACCACCTACGTACTGTTTTAACCCGGAATATTTTTCAAGCTCATTCTTAAACGTACTAAACAGAACGTAATTACGCTCCCCTTAAATAAATAAACAATTTTTATAATATTTTTTTTTTCTATTCATTTGGTTGAAATATTTTCCAGGATATTCGTTTAAACATTGCTCCTCAGCTGAAGGGTTCTAGTGTTAGTTCTTTTTACATTCATTGATATGAAAAATTGATTTTATAAATGTTGTTTAAAGTTACAATATTTTCCAAATCAATGAAGTTTCAGATATTGATTATTAGTAATAATATAATTATAAAATAGTTTCATTTTAAACACATTTAAAACCCAATAAGCAAACCATTTATAATACTTAAATATTTTTAACTTTAGAACAGTATTAACTACAAAAACTAATGGGGGAACGAAACACATGAGGCAGATTACAAAACAGTTAGGTAGATGAAATAAAACCTCCATCCATAAAATTTAAAGATTTAAACTTGAAGAATTTATCGATTACAAGTCGAATTAATGAAAATTTATTTCAGTTCAGCTGCGTGCTACGCAATTGGCTGTGTTGCAGACATGGGACGGGAAGAGACTTGAACGCAGGGTCACGAACGACACCAGGCCACGTGGTTCCTTTATTGGAATCGATTAATAGGCGTTAACAATGGTCAAATCGATAGTGATTGAATTAGTGATGCTGCGTCTCGCCTCTCTATTAACTGTCTTGACCATCTGTTGACCCAACTTCGAGTAACGCTCCAAATCGGGACCGCTTATACTATGTTGATAAGTTCAATTAATTTCGTTACTAAATTTGATGTCTATATTCTTTAGTTTGGATTCTCAAGGCTTGGAAGATAATAATGAGTAAAATGTTTATGGAAATGAGTCACTTTAAATTCGAATTATCTTCAGCAGCTCATTAAGTGTGATGATAGCAGAATGGAACGAGGGAAGACGTCACTTCCGTTCGTACCGGATGTGTGTTAAGAATGACAGTTGATAAGAACCAAGTCTTTAAGAGTACGAAAGAAATAACATAGCTTAATTTTATTAGAAACAATAGTTTATCCTTTGAAGTAAAAAGTAAATTCGCCAAGCATAAGTACTTTGCAAAAAAGAAATGTGATATGTTTCCACCTCATGTGAAGCACTTTAGTGTATCTCTTGGTCCCATAGCGGTAATCGCCGATAAGGATCAGTAGCATATATTAGTGTTTGCGTTAAAGGATACAGGTTGTAAGTCAGTTTTTGGTGGAAAATTTAGTAATATTGGATGACAGTTACTAAAACTGTTATGATATCGAAATCATTAGGGACCTCGAATGGTCCACTATTTTTGTAATACATTTGACTGGAAGTACTGCTAAAGTATACTTTACCTGTCAGTCGGTTAATAGTATCTAAACAAAAATGCAAGATTTTCTATTAAAGATAACTCAAAAATAGTTCTAATATAGTTAAATATAACAATTTTGAAACATATACTTCAGTCATACTCAAACAGAGGTGAATACTAACTAGAATACCAACCATTGAATAATTTATGAAAGGTTTTGAATAAAAGACTTCCAACAGCGTACATTCCAAAATATCAATGGTATGGAATAAAGCGTTATCCAGTGAAGACTGAAATGCAAAGGAAAGCAGTCAATACATTTTTTTGGTTTTTATTTTATGAAAATTATGATTTTATATGCTTGTGATTATTCCTGGACCTAATTCTTATAACGCATATATATATATATATATATATATATATATTGTTTTTTTTATTTTTTTATTTCCTCTTTTGCATATTAACCCTGTGCAAGAGGAGTTTATTATTAATATATTGTTATACATCAATGGTAATAATAAGTTTACATATTCATTTCAATTTAACAAAATTTTAGTAATAAATCGAAAAAATAAATTTAAAAAAACAGTTTTTATGTGGGATTATGGGATTACTAGGTAGGAAAAGATGAAAAAAAAAATTATTATTTAGTTATTTATCAACAATCTCGGAGTAATCAGACAAACTATGAACATATTACAAGATAAATATAGAAAATAATCTAAGGACTAAATGCTTTTACATCCGGAAAAATTCACGTTTAATTGCTAATTTGATATAACAAGATTGAATTTCAAATTCTTATTCTTATTAGACATATCAAAAGAAAATAAAAACAGGATTTTTTAGTTAAATATCCATTTCTGCATATATAAAAAAAAAATTCTGATTATTTATAGGAGAGTTCCATTTTCATGTACATTTATTCATTGTCAAAACCACTAATATCGTAAACTGTGAGCAAACAATTGGCATTCATTATGTTATTTGATATTAATAGAAAGTTTTAGACCGGCATAGGGTTCCAATATTCATACATCAGCTCCTGTGACTGATCAAGGACAGAGTGAAAAACGAAGCTTTTATGGAAGAAGCAGGCGGGTTTATGATCTTTTTTAACGGTTGTCATAAAACAAGTAGTGGTAGAAGTATTGTTCTACAAAGAGTGAAAAATAATTTGACTCTTAAAAAAGAACGAATTAACATTTTAATTGGGTTCCGGCAGTGTTAGGTCTCAATCTAGCAAATGATCAATTTGAGTAACAGATATAATGTTAAAATTCACGGTTACGTATTAGGTATTCTAAATTAAAATTGTATTTCGTGTTTTCTATTAGAAAAATTCACTATATAACATCACTATATAGACAGATAATTTTTTCATTTTATGTCTGCTGGAGTATTGATGATGAAATATTCATTTGGGAGCTTTAACTAGAGTAAACATTGCAACTGTAAATACATTTATAGAGCTGTAAGAGTGCCATTCGTCTTATGTGTCGTCATTAAATTTGAATCGGCCTTTGTAAATGTTTGTGTAAGGTCAATAGAACAAATCTAACAAATAATAAATGTAATAAATATATAACATTTATTACATTTATTATTAACCCTGGGGTCAATGAATATTATAATTATTCTGATTCTGATTATTATTATTTATTGTAAAATCGTATGTATATATTCATTTTTATAAACAAACATCAATCATAGAGTACTCTTGTTCAGGTAAATTATCTATTCTTAGAGGATAAATGTATCTTTAAAAAATGTGTTTTATAAATTATCTTCCACAAAAAAAGTAACCATTAAAGACAGAAAACACATCATTAAAGATAAAAATAATAAAACTAATTCTTTGAAATCGGAATTATCAGCTTTGAACACTAATAAAGTTTAGAAAAATTAAACAAAGTATAAGAGAAACAACATGAGGTAGAATCTTTTAGAACAAGAAGAGGGCCCTCACCTCTAAATAATGAGAAGATCCCCCCACCTCCCCGATCGGGAAGTTTCATTCAAATTTGTAAATAGTCAGCAGACCTTCTAGTACCAACAGGTAGAAAAAGGCAAAGCACAGTAAGTTTTATAATTTTTATAATTATATGTTTTATTAATCCTATTTTTTGTTTGAGGGATTAGAAAAAAAAAATCTTTTAGCACACATGCGCCTAAAAATAACCTTTTGTTATTAAAATAACAATCAACTTACGAATCAGTGCACGCGATTGAAATAATACGAAATAAAGGAAAGTATTAAAAAAAAAGTTAAGATGGTTTATCTTACAAGATAGCTGTCTGAAGTTAGGTAGGGGAAAAAGACTTCCCCATCCTTGAGTGTAATCTTCCGACCTATATACAATATACTCTTTCAAGCAGAAATCCCTATTTCCCCTAAAATTTCACATAACATGTTCTTTCCCTCAGCTCTACTATAATAATCTAATTATTAGACTTAGAATTTAATTGTTTGAGGAAAAATTATATGATGAATTATAAAATTAATTGATCATAAGAATATAAAAAAATCATTAATTGTAAATGTTTCTGAAACATTTGACATTGAAATTTACTTAAATATAAATCTTTAAAAACTTAAAGCGAATTAATTCATACTTTATAGACTGCTTCTATTTTTACCATTTTTTTTTGTTATTTCTTGTTGCTATAACTGACAACTATGAACAGAAAGAGGGAATAAAATAATAAAAGTAATGCTATCGAATCGGGATTTTTTGGTTCATGAACAATGTTTTAACAAAACAAATTAACTTATTATTATTATATTCCTATGTTATGGGAATAAATTGGGCAATTAGTTATTCATACGATTATTTCAAATAAACTTATATTTATTTAGGATGCAATATTCAGATAATTATATTTTTTTTCTTTCATTTTATTGAATTATTAGATTTATATTAAACGTGTTTTTGTTTTTCTTGTTGAAACAAATATTATGAAAAATATCTTGAGGAATAGAGATAAACTTTTTTTGTATTTCATTTATTTATTAGGTTACGTAATAGAATGACATCATTTATGAAATTGATTCGAATAAAAAAGTTTTAAAACGTAAATTAATTTTTAGTTTCCTACTTAATTATTTATAAAAAATACATAGAGCTTAGATTAGAATATAGTTATATAGCAATATAATATATGCATATATGTATCTTTTTTTAAAAAGAAAAAGTCGATAATATGAAAGTTTATTAAATGCCACCAATTACCAGATATCACCACTTTTCATCAGTAAATTTCAAATCAATCGGGATCAACTTACCTGAAACAAAAAAAACAAAACAAATATGAATAATTTTATAATTAAAAAAATTAACATTAATGAAAAACGGTTTTATAATAAGTATGATAAAGTATTACTTAAGAATTTGACACCACGATGAACTTTGAGCGAACAAGGCAGTTCTAATATGCTCTAATAATAGATTTTATTTTTTAAATGTATTGATATTTTGAAAGTTTCATATTTCCTTCATATTTGATTACTTTCAAACTTACAAAACAAGATAACGCTTCGAAAAAAAAGCTCTTTAAATGCAAATATTTCACTAATGGATACAATTAGCAATCACACCAATTAAAGGTTGTTTGTTATTTTACACTGATAACCTCTTTAGGTACAATTGGCAATTTAATGGAATCAGACAATCTTTCATTTATAATTTTTCTTTCCAAACTTATAGCTTCTAAATCATAGATAATGCAGGACAAATCAATTTCTTTTTCCATGCTCTGCTCAATGAAGGAAAAGCATTATTCCAATTTTTCTCACTAATGAAAGGGTCCAATTTATATTTCAGATTATTTTCCTTTGAGATCTGTTTTTTTTTCTGCTATATCTTTATTAAATAGATAACATTCAAACACAAAACGTCGGTCTATGTTCCGAACGAGAGAACCAGCAATTTAAACTGCAACGATCATGCATTTTAATTCAAGTTTTTTAAAGCTTTCTTATTTAATAAAAGATGAATAATTGTTTGAAAATATCGATGAATATTGCTAAAATGGAATCATAACTATAACACGCATTTGTGGAAATTTGTTTTTGCTGGATTACCAAAATATCGATCATTTGGAAGAAGACTGCCACAGTACGAAAACATTTGTTTTCTTATTTTTGCTACGAAAGCTTCCATCGACGTTTATTTTATGAGAAAAAAGAAAGATTTTTAGTTTTAACATTTACCAAAATAAAAAATGATTCTTAGTTTAGATATAAGTTTACAATTCAAACATGACTTTCTCCAAACTTTGATTAAAAAGTAGCTTTATAAATGTTCTCTTGATAATGATAATAATTAATTATTTTTAATGCTTTTTATAATAATATTCTTATGCTAGCTAGGTGACCAACAGATATCGATTTTGCTTCTATATGAATATATGAAAACATCATCATTTATTTTTAAAATAGTATTTTGTACTTTAATTAATTCAATAAAGTATTTTGTGTTCAATAAAACAGTTATTAATAAAAAAAAAATTAATATAAAAAAATGTCTTTATTATCCATAACCTATAAATGAGCTAGCTAGAACTGCTCATTACGAAAAACTATCTCAATTTTATTGATGAATCGTGATTAAATGAAGATTAACTACTTTTTAAAACAAACGCCGTAAGAAGTATTGACTAAGAAAATGCCCTACTCGAAAATTAACAGTGAGTTGCGGAACAGCAATAAACATAAATAGGCAAACTTCAAAGGTTTCTCTCGTGTAGTGGCACTCTTGTTCCAGATGAAAGATACATGTACATTATATATCCACATCCAATCCCTTTTTGTTCTTCAACACACATATTAATTAAGGTTTTGCCACAAAAATGATCTCAAAACATTTGTTTTGCTCTTTCAAAACAACTTAATATTGATAAAAATTGCGATAGGACTTTTTTTAATAAAACCAAATTTCGAAATCCAAAGTAGTTTTAGAAAAAAAAAATTGTTATAGAAATTTTCTGCATCATAGTACAATGATGCTTTTAAATATTATAATTTTTTGAGCATGCAAATGAGTTGCATAAATATGCGGTATCAATTTGAAGTATTTTCCACTTACGATCGCTCTCTGAAAAATAATTTGAACTAAGAGTTTAGGAAAAAGATTTATATTATATTAAGTTAAACTTTAAGATTAAGTGTTTTTCGATATATCGCTGAGGAGTCAAGCCAAGACAATCAATTTTAATACACTTAATGTATGCCACATCAGCATCCATGATACCGAATTTCTTGACTCAACCTGATGAAGGCCTGCAACTTAGGCCTAAATATTAAAAATAAGTTTACACTTACTGTGTGTCTCTTCCTTTACCGCACCTTTCAACCAACTTCTCCTTTATTACATCTACGGCCAACGAAAATCTCCACCGTAAAAAAATCGATATTATATCAAAATCAATATCAATATGGTGGTACTAAATATCTTTACCCCGGAAGATTATTCTCCTCGATACTTTCAGCATTATTCACGGCTTTGAAATCACTACTAGATATTAGAAAAGTTTCATCGAAAACGATTTCTTAATTGGGGAGAAAAAATTGTGTTTATAAATAGGAAATAATTTGACTCCAAAAAAAGTGATTTGGATAACTTTTGGCTTAGGCAATCCTAAAACCTGTAAATTATGTGAGATTGGCTTTGATGATGATTTGACCTTTTAATTGTTCGCAGAATAAGTATTCAGAGGTAGTAAAATATTACTAGATCATTTAAATTACTCTTCAAGGCAATGCCTTTTCACTTATTTTATATTCTCACAGAAGTATTAAAATGCCATTAGCGATATAATATGGATAAATATTCATAAGAGTATTTAAAACAGAAACCTTGAATATAACGAATAAAAACAAGTACAAACAAAGAGATAGTATTATCATTAAAGAAAAGCTTTCAATGCCAGAGACGAATTCCGACATGAAAAACAAAACTTATAATCTGCAGTAGGAGGTGAGGTATATTTTAACAATTTAAACAGCTAAATAGTATAGTTATTTTTAAATTTGATGAGTAATTAATTGCTATTCAGACATTAGCTACTTACAATATTCACTACTTATATAAATAATCGCTGGTGCGTCTGTTTCTCATCGTGTAATTTCTGAACGACTTGACCGATTAATGTCATATTTATTCAATATATTTTTTTATTCCAAACGATGATTTATAGCTAAGCGAGGATCCGATAGGTTGCGCAGTAGTCGAGTTATAAACTAATTCTATATTTATAAGGTGGCGCTGCAGTTACTAACTAATATATAAAGCTAAAGAATTTGTTTGAACGCGCTGATTTCAGGAACTAGCAGTGCGATTTGAAAATTTCTTTTTACGTTAGATGGACAGTCAACTGAGGATGGCTTCAAGCTTTATATCATAAAGTTACGATCCATAGAATCGTATAATCATAATCACCATGTATAATCCATATTTAAAGCATATATATATATATATATATATATATATATATATATAAACTCCTGGACATAATTAGCGCATCACTTTGTATTTCATATTTGTTTGTTCAGTTATTCATTGGAATTAAATGAAATCGCTCTAATCGGCAATTATTTATTACTGTTGTTGTTTGTGTTAGTTATTATCCCTACTTAATCCTTATTTTCATCTTTATAAGTTAAAAGAAGAAATTACCTCAATAATATTATTAAGTATTTATTTGGACCGTGTCTTTCGAGGTTGCAGTTTATCATCAGACAGATAATTTTTCATTTTCTATTGTCTTTTCAAGTTTTTATTACGTTTTCTGAAATTTTAATATGGATAGATCTGAAGAAATTTCAGTTAGTGCATTGACACTGTTGGATGAAGGCTTTTCCCAAAGGCAAATGGCCTTACGCTTGGGAATAAACCAATCGTCGGTTAGTCGCATATTCCATCGATTCAGGGAGACTGGGAGCAACAGTAGGAGACCTGGACAAGGTCGGCCAAGGGTTCCTTCAGATAGAAATGACCGTTTCATATCGCTCATGGCCTTAAGGCAGAGGTTCCAAACAAGTCTTCAAATTCGTAATGAACTTCTTTCTTCCAGAAACGTGATGATTTCAAGTCGAACAATAAGGAAACGCCTCAGTGAAGCGAATCTGACCTACAGACGCCCTGCCACTGGCCCATTGCTAACCAGGCAGCATCGAGTAGCCAGACTTCAGTTTTCACAACAATATGCAAATTAGACCATCGATGATTGGGGAGCGGTTTTGTTCAGTGATGAGTCGAGGATTGCTTTACATACTCCAGATGGTCGGATGAGAGTGCTATGACGCCCAGGAAAACTCTTTGCTGCCTGCAATTTCTTCCAGAATTGCGTTTGGAGAAGGTTCTGTAATGCTATGAGCTGGCGTCAGTTTGGAAGCCCGCACAGAGATACACATAATACGCAGGGGTTCACTGACTGCATAAAAGGTATGTGACAGATATCCTGGAGCGATTCGTAATGCCGTTTACACCATTTGTTGGGGAAAATTTTCTTTATCTCCAAGATAATGCGAGACCGCATACTGCTGCTGTCGTAACTGATTACTTCCAGGAAGTAGGAATTAATGTTCAACTTCTTCCTGCAAGAAGTCCGGATCTTAATCCTATAGAGAACGTGTGGGATATGCTGAAGAGGCGTATTAGAGCTCGGAATGATCCCCCAACAACTGAATTTGAAAACACAATATTGGAAGAGTGGGATAACATCCCTCAAGAGGACATTGCCAGAGTCATCCGGTCAATGCCAAGACGACTGGAAGCAGTAAGAAAAGCAAGAGGAGGTGACAAGATACTGACTCTATAGGGTAACATTTTTTAATATTGATTCCATCTTTGTGAATTCGATTCATTAAAATTGCTCTTAACGTTTTCTTGATTTTTTTTATTTCCTACCATATCTTTCTTAATTTGTCATTCTAATTTTGTTCATGTTACCATAAATGGTCTTTATTATAAATTTCTAAGGACAAATATGGGAGGCTGTTGTATATTTGTATATATGTCTGTATACCTTACCTATATCACATAATTTGAGAAAAAATTGAAAAAAGGAAGTGATGCGCTAATTTTGTCTAGGAGTTTATATATATATATATATATACATACATTCCTCTATATCGAAAATTTAATGAAAAGACCATTGAAGAGGGAGGCTGCTAGACTGTAACGTTGAAAGTACACATTAATTCTCACCCTGCGCCCAATGTATCTATATTCATGAAAGCGGTGTCGTTTACATCAATATAACAGGTTTACCAACAAATTATGCTGCTTTAAAAAGGCTATTTTTTTTTTGTTTTTTTTAGTGAGTTAGGTTTATTATGAAGTGAATTTCCTTTCATAAAATGACAATATTAGCCTATGACACGTGGTGGAATTATTTATTCACAAATATTAGTTTTAAAGCATTGTCCTTGCCTCCTTTTTATCAACACTTCCCCTTCTTCTTAAATTACTGAACCGATTTCGATAAGTTTTAAGTGGTATAAAGTAGTACCGGTTAGTTAAAAACAATAAGAAATAGAGAGCTCGAGAAAACAATTTTGAGGACAGGGATAAAACAGTCGAAGTACAATTCATTGCGTGATGGCGCAACCATTGCGTAACAGGACATTATTAGCAACTTTTTAACATTTTTACTTTCCCTTACCTATATACGACGTATATAGTAAGGGGAAGTATTGCGATCGTGAAAATATTCGAATTCGAGTTTACGAAGGAAATACACGTTTTAAGGTCCCCTGAGTCCAGTCTCGCAAAATGGTCTGTGTGTTTGCGTGTATGTGAACAGGCTAGCTCAAAAACGAAAAGTTGTACGATATTGAAATTACGTATTTAAAATAGGCACATGCATGTGATGTTACAGCAACTTTTTCGTCAATATCAACTCACCGGAAGTGCCACTTTATATAATCGATTTTACACTTTTTTACAGTTTTCTCAAAAACAGCTCTAACGATTTTGATGAAACTTTCCTAAATTATTCTTCATAAAGACCTATAACTTTTCATTTATGTAGTAAATCAGCGAGGAATTAGGGGGAAAAAGTTATGATGAAAAGAATATTTTATTTGCGCATAGCTTAAAAAGTATGCATTTTACGGTAAAATGTGTACAGAATTATATGAAAGGTAATTAAATTATCTAAAAAATAATAAAAGAATCATCAATATCGGACCATTATTAGCAAACATACAGTGTATTTTATGAGGAACACGAGACCCTATATGGATAACCGAGCGCATCCGAAAGGAGACTGATGCGACCGAACCTCCTCCCACCAATCCACCAATCTCTTGTAAAGAATAAGCTCTGTAATATAGTAATTTAAGAATACAAAAGCGGAAATTAACTTAATAATTTCTACTTTCACATTATTTAATGGAAAGAAAATGTTTCCATGGAAACTAAACCAGAAACTTTTAAAATATATTTGTAACTTGACAAAGTTAAAATATATACGAGTAGGTAGTGTACAGAATTGATGTACTAAAATTATTTAAAAAACTGTTTTATGGTACTTAAGTGGAAGAAGATGTGAAGAAGTGAATGCTACTGATTTTATTAGAAGCAGCGTTTATGTGAACTCTTTAAAATTATATTAAAAAGATAATTACTATAGGATGGTAAAGAAAAGTTGTGTGATGCGCGCACCGCACCAGATCTTTTTTAAATTTTAATGAAATTTATAATTAATTTTCCGCCGTTTTCTACTGACTCCTCCTACAGGTATCAAATAACAATCAATTGAATAAGGACTACCAGAGTGAATCAAAACTAATATAAATTGGATTTTAAAACTTTTCTATTCACAGGAATTTTCAAATTAATTGTAATTTTTGGTTGGCTCCTTATCGATATGTTGTGGATAGCTAGACTCTATGACACGCTATTGAAGATGATCCCACAAAAAGTACCTATTCTGCAGCTATCCTCCGAACTTGGTTTGTCACAGTAAAGTGTGAATCGTCACTTTCACCAATTAGGTATAGGGAAGAGAGCATGTAGAGAAGTTCCACAGGAGCTCACCTTGCAGCAAGCCGAACGTCGCTTGGAAACATGCCGTTTGCTCCTTCAAAATCCAAGTGGCGAACGTTTCATTTAAAAGGATTGTCACTATCCACCATGAGTTTATTCCGAAGAAGGACGTTCTCTCGATTCCGAGCTTTATTCGGAACAGCTGCAACGAATGCACGAAGTTTTGAAGAGGCGGTACCCGGCGTTTGTGAATAAGAAGAATGTTTTGTTGCAGCAGGACTATGTCCAGCCGCACACGAAGCAAAAACTTCCTGAAATGAATGAACGTCTACTGCACCCACCTTATGGCCTTTATCTTGCGCCTTCGGACTTTTATCTTTTCCGAGTAATAGCTCACTTTCTTAAGGGGATTTTCCAATGGCTCAATTTCAAACATTAGAGGAAGTAAAAATTGGAATTGAAGACTTTTTCCAGTCGAAATCCAAAGAGTGGTTCCTGCAGGGAACAGCTGGCTTCTAGATGGCAACTAACCATAGAAAATGGACTGTATTTCGAAAGTTAGAAGAAATTTTGTATAACAAAAAATAAACTTAATTTAAAACCTGGAAAGGGACATTTTTTTTTTACTCACCCCAATCCATATATAAAAAATAATATAAAAAACTAATATAAGTAAATTAAATAATAGCAAAGAAGTCAATAATTAAAATAAAGAAACTTAAAGCCGAGTAAAAATAAATCATCCTAAACACTTTCATACTCATAAGTAAGTAATATATTTTATAGACTTATAGACCTTATAAAAAAAATTGATGGTAGGCATTGGTAGGATGGTTAGGGATGATTCTTGGCCTTTCGATGTCCACGAGAGACAGTATTACCAGCACTGTAATCCAAATTACTAATTTACTTATTTATTGTTTAATATGACTTGAACTCTTTGAAGATATCTGGCTCACTTTATATATATCACATCATACTGCGCGCTTAAAATAACTGGCTATAAGAAGATAAGAATTTTCGAATACCATTTAAAATTTTAAAAAATTGCACACAGACTAAGCGAACTGCAAGGTACAGACTACTCGAGGGCAGAGGGTCGATAACCTCACAAAATACTCATGGAGGTCAAGAGTTCGGTTCCAGACAAGGTCAACAATAGTAAGGTAAAAAGGCCATCTGCTATGTCTCTGAAAGTGAACGGGTAAGAACTTTTCTTGAATAGATTAATTTTATATATTAATATATTTTTTAATCACATTACTAAAAGCGTTTTAGAACAACTTCAGAATAACTACTCAACGCTTCTTCTTCCGTCACTTGGTGCAGACAGGCATTAATGTCAGAAATATTTTTAAAAAATAGGCTTTGTTCTGTGGAGAAGTGCGAAATGGAGTGGATTCACAAGCCTTTTAAGAGTCTCACTTAAATATTACAAATGCATTTCCAGTAAATAGTGACATACTAAAGAGGTTCCTGCTTCAGATATTATTACTTCAACCTTATCGTCTCATATATACGACTTAACGCAATACATGTTTATCTCCCTTATTTTACAGCTTTAGTTATTGTTTGTTTTGTTATCATAAATCCTTTTGTTTGATTAATAAATATAATAAGATATTAATCATTGTAAACAATTTTAAATTTAAAAACTTTCAATTCAGGATTAGGTTAATCCTGAGACATGGAAAATTATTTTATGGAAAATTACAACTTACTTTGAACAATCTATAAAAAATATTAAACGTTCAAAGACGCGTAGATATCACACTAATCAACTTGGATTATTATTTTTAGAAAATGCATTGATAAAATCAACAGATTAGGCATTGATAATTTAACATAATATGCACTTATTAATGGTGTCTCTAGCCTAATATTGTGGTGCAAGACACCAAAACTGGAAATAAATAAATTCACTAATACAAATAAATTGATCTAAGATTTTTATACTTAAGGATCATTGTGTTTAAATTAAAAATTAAAATATCCAAGTATGATATTTTTTATATAAGGCCAATAAGAAGCATACAAAAAAATTAAATGGTTATTCAATTTATCGTGAAATCAGTTCAAATGCATTGAATGAATGGAATGTCTGTTTTTAATCTATTTTATTTTTTTTACGTTTCCTTATTTATTGAATTCATGTTAAATGCCAATATAAAATTTTGGTTTCTTATCGTTTATTTTTTTATTTCCAATCCACAACTATTTATTATATATTATTATTTGAATTTTTATATGAAAATTTAATCTGTAATCGATTCTCATAAAACATTAGAAAAGAAAGATTGAATAGCGTGTTATATACCAGTAATGAATTATATTTTAAAACTAAGAATATTAAGAGAATTGCAAAAATTTTATCAGTAGCATATAAAAAAGCAATATTTTAAGGCGAATACTGACAAACACTCCAAATGGAACAATGTAGTAAAGCAATTGGAATGCTTGGTGTGGAGATTTTAAGGGCCCCACTGATGATCACTCCACTCCATTGTTCCATTTTTTGCCGACAGGTAGTAGGGATCAAGAATTGACTTTGTCTCTCATTTTTCTCTCCAAGTGAATAAAAGTCAAGATATGATTTTTACTTTTGATCTTAAAAAGTAAAACTCATGATTTGAGTTTTATATTTTAAACCAAATAATAAAAGTTAATGTTAAATTTTTATTATTTGAGAATGCATACTAAAGTTTTCGAATATTTTCGATATTGAGGTCCATTATTAGGTAAGCAAAGATGCTGGTTATGAAAATAATATCAATTTTAAAATCGCGCGCTCAATTTTCGATTTATTATAACATTTCGGATTTCCTTGATATTGAGGTCCATTATTAGTTTATCGAATGTGCTGATTATGAAAATTTTCTCGATTTTACAATCGCGCAATCACGTATCGATTTGTTTTAACATTTCGGATTTCCTTGATATTGAGGTTAATTATTAGGTTATCGAAGATGCTGATTATGAAAATTCTTTCGATTTTACAATCGTGCGCTCACGTATCGATTTATTTTAACATTTCGGATATCCTCGATATTCAGGTCCATTATTATTTTATCGAAGATGCTGAATATGAAAAGTCTATAGATTTTAAAATACTCACTGTTGTTCCATGTTTCATTTGGAGTAGAGTGATAAAAAAAATATACGCGTCAAGTTATCAGTAAAAGATATAAATACCTGTTACCGAAGTATTTAATTCAATCATCTATGAAATAAACAACGAACGGGTGTGTATTATTGACGGATTTATAAAAATATCTGATGTGGGCAACACATGACTTCCTTGTACGCCTATTAAATTAGAAATCCGTGGCTCAAAAAGTGATACTGAATTTGATTACTAGTTTCCCATAATTGACACTCGGCGTCCCGGCATCCATCTATTGACACACACACACACGCCCACACAAAACCACACACTCTTGTTACTGTAGGTCTCATTCCGTTATTATATGTCGTTTTCCTTCAGTAGGTAACTAATTTCCAAGATATTTCTCCATGTTCTGTGACAACAATAAAACAATAAAAAATGGGGAGAAAAACCAGTATTTTACATTCTATTTTAACACTTAAAACAAGTAATAAAAATGTTTAATTGGATTGGAAACCAAATTGCGTTAGTAACCTTTATTACGGAAACATATTATTTCTCTTTTAATTTAAATATAATTTTTTATGTAAGCTTATTATGACCTTCAAGTAAAGTACCCTTTTTGGCTCACGAATTTTAACCAAAATCTATTAAATACATTTATATCGATATAAAAGTCCTATTTACAAAATTTGAGAAGTTTTGTATCATATTTAAATATAATTTTTGATGGAAATCAATTATGACCTTCAAGTAAAGTACCACTTCCCGTAATCAAGCAGTGAAAAAGTTCACAACTAGATTTTAGAACAATCCTAAATACAAAATTGTAACTTTCTACAGCTAACCGTTTTTGAGTTATGCGAAATACGAGCGTACGAACGTACATACATATGCTACGACGAAACTAGTCAAAATGGATTCAGGGATGGTCAAAATGGATATTTCCGACGAAATCTGAAATTCGAAAATTTTCGCGATTACAATACTTCCTTTCCTTCGTACAAGGAAGTAAAAATATGAAAAATATAAGAGAAATATTTAAATAATTTAAAAAAAATTATAATAATAATAACTTGCTTTAATAGTACACTAACGTCGCAAAGATCATAGGAACTAATTTTAAAATAATAATATAACAAAAAAAATTGTTCTTCTCCTATTATGCCTGGATGCCTCCAAAAGGTACAACGCAGAAAGAATGCTGCATAATAAGCAGGCTAAGAATTAGACACAAAGCTTGCTCATCTCCCCCTGATTTTAGTACTACATCGACCGACACTCCAAATTTGTGACTATTCAACATTTATTCGAATGAAAAAAATATAAGTAAGAAATGCTAACCACGAAAATCGAAAGTTACCTTCAAAGTGTTATTTCTACAAATAAAACATATCCATTTAAAACATATCCATCAAGCGCTTACGACATATGTAACTGTCTTTTTCAGGTGCTGTAAATGACATAAAAAAACACCGTGAGTAACTATAAATGTAACAGTAAACTATTTCAGCATGAGCTGGTGACTCTTATTGAAACCATGTGGCAAAATAGTATCCTATGATAAATATATACAAATTAAATGAAAATTTTCCTGATGATGGGGGAGCATCCCCGAAACTTTGATGTTGCTGTTTTTGGACGTGTGAAGTGAACACTAAATAAATAATTTAAAAAGCCAGAATTGCTCCGCCTTTTATTAATTATTTGGACTTCCTAAAATATTTGAATAATAAACTATTTTTTTTAAAGTGACATAAAATGACAAAAAAACCATGAGTTACTACAACAGTAACAATAAATTACTTCATTTGTAGTTTATGAATATATTTTCCTCTATTTGTACTTTAGTGTGAATTTTTAGATTCAATGAAATTACCCGAGGATTATTTCATGGTAATTTTTCACTCATAGTTTTTATGTCATTTTTATTCGTGAAAATTTGCTAGAGATCGAATGCGTTGGATCTTTTAATGAATAATAAAACTGTTTTAATGGCGAATATGACATTGGACATTTTTTTCATTTTTCTTCTATTATTAATAACCAATCCACAATCAGATCTATTGACATCCCATTAATAACGAAATTCTTGTTAAATTTACTTTATTATGATCATAGCCCTAATATTAAAGATTTTATAATTTTAAAATATGATTACGGTTTGATGAATACTTATATTCAGTCCGAGATTGTTGATTAGTTCAGTTTACTTATGAGGATGTCAACGTAAATTTATAAAGATCTAGTTTATAGTTTTGAAATAGTGGATGAAAACAATTGACAATTAATTTGTGGAGAAATATAGTAATTAATATACCTAGATTGAATATCAATTCTATAGTGTTGTTGAAATTTTAATTCCAGCGGTCATAAACCTATATAAATTCATAGTTATAATAATAATTGGAATAGATAAATTTTCTAATATATGTGTTAAGTATTGATAAACAACCATTGTGTACTACCTACGTGTAAAGATTGTTGAACAAGTGGAATTTTCCATTGAATAAATTTCCACGATGCTAAGTCATTTCTCAGAAATCTTATCTTGATTAGCGTATGAATGGGTTTAAATTTAGAGTGTTTACATAAGGATATAAGGATACATAAATTTCTCGTTATTTTTCTTAAATAAACAAAGGGATTCATGATAAAAATAGGATGAATAATAACTCGAGTTATAAATAAGGGAATAAAACCATTTTATTGCGTTGAGTCATAAATACAGATACAGATAGGAAGGAAATGAAATAATATCTATAGATACATCTTTAGTAAACCTGGCCGCACGACATGAATTAGGAATTTGAGCCATTATTCATGCATTATTATATGAAATACCGGAAATGTAATGAAACGTATAAACGAAAGAAAATAATAACTTAATCAGCACAGGATTTTCTAAAAATTAGTTGACTTAGAACATTAAACAAATTAATGTGATTTGAAACTAATCATTTTTTCGTTAATTATTCAATGCTAATCAATCTGAATTTGTTAGTAAAAATTCATACTTAAATCTATACAAACCATCTATGATTTTATTCTATACTACTGGTTATATTTTTAGAAAATAACTAATAATAATAATATGAATCTTTATTAAATTCAGTTTAGTAATAATTTTTTTTTTGTTGTGGAGGAAAAAAAAATCCGATGAATCAAATGGTTCATTCAAGGAAAAACCTTGAAAATTGGCAATATCTGATTAATTTTCTGAACAAAAAAAAAAAAAAATTCAAACAGAAACAGTTATGAAACAATAAAATTTCATTTGATTTTTTACCGAATTTTCTCATTGTTAGGCATGGAAAATTTTTGAAAATAAAAATCATAACAGTAATCAGGAGCATTAATACAATAAAAATTTCATTTGATTTTTTACCGAATTTGTATTATCATAATACAACAATTAATTGGAGGGGACAAAATCTAAAATTTCCGAAAAATTTCGACCAAATTTCCAACAACACTAAATATTTTAATTTTCCCAACTATATTATGAAATGATATACTATTTATATGAAATATTTATGATATTATACATTTTTACCAAAGACTTTTGGATTTGAACTTTCCACTTACCTGATGCGAATAATTTTTATATAATATATTTTTTTTTTTCTATTCAAACCCAGCATTGTAACGATAAACTCCCAATCCCTAAACTCAGAAGGTATTGGTATTAATTTTAATTAATTGGTAGTAATTTTAGTAACTTTTTGAATAAAATGTATCATAATTTTTGTAGTTCGAAGTAGGTTCTCAATTCCTGGCAGCATATTTCCTCTAGCACCCATATGGTAGTTCATCATTATAAACAGATGTTTCTAGAGCATTCAAACAATAATAATTCGTTTCTTGATTGTAAGTCAACGTCAGCAGTTCAATTGGAACATTAAGAGTACAACAATGTTTGAAATTTATGGAAATATTGCATAAAAACCTGTAAGAGAAGAAACTAAAAACTGTAAAAAGTAAAATTATTCCACAATATTGAAAAAAAATTAATTTTCAGAATTGTTAACGCAAAATGTGAAATAGTCAATAAGCTTGTGTAAGATGCGTCGGCCTTGGTAGAGAGTTCGCTTTGAAAACAAAAGGAAACATTTTAGCTATTGTTACTAAATTACTTTGAACGCTCAAGAGGGTCTGTATTTAATATTTTAAAAGGTTGTCAGTAATTTTTTTTTGTTGTTGAAATAATTGATAATCATCGATAAACTATAACTATTAAATAATTATCTTAAAATGATATAAAATAATCCATTCGTGTAAACGGAAATATCGTCCACCAATAAGATAAATCAAACAAAGCCTGTTAATTTTTTCTTTCATAAATTTATTTCTAAATATTCATTGGCTGGCATCGATATACTTTTTAATATGAATTTTTGTATAAACGACGTACCAAATATCATCTATATTGTTTTTTAAAAACAATTTTGAATGGATTTGTAATAAAATTACTATACAACTTCATTTATATATTGTCAGAGAACATTCACACAAATGATCTCAAACGAAATCATCATAGTAAAACTCACGTTCAAAATTACAATATACAACTATTATTTATGAATAATGAGAGAAAAAGCTTTAAAAAAGGACAAAACTACTGTGGATATTATTTGAACTCAAAGCCTGAAGTTTCTTAAAAAAAAAAAAGTAATTAGAACAATAAATAAATAAAATAATTATATATTAATGTTTATAATGACAGTAAGTTGCTCGTGATACAAATGAAAAAGAACGTTAACTGTAACAAATTAAGTGAAGCACTGGCATCTGATTCATCAATATAGGTTTAATTGAAACCACCCTAAATGTTGATCAGATAAATAAATATATCTTCATATTCATATTCATATTCACGAAGAGGCAGGCTAGGCAGTTGCCAAGAGCGGCAATTTTCGGGGAACGGCAAAATTTGAGTGAAATTATATTTTCATATTCAAACGTATTTGTAAGCATTGAAATCAGCTCAATTAAGCACACATAAATATAAAAATGATCTCCATATAGATTTTATCTATGAAGCAATAATTGTTTTTAGAGATTACCTACCTGGGCTGTGAGCGGCAGAACAACAAATCTTCCACTGTTATTACTCACAAATATACACCAAGCAGGCTTTATATTAAATAATAGTAAATTAAGTTTATTAAATTATTAATTGTATTCTATACTTTGTATGGCATGACATTTTAAAATATCCTCGGTTGGGGGTAAAAGTGATTACCTCTACTACAATTTTAGCGAAGATGAGGTTTGTTGTTTTCTACCTGCGTCTAAACCAAATTTACTGAAGTGTAAATTTGATTTAGGCGCAGCTAGAAAGCAACAAACTCATCTTCGCTAAAATCGCAGTTGATCACTTTTATCGCCGAACCCACGACATATCTGCAGACGCGTGCATTTACAGGCAGGAATTTAATTAATGTTTTTAATTTAATTACGTACTCAAAATCACTATAAAAACTTTTTGCAAACTTAGCTACCAAAGTCAGCGTGAGGAAGTAAAGAAATCAATAAAAAAAAAAACCTTTTCCCGAAATTGCAAGACTGAACAGACAGAAAATAAATGTAAGGAAAATGGATAAAGGTTATGTAGCGTATAGTTAAACTTTTTAGGGAACTCGAAGAGCTTCGAATAAAAAACTTCGAAGGCGAGATGAAAGCAGTCGAAATCTAATCCATAATTATTATTAATAACAGGCTGTTTAAGAAGCAAGTGTAAAACAGAACACTTCTTTGGTTTATAAACCGCAATAAAGATGAAAATATAAATGCATTGTATTACTAAAGAGGCAAAAAATAAACGTAAGATAAAAATATTTTATATTTTTAACAAAGAATAGATCTTAGGATAAAGAAAAATTTAATTCTTTGTTAAATCTTATATGAGGCAAAAGGAGATAAATCCAAATTTGAAAATTTTTCAGAAAGCCCAAAACTATGCATAGTTCAGACATTTATGTCTTTCTGAAACGCAACCAAACTTTAACTTCCACTTTAACCTAAAAATGAACGCTAAACAATGTGAAAAGTATTAATAATATAAAAAATAACTAAATAACTAAACTAATAAAAAATAGATTTATCCCCCTTTGTATCCCCACGCCACATATCATATCACAATTATTTTAGCACTAAATTGAAAATACATCAATCTTCAGTTCTATTGCGCTTATCTTAAAAATCATGTGATTTTAGTGACAAAAACTAATTGAAGACATGAGTGGATGAAGTTGGTATGATACAAATTTAAAGTTTCAATAAAATGACTAATAAAATTATTGATTTTTATGTCATTATGTCATCTGTACAATCCACTGAGAAATCCTGAAACTAACGGTGGTGTTACAAAATGAAGATAAGCACATAAAACCTTCATCCATAAGTGTCCATGTTAGAAACTTTGTTACAAAGCACCATCATCCACATATGTCTTCAATTGAGTATGTAGGTTCTCAAAATCACTTAAAAGATTAAAATTGTAATGGATCCAAAACATATTAATTTATGAACATAAACAATGATTTTTTAGTAGAGAATTTACATTAATTTTTATGTAAAGGTTCATGTTAAACCGTATTTCTTTCGCATCACGAGAAAATATAAGCTAGTGGCAGTATTTTTAAGCGTTTAAGGATTTCGTCCCTAAAGTGAAGAAAAGTAGCGACCGACTTTCTCCAACGACACAATCGCATTACGTCCAACATTCCTTAGCACTGGTGAGGTAGTTTAGGTTTTTTTTTTTGTTTTTTATGTCCTCTGTTCAAAGAGTATTAATCACCATGTTTCGGCCATTTTTTGTTCTCTTCCACAATAGTTCCTCTAGCAACCCCCAGAGCATAACACAGAAGCCCACAAGCGGTGAAGCGGCTGGAGACTTGGGGATTTTCCATGACGTCACATCTGCTGAACCTATCCCCTCTACCCTATCTTCAACCTCGCTTCACCTACCTCCCTGCAAAATCCACGAATGCAAATATCTAATATTGTAGACAAATGAAATAATCGAAACATTAACATCATATGAGAAATATTATGAAGTGTAAATTATTTTAAAGGGCTGAATTTTAACCTTTGTATTGATAGCATTGATTGTACAACACGAATGAAATCAATATCACTTGTATTCCACCATAAAAGTTAGGTTCACTGCGCTTTGAAAAATGAACTCAGTTTTTTGCTCCGAACATTTAATTTTAACGAAATATCTCAAAATTAGACCTTAGTAGTTAATTAATAAGAAGTGAAAGACACTTATTTTAAACAATTTTGAAAGAAACAATATTTCAAAGACACTGGAATTAAATGTAAGTTTAAATTTAATACCATACAATAATAATTAAAATAAAATGAACCATCGCTATGATCAAAACATACAAAATACACAATTTAATAATAAACCTGCTAAAAAACAAATTAATTTTTTTGCATTTAAGTTTAATTAACGCTCTTTAATTTATTTCTGCGTTCGTTCATTTTTTTAGCCTTAATTTTATAAATGTTTTCTTCATAGCATTATTTATTTATTGATTCAAATTTTGAATTCTAAATCAATGATTTACTTTGTTTTTAACGATTAAGAAGTAAATTTCAATTAAAGTTGTTACTAACTCAATCTTATACCTAATTCTTAACAGAGGATTTGGGTATATAATTCAAATTATGGCCTCAAGCATTAAAAATAACTTTTATATTGATCAATTTTGTTACCTAATCGGTATAATTGTTTAAAATAATTTTTATTTTATATTTTTAAGAAGTTTTATTAAGAGAAAAAGTCGAAATAAAAATAAAAAACTCATACATACAATGAAGCTCGCTACTAAACAGAAACTAACACTGCCTTACGGCGAACACATGAACTACATCGAGCGGATGCCGATTCGAACCGCGAAAATTTTGCAATTTTAAATACTGTAATATTCATATCCATACATATTTATTTACAGATTATTTTATTTTTTAAAATTATATAGAAAATTATTTTTTCATTCTAATCCTTACTGGACATTACTCATCATTATTTCTGCAGCGTCGGTATGATGGAAATATTCTATCCCTTGAAATGCAGAACATCTGGAAAGTTTTTCACGACAAATGCTTTATAGTTAGCAATGGCTCAATATTGTTAAATACCAAAACTAATTTGAAGTGGAAATGAACACTTGAACAACGGATCATATTTTTTTATTCTCTTGGAATAACCACATTTAATACTGTACGGATCGTAAATATGTTGATTATAATAGAATTGATAGGAATCGTGGAAAAGTTTATTCAAAGAGGGAAATTGATTTTCATTTATTTACAGTGTCATTTTCAAAATTTATGCAACATTGCAGTCCATAGGTTTCAATTTATTTTTAACTGTTTCCAAATCACTTAAGAAATGATATGTCAAGGAATGAAAAAAGATATATTTTGTTCCTGTCCCTAACCATGCTGTAAATTCCTTAAATACTTGTGCATGAATAACTAAATGTATTAAAGGATTAATAATGTAATAATATGATATTAGGAGAATTAATACTTGTGCATTAAATACCTTAAATACTTGTGCATGAATAAATAAATTTATTTAAGGATAAATATTGTAATAATATGATATTAGGAGATCTAGTAAAACAGCGTAATGCTAGATATACCATAAAAATTAATGTTTCAAAATCTGTGATCTGATTGTTAACTGGGTTTGGAAGGGATTTTGGGAATCATTGTTCTGCGACGTTGATAAAGAGTTACCATTTTGTTTACTGTTAATAGCAAATTTGTGTTTTCCAGGCCAAGTTTAATTGTTGAAAAAGAATAGTTAGAAAAATAGAATAAGAAGGACAGTATTTTAATTCATTTTCACGTGTGTTAGCCTAATAATTTACTTTAAATGTAATGTTTTGAATATTCATTCAATTCAGCTTCTCGGTGCATGGTATTCTTGCTCAGATAATCTCTAAATGCTAAACCACATCGTTAGTCATTCATAAAATGTACAATCTCAATTTGTCAGTAATAATGTTACGGGTCATAAGTGTTACCTTCAATGAGGAACATTCCAATGAACCTTCTTACGATGCTGTACGGTATTAAAATTGAGTTATTTTTATTAAATCTGAAGCTCAGAGGCATTCAGAAATGCAATTTACATAAATAAAATATTAGAAACTGTAGAATTAGTTTTTTCCCTGACTTACACAATGATCTCACAAGCTTGATTTAACTTTAGTTTAAATATATTTTTTTGAACCCATTTCATTTCCGGAATATAACTGTATTTCAATCTTTTCATAAAAGACTCAAGAACTTTTTAAAGTAAAAAAAAACTGATTTTATTTTTTATTTTTTTATTCAGGCGTGAAAAATCACTAATTCGGAGAATTCAACTAGAATGTTATAATTAAATGTTACCGCAATGCTTTCTTAATAGTTCAAGACAAGTTGTGGTCAACGAAACTTCCTAAAGAGTAACATGTGAAGGTCACTCAGTTGACGAAATTAGTTCTGATATATTACACAATGCCATTGTGAGCACGCAAGTGAAGTTCTTTTTTGCCAGTTTTGATTCGTTGCCAAGTTCTAAGCGTCCATCATGGCGCCTATGACGGGACATATTTTTCGACAAGTTCATCGACAACCTTGACTCAAATCCTTCAGTTCTCAGTTGACGAATATGGGATAAGTAATTGTTTCGTGGAAATATAAAAGCAAGGAAGTCGTGACTTTTATTGGTAATTTAATCTACACCGAATTTAAGCCGAATTGGATCTACGAGTTACAAGAAAAAATAACATTATATAGTTATACTACTATAATAATTAGCCAATTATCTGGAAAATCTTATTTAGATATTTAATTTGCAAGTTTCAGTGCATTTTATTCTTTTCGATTTATTGTTTCGATGCAATAGATCATTTCCTACTCTCATATTAAAAATGAAAAATTTAAAAGAAAATGAAAAAACGTTATGCCAATTTTTCATTTTTTTAAATATCAATTTGACATCATCTCTGGCTTGTTTGATTAATAAAATTCCTAGTCTCTCAATTTTAGTTTTCTAGACCCTCACAAATTATTTTAATGCAAATTCTATTTCAAGTAATCAGGTGTGCGTTTATATATATATATATATATATATATATATATATATATATATATATATATATATATATATATATATATACACACATATACGGATAAATAAATATATTGTATGATATATAAATATATACGTACGATTAATGTAAAAATATAATTTTATTATTAAGTTTAATTCCATCTCTAAAACTTAAATAGGAACATTAAACAACTTACTAACAGAAGATTAAGATGAAATAGTATGAAAATCACATCGTGTTAAAACGAGTTTTATTACCTCTGGGCCATATTGTTCTAAAGAATTTCTAAATTTCAAAGTGGGACATTTCTTTGTATTTTTTTTTTGTCTTTGTATGCATTTGTCTTTATTTTATAGAGAAAACTTGCAAAGATAAATAAATCAAAAGTAAGTTTTTTAGTAACCATTTTTTTACAAATAAATAATACATTAAAAATGACTGCTCCTTATACGGTGTTATGTTTTACGATGTATATTCGCATTGCTATATTAACACTGTCGTAATCATAAGCTATTAACAAAATGAAAAAATGTACTGGCCGAAACCAAAGCACATCATGAAAATCTCGTAAATTTTTCGAAATTATTAATTTATAAAACGTTTGTTTACTAACGATAGTTAACCAATTTCCAATAGAAACCAAGGCATGTATCAAAATATTTAATGAAAGTCAAAATTAAATAAATTAAAATTGATTGTAAACTTTGAAGCACGGAAGGCGCGACTTCCCCTCCTTTATTTGCGTCATACGTGTTTTAAAATACTGTATATACTGTATAAAATATTGTACTGAAGTTTTAAAATAGCAGACAATTCGAGACAAATCACGTAGATGAAAATTCTCCATCTTATTCTCCGTTTTAGTGTCACAGCCCTTCAGACAGACACAAAGTAAATTTACAAATCAATCGCCTCTAATCGGAAAATTTGAGCAAACTGATGACCGAAGGATTACTTTTGAATGAAAAATCTGTAAAGAAGGTTAGCAAAATTCCCAAAGAATATTTTGTATTTTTTTTTTTTTTCAAGTATGGTTTGTTTCCAAAAAAATGTATTTAAAATCCCACCAAAAAAGAAATTTCACAGGAAGAGAGCTCATGAAGTTTGATGACTTTTTTTAGAGAGTATAATCTCACAAGACAGCTTCCCATTTCCCTTCTAACGGGCTGGCTACTCCAACTTGCACAACTGAAAGTTTAACGATATCAGGAGGCAACGTTGTAACATCGTAGATCGAAACATCTACGAAATCATAGAAGATTACATGATAATCTGCGGTTTTTGTAAGTCATTTGGGGCCTAATCATTGTCTAGGAATTGACCTTTAGATTCGGAAGGATTCTGAAAAGCGTGACTTTAGAAAAAAAAATCATAAAAACTTTTCTCGAGTACTACGGTATTTTTCAATAAAAAAAAAAAGATGAGAATGAATTTTTTAAAGATTCAAGTCGCGCGCACGGGCTTGTTTGTGTTTCATTTATAAGCAATAATTTATTTTACTATATTTTTATTTTTCTGTGTTATCTTCTTAGGTATTTTTGGCTTGCATTTATTTATATATTTTTTATTTACAAGCTACATATTTTTTTAAAACATTGTTTAATTTACTCTTTCTATGGTTTTAACTAATATTTATCTAAATTTGTATGCCAAACAGAATTGCATTTAAATTATTCCTTAAACATAATGATTAAACAATGCAGGGCCGTAAATAGGATTTTTGCCACGGGGGCAAGCTTTGAACCCTCTTACAAATAAAAGTCAACAGTTTTATAAAAGTATTTTAGGCGATCAAATATTCGAAATCAATACCATAACATTAACTAATTTTATTGACAGAATTCGAGTATTGACAAGTATGAGCATGAAGTTTTTTCTTCATCAATTTTCTGGTTCTTCTAGATCTGTGGTTCTAAACTAAAGATGCAAGAAAAATAAAGAGAGATTTGTAAATTTTCAATGGAAACTACCGTTTGACCAACTCTCCTTTTAAAAACTAGCAAATGCTTACCCAAACACTTTCCCATGAACTTTTCTGAGATCGTTTGTTACAGAAAGGAATATTTATTTAATTTAGTTGTACGTGTGTTTACTTTTAAATAAATGCATTTTATTTAAATAGATGTAATATCCTAAACAAAACATAATTTTAAACTCAAGAGGGGGGAAGGATCGAGCACTAGAGTTGATAAGAAAAATGATGATTTCATCCACTATGTTCTGTATACGAATAGGCTTCGGACTAAATCTATCCTATTCAAGACAGAAACATTTTGTAAGTATTCCAAACGGGGCTGATTGGTCTAAATATTTCATAGACACGAACCTCCGAATCACAGAAATATATCTAATAATCGATATTTCTGATCGATGATGTCATTGCACAAGAGAAACTGAAACGCAGTACCAGCCTAAGGTAATCTTCTACTGAGGTGAAAGCGAACAAAATTAACTGTGCCTGGGAAGGAGAGAAGAAATTTAATATCCTTCAGTACTTTCGCATGATCGTTTCCGTCGTCTGTGGTCAATATCCATTTTGGCGGATTGGATTATTTTCCACATTATGAAATGGACATAATAATAATAGAATTTTCACTCTCCTAGTTGGCGTCCGAATTTCCTAGAGAAATCCTAACTAAACTGCTCACGTCTCAGAACAGCATTTAGTCATCAGTCTCTAGTGTTCTAATTATACTGCTATTGAGAGGGACCATGCAAGGAATACCGAACGGAGCACGGCCTGCGCAGTATCTCTGTCGGGCACAATCCAGGGTCTGATCAACTTCAATAAAGGCCCTGATTACAGGCGAGTGAACGAAACAATACGTTTTATTTCTAGATATTGGTCGTCAAAATTAATATTCACAACCAATATTCCACCCGCAATTTTAAGAAGGTATTCTTACTCAAAGCAAAACAGAATTTTTATCAGACTAAATAAAAGATAAAAAAAAAAAACAAACTAAAAATACATAATTTGAAAATGTTAAATAATATTATTTTTGCAAGGGTTTGTATTGTAGAAATATCATAATTTAGTGTTATTAGCTAATCAGAGATTGAGGTTAAATGACGACGATCATCAACGAGTTTTATTTACGATTTTTACAATCAAGGATTGTAATTGTTCGAGCAGCAACCTTAACCTTCTACTTTCTATAAATTCCACAATGTGATGGGAAACAAATGAAAAAAAAGTGACGCAATAATAAAAAAAAAATAGTTGTGGATTGAATTTAATGACTGTTTCTTGTATAAAGGTCATTTTGAAGGATAACACTCAAGTATAAATTAAACGGTACCTCGTTCCGAAGCGATTAAATTAATTATATTTCCATTGCATTTTATATTATATCAATTCAGCTAGTTTCTTTATCATCTCCTAATATGATTCACTAATCATAACTAACAATTTAATATCTGATATACAGTATGATAAAACTTTTAGAATGCTGAGAATCGGAATATTCAGTTCAAAGCATTTAGAAAATTTCAACGGTCCATTATTGTCAACTGATTTGTTTATTATAATTTACACCTCCAACGTTGTACAACAGGCACTTAGCTCTTATTTACACAACATCTTTAACATACAGCACGTTTTTAAAAGACAAATATACAAAAAATATAAAATTAGTAATTTAAATTAAACAATTGCATTACCTTAAACAGCTTCAATAGTACATTTCTCTGTCAATAATCATTAATTTTTTATAGTGTAATATGCCTAAGTCATAACACTATATAACCTAGCTCCAAAAGATTAGGCTAACTAGTATAATTTAATGTCTAAAATCTTTTAACATTAACATTTACCACTTAATTTAAACATACTCATTTATATATTTAAATATGTATAGGGGGGTCAGAGTGGCCTCGCGGGTCAACGCGCTTGTAAAAGTGCATCGCCTTAAAAAAACCAAAGGTTGTGAGTTCGAATGAGTTAATTTAAATGATACTTAATTTAACTCTTCAAGCAAGTAAACACCCCTTCCCTTCGGGTATGTGAGACCCGTCAGCATACCCTGTGTACCTTAATTGTAAATCGCGTTGTGGTTTTCCAGGACGTAAAATAGCCGCCCGGAGGTTTGGTCCATGGACGGTCTACTTCGAGGAAAGAAATTTAGGTCCTCGTGCGCTTGCTGACTCCAAGCAGCCATAATCCATGGATCTTGACCGGTTTGGCACTGTCCTTGAACCCACATGAGTCGGTGGGAAGGACACGGCCGAATTGGTCCCAAGGGGGCCGGTTATGGAGCTATCTATGGATAGCCTACCGCTGCGCCATGAAAACCATGGTTCTTAGCAACGTAAGGCTGGGTGACCCCATTCAGACTGTCTGTGTTCTCCCAAGCAATAAATGTCTGTAAGACTACCCGATCGCCCGGTCAAAGATCTCCATGGTCCACAGTACCAACAGAAAATATATATAAATATATATATATATATATATATATATATATATATATATATATATGTATATATATATATATATATATATATATATATATATATATATATATATATATATATATATAAATAAATATATATGTGTGTGTGTGTGTAATTATTATTTATTAACCTATTTTATCCTTAATATTATCAATAAATATTGTGCAACAGCCATACTTTTTAATACTCTAAAATTCAATTAAAAACTAACTCTAATTAAACATTAATTCTTCTTAACGATGGTTCAAATTTTAATCTGTTTTGAAGTTTACAGTAAAATTAATATTTTTAGATATTTACAATAGGTTCTAAAATTTTTCGTTTAAGGAATTATTTTCTCTATGTAGAATCTGGGTATTTTCAAAATTAAAATTATGTTCTCTTCGGGGGCGCTGGTGCAATTTTTCATTTAAATACTAGTTAGTCCTGGATTAATCCTGTATTATGCTTATACTGACTCTTTAAAGATCTCAAATCAATGGATCAAACGAGAAGTTGTTGATTGTTATTCAAATATAGAATGATGGATAGGGGTAAGATCAAAAATAAAATACCTGGCGCAAAAGTAACTCCAAACGACGACTAACCAAACAATTTTCAATTTGCTATATTCAATATATTCATTGTATCCCCAACCGTCATCTTAAATTTTATAAACAACAGAGATCAATTTCTGATGGGAAAATGTTGGTGTATTTATCAAGAATATCACTGACTATTAAGAAAAACATGAAATAGATTCTGCTTTCAGTTCATAGCTTAAGAACACGATAACTTTGATGCAATGACGGATTGGATGTTATCCTCCTGTTGACAATTGTTGGCCTTAAATTATTTCCAACTCATCTTTCCGCTCATGATGAACAGTATGGTGATTCATTGATCTCAATGATCTCACAACTCCAGATATTTGTTACCTTGAGAACAGAATTGATCCGAATTCCTTGGATTCTGATTAAATCAGTATGAGTGTCATTTATTTTTTTTTCCAAATAATCTCTCTAGTTTGGCAATGAATGGGAAAAACACGATGATCTGGTGTTTCTAAAATAATAACGGCTTTACACTTCTTAAGCATCTATACACTACAAAGATAAATTGTTAACAAGTTTCAAAATGCAGCCAGAAACTCAGTGACGTACGATCATATATTTCGATTCCGAAAGCAGATTAGCGATACAATAGAAAATCCTTCCGATACTATTTCATTACCAAATAATATACAATACCAATATAAATTTAGTTAAATCGAAAAAATTTCATAAATGATAAATGATTAATAACGTGTGGGGTGTATTTTAATCAATAAATGATTTAATTTTAAATTTATTCAGATAATTTAAGCACAAATGTCTAGTAGCATATTTTATAAATCCCAAAATAATGAATGTTGATTAACACACGTATGTAACAACTAATGATTGTATTCTATAAGCGCCGAATCGAATTATTTTGACAATCATTTTTTCTTTTCGGATGGACTTTTTTGAATGCCAAATCCCCATAACTATATAAAAAAAAATTTAATTAATAACAATCGAACAATTAAAAAAACAAAGTCAAATATAGATCATTTTATGATCCTGTTAATATATAGCATTTTCTCTGGATACGTGTAAAAGTTAAATGTTTTGTGTCGATATAAATATTGGATGTACCGATTGATTCGAGACTATTGAATAGGAAATTTTATACTAATTCATTTGATTTATACATAATTCATTATCACGAAGTTTCTGGTTAGTATTTTAACTGATCAGACTTATGCTAGGTTTTTTTATTTTCAATATTTATATTGAATCGATTATTTTTCCTTCTATTTAGTTTTGTCAGAGCTTCCCAAAACCTTTTTTTTCACAATCGTTTAAATAACTCTGAGGGGTCTATTCGTTATCAGAACTAGAACCCCACTTCCTATAGATAACATCCACTTATATCTGTCTATCTGTATTGGTAAACTGTGGTTGGTATCATATGGCAAGCCGCGAAAAAAAAAAATTCAGTCCATAACTAGATAACTTTTTTTTTACTTTGGGATAAATAGATTGAATAAATATAATTTATCGTTTTAGTGTAAAAAGCTAGAAAGATTTAATTGTAATCTATGAACCCTTACAACCGAACAATGTGATCTACAAAAATATAGCCAAAATATTTTTTCCTATCTATTAAAACTGGTTAGAATCAATGTGACATAAATAAATAACTGATAAAACAAGGAAACCAGTATTCTTCTATAACGCGTTTACGTAGAATTTTATTACACTTATTAATCCTGTGCCAGTTTACTAATGCTTTAAACGATATAATCAAGACAATGATTCAATAAATCATTGATTATTGCTTAAAAAATAGATACGGGTTTATTCAATGGATGAATAGATAATATCTATTGTTAAGATAGATTATATATTCGGAAAAACAAAAACTTAGCGAAGCGATTTGAAAATATCTGATTTGGACAACACATGACTTCCTTGTACGCCTATTAAACTATAAATCGGTGGCTCAAAAAGTGATCCTGAATTTGGTTACTAGTTTCCGAAGATTGCAGTATCTCAAAAACGACACATTTATATCAATATATAATTTATAAATACTAAATTTGAGAAGTTTTGCATAGCATTTTAATATAATTTTTGATGGAAATCAAATTCCCTCAATTTCAATCATCTTAAAATGACCTTCAAGTAAAGTATCACATCCGGTGATCAAGTATTGACCAAAAAGGGAGGTTCACAACTAGATTTTACAGCAATTCTAAATACAAAATTTCAACTTTCTACGACTAACCGTTTTTGAGTTAAGCGAGATACGAACGTACGTACAAACGCCATGACAAAACTAGTCAAAATGGATTCAGGGATGGTCAAAACGGATATTTCCGTTGAAATCAGAAAACCTAAAATTTTTGGGATTACAATACTTCCATTACTTCGTACAAGGAAGTAAAAAACTTGGTTACAGAAACATTAATGCCCTTAACAACAAGTTAGTCCTACTATTATTTAATGACCTCATTATTATTATTTATATATTTTTTTTTTGTTTCGTATATTAATATTTAAAAAAAAAAGCACTGAATTCAGCTGAAAAAGATAAAGTACCTACCTACTAAAAATGATTCGTAAATATTTAAAAATGTCGCATTTTAATGAATAAATTTTTAATACAATATTTTGTAGAGTTTGATAATGCTGTTTTATTAATAATAACATAAAAGTAATCTAAAAATTTCAAACGAATTAAGTTTAATATTACTGAGGATAAGAAATAAAAATATATACAAAAGTGTATAAGTATATTTTTTTGTTGCCCTGAATTTTCGAACTATTATGCGTCACAAGTTCTAAACTATTAGAAGCAAAAGTTTTAGGAAAAATATTTTGGTAAAAAAAAAATACCATTAGCGTGAATAGTACTTTTTTTTACATCGTTTGTAACCGTGTGTTTCTCGTAACATAAAAGATGAATAAAATCGTTACTTTTCTTCTATTTAAAGGTGAATTTAGACGACCGAATCAGACCAGACCAGACCGGAGAAAACGGGTCGTGTACACGCTATAGCTCACACACTATAGCCCACACAGATATGGGCTTGGTTACTTGAACGGGTAAGTAGTGTAAATGCACATTAAAGCATAAAAAAAAATAATTTGTTCGTCAGGTATAAAAGAATACTTTTACATCAAAGTAAACTATTCAGATTAAATTAAAATATTTTTATCAATTCAAAATTTACGTTAAAGCAGTTGATAATTGATATTCGACTCATCTTCTAATTACTTTTCTTCTTCTTCACGCTCTTTTAGCCATTTTAGTTGAACAACAAATTGAAAAATATAAGATATCTGTGCACAATAAAATCCAGCCCATGATATGTAACCAAAATCTCTATTCTTGGTAAAATATTAGTTTGATGAATCAAAATTATGTATTGAAAATAATATTCTTTTATTTCCAAATAGATCCTTTATGATGAGAAATACTAGAATTGTTTTTGAATTTTATTTATTTTAATTAATATCTTTAATATAGCTCACCATAAAAGAATAAATAAAAAAAAAACATATAAATAAGAAAGAAGCAAAATTAAAAGAAATTCGAAATAATTACAAAATTATTTTCAATATTAGACACTGCAACGCCATTATATTATATTGAAGAATTTGATGTCTTATATTAAATCATATAAGAGTTGGACTCAACTCTTTAAGGACGGTTGAAAAAAATCAAGCCATAATATGTATTTATTTATTTCACTTCATTGCAGGGAAAAATATCTGATGTGGACAACACATGACTTCCTTATACGCCTATTAAAATATAAATCGGTGGCTCTAAAAGTGATCCTGAATTTGGTTACTAGTTTCCGAAGATTGCAGTATCTCAAATACAACACTCGGCGTCACGACATCCATCTATTGACACATACACACACACAAATAGGGAGGAAAAACAGTATTTTACACTCAATTTTAACACATAAAACAAGTAATAAAAATGTTTAATTGGATTGGAAACCAAATTGCGTTTGTAACCTTTATTACCGAAACATATGATTTATATATTTAATTTAAATATAATCTTTGAGGTAAGCTTATTATGACCTTCGTTTTCGGCTCACCAATTTTAACCAAAATATAGAAAATATTCATATTCATATAAAAGTCATATTTACCAAATTTGAGATGTTTTACATTATATTTTAATATAATTTTTGATGAAAGTCTAATATGACCTTTAAGTAAAGTACCGCTTCCGGTTTTCCAATTTAGATCAAAATCTAGTATGATATTTAAATCAATATATAATTTAAAATACCAAATTTGAGAAGTTTTGCAAAGTATTTTAATATAATTTTTGATGGAAATCAATTATGACCTTCAAGTAAAGTACCACTTCCGGTGATTAAGCAGCGACCAAAAAGGGAGGTTCACAACTAGATTTTACAACAATCCTAAAAACAAAATTTCATCTTTCTACGGCTAACCGTTTTTGAGTTATGCGAAATACGAAAGAACGTACGTACGGACGTACGTACAGACGCCACGACGAAACTAGTCAAAATGGATTCAGGTATGGTCAAAATGGATATTTCCGTTGAAATTTGAAAACCGAAAATTTTCGCGATTACAATACTTCCTTTACTTCGTACAAGAAAGTAAAAATAGGTAACAGATAGCAGCAAATAATAACTGCACAAACATAATGAAGTGCAATGACAATACAGGTAATAATAATCCGTATTTTATAAGGTTATTAACCTTCTAAAATACAAAATAATTGAAGTTAATAAACGTTAACCTAATGTTATTATTAGCATTTTTTTGTTATATAGATTGTTATCATCACGTGAGGAATATGAAATGATTGCCCACATCTTGCCATGAAACGAATCATTTTCATTTATATTATTTTGATGATTCTACTGGCATTACAATAAGACACGGCATAGAGTGATTGTGTTCCTGGATAAAATATAACTCTACCCCAACAACAACCGTCAATAAATGAAAAGAAACATGCCACAGAGGCGTGACTTAGGAAAAATATGACATCTGTCAAATATAAGGTAATGTTCAGTTGACATCCGCATGATGGTATAGAAGGATCAATCCTTAATTATAACGTAATGTCTGTCAGTAAAAACTTCTATACATCAACACGTTTGTCGTCATATTTCTTACTGTACAAATTGGTTTATTAATATTTCTATATTTTTTTTCTTTTCGTGATAGCAGGCAATGATTGGATTTATAGATAAATATGATACTGAAATCAGTGACTAAAATAAAAACAAATAATGATTTTTTTTGTTGGTAAATACTGATATGCTAGTAGTGTATTATTTATTTAAATAATTATATTATTTAGGTCATCGAATTTAAATTAGAAGAGGAACATAAATATAATGAATAACGACGAAATGTATTTTTTTTCCTACTATTATTAAGATAATCAGTGAGTCATTAATTACTGTCTTTATAAAAACAATATTCTGATAATTAAACTTATAAACATTGTCAATAAAATAACAATAAAAAATAAATGTATAACAATCATAAAATGTATTTTTTTAAATTTAATGCTTTGCAAAAGCTTTCAAGATAAATAAAGTAACTTGTTCAACATCCCAAGTATGTTCATAGAAAAAGGAATCGGTTGCAGCTGTTTAGGTGGTCTCTGATAATATCAAATCCAATTCCTAGGGCCGGGTTTACACTTCAGGTACTACCTGATGTGTACCTGAAGTGTAAACACATAACTGTTTGGTATTTGTTATGCAAAGTCCGCGTCAACCCATTTACCCATTCGCATGTTTCGCCGAAACATCCAGAAAATGGAAACAGGCTTGTGTTATGCCGAAACAACCAAGTTGTTATAAATAAAGAACTATGAAACAATAAAAATAGAAAACTTTGATACAAAAAATAATAAGGCAATTTGTTATCTTTTCAATTCATTCATAAATTGATATAAAGCAGCAAGGTGGTTATCAGTATTTATTTATTACGTATTATTATAATCAATCCCGAAATTATAAATTATCAGTCACAAATACTAATGATTAATAATTAGTTCTAATATTTAATGATTCCAAAAAGGGCTAAATAAAATGCAAGAATGTTTCGCTATTCGTTGGTGAAGGAATAAATGGGGCGTTTGTTTCGCCAACAGAGAGAACAAATTCCCTTTGTTTCGTGTTGAAAAACCGACTCCAACAGATATATCCAGAAACTTCATGTTATATATAAATAATAAATATTCGTTATAAATATTCGTCATAAAAGCCGTTTACAAATTCGGTACGTCTTGGCGAATTTGTTTCCTGTTATGGTATACCACGCAGGTGTAAACCCGGCCTAAGGCAATCATTATCTATAAATAGTTTCCCTAGTGATAAGGTCTGACCAGTTTCGATTTAGAAAAAACTATCAAGGAAAAATCGCTTTTTATCAAACACGATATTGCACTTAAATGATAATCACCGATTTTACTTTCCTTTAAAAAATATTGCATGCTTTTTTTATTATTTTTTTTTTCCAATCCATGCTATGAAAAAATCACAAATCCGTTAAATTTCCTCTCAATATAACTTTTAATTATCCAATTCTATTTAATGAAAATCTAAAAGTATATAAGCAAATTCATGTTTTATTTTTTTAATGGTATTAATTATTCTTATTTTATTCTTATCATGATAGGTAATTTGTTCACTAAACAGGATAGATACACGTGTTGATGATATGCAGTTAAATTTTAAAATAAACTATAAACCTAAGTATGGTAACTAAAAACTATACATATTGTTCCTGGAATATTAAATAGACGATATCATTACCTTGCCTGTGATTATATTAAATACGTCTATATCTATTTATATATACGTCTATATCTATTTATATATACGTCTATATGTATTTATAACTTGTTTTTAAATTAATTTCAACAGCCACAATTTTTGCCTTTACCTATCTTAAGTGGTGTTGCGTTATAAGATCTTTAAAACGTTCCCCTTTTTAATCTCCGATTCAAGATTTGCTGTGTCGGTCGTTTTGTTGCAAACATCAAGCAAAAATCGCTTTGTAGACAAGATTGAAGTCTACCAAGCTGGTGCATCGTATAAGCAATTTGCCTGAGGTATTCACAGATCATCGTTTCAATATCAGAAATTGATAGAGAAGAATAACGGTTGTCTTTTTTAATTTATTAATTTCCTTAAAGCAGAAAAAGTGTTTGAAAACAAATTGAACTTCCGAAAATAAACAAACAGAATATATTTATACAAAGTAAATCAATAACGGGGTAATTAAAAAAAAATAAATAAAAAGTTTAGGTTATTTACCACAACATCTTCATATTTTGTGCACTGAATTTTACTTACCTGAAACAAAAAGCAAAGTATGTAAATATTTTTATAAGTATATGTGTCTAGAAAAAAGTTTTCTTCCTAAAACCAATATTGTTCTTGTATTATTTTTATTAAAAAAATATATATATTCAAAACTGAATTTCTAATGGTTCAAGATCACTGCTTCAGATGGCGTAAAAAACACTATTTTTTTCTGTGACCTTCAAATTAAAGGCCATTTAATTGTGCATTAATATAACACACAGACCATTTTGCGAGACTTGGTTATTTGGATTCAGGAGACCTTAAAGCGTGTATTTCCTTTGAAAACTCGAATTTAAATTTTTTACAATGGCTATACTTTACCTGCCTATATATATCATACATAGGTGAAGTAAAAAGTTTATTTTTCCTGAATAAATTAACTTTGAGAGTTGAGTTGTGAAGGACTTTGTTGGATTCCAGTGAGGTTTGAGGTTGGAGAAGTTGAGAAGTGTGGAATGAGCAAGGATGTCGAACCTCCAGGACGGTTACACGCTATAATTAGCGTGTTACTGGTGTTACTGTTACTGATGTCCGCGAGAATACACGGTACACGGAAGCTTGATTCTGGGATTCCCCCATTTCCCCATTTAGTTCAGTGCGGAGTGTTTTTTCAGTACGTAGACACAAATTGAGAGAGAAAGTTGTTAGTTTTGTACTTGTGCAATAATTAATATTTAGTAATAATTAATAATTATATTAAGCAAATTTGGTGGTCCTAGAGTTTAAGAACCATGAAATATGTGTATCCTAGATAAGATTAAATAAATATTTGTCTTGTAAATTGAGCAACTAATATGTTGCTCGATTTGCAACATTTTGCAATTACGTTTTGTTCTCAAAAATATCTACATGCACTGGTGAACAATATTAGTGTTAATTTTTATTGTAAATTTATGTACAATATCCATTAAATATTATATACATAAACGTCAGCACTATTAAATATGCTGCAGATAAATAAATTTCATATTAATAAAACTTATTTTATGGTTCCTTAATAACTTAGATTTACTTTTTAAAAATTATTAATTAAAATAATTGTTTTAGAATCAAAAGTATGAATTCGGAATCCAATATATTTCAAGAACACAAAAAAAGGGAGCGACGTTGATACGGTTTGGCATTATTATTTAGTTGCTAATCAAGGGCAAGTAGTAAAATATAAGAAATACACAAAAGAAATCAAATGTCAGGAAGGATCCACAAGTGGCCTTCACACCCACTTGAAAACTCGACATAACATAAATTTAAAAACTAAAAGCGACGTATCAGCAGATATCGAAAATGATGTGTCTTGTTCTAGTCAAAAGCTATCAAAAACATTAAATTATTATTTTCGAAATCAAAAGAAAGAACAGTTATGTGAAATCCTGGCTCGTATGGTTACGCGTGATGGACTAGCATTTAGAATTTTTTGCTCTTCGGAGGATATAAGAAAAGGCCTACATGCAAGAGGATATAATGATCTACCAAATAAAAAGCTGCAACAATAAAATCTGTGATCACTGAATATAGCAAGAAGATAAGAATAGAAGTTATTAAAGAAATGTCTGATTTAAAATCGAAAGGCAACCGATTTAGCTTAACATTCGACGAATGGACTTCGGTTCGCAATCGGAGGTATTTAAACATAAACGTACATTCTACTGGAGGATATATACGGAACATTGGACTAGCCCGTTTACATGGAAAAGTGCCAACGGAAAAATGTTTGGAGATTTTGAAAATAAAATTACAAGAATTTGATCTCAACTTAACAAATGACATTCATTGTTTGTATATCGAAAGATGGTGCGTCAGTCATGGTAAAACTCGGACATTTGATTGAAGTCGAACATCAGATATATTTTGCACATGGCATCCACCTAGCTGTTAAGAGATGTCCTTTACAAAAACAACTCCAGTTTAGTGACTGTTGATGCTGAAATTGAACCAATTGAATCCCAATCTAGCGATTGTGATAGTGATGTAGATGATGACAATGACATAGAAACTGACAATGAAGAAGATAAAAAGATTATAGATGATGGAGTTTTCCTAGAGTTTGGATCTGTTGACCCTGAAATAAATTTGAATTATGCTAATTTATCCCCGCTGGTAACAAAAGTTAGAAGTGTTATTAAAATTTTCAGAAGATCTCCAACAAAAAATGATCAATATTTACAAAAATATGTAAAACTACAATTTGGAAAAGAATTGAATTTGCAATTGGATGTCATAACACGATGGAATAGTTTACTTATTATGTTGGAAAGGTTTTACTAATTACGGTATTGTGTCCAAAAAACATTAATTGATTTAAAATCAAACATAGTCTTTTCCGAAGAGGAGTTTCTGTTACTTTCTGAAATCATTGATGCATTGTCACCAATTAAATTAGAAGTCGAAGCACTATGCAGAAGAGATTCTAATCTTCTTGTTGCATACGCGACGTTTAAATTTATGATTGACACGCTTGTTGCACAAAAAAGTGAAATAAGTATTGAATTGATAAATGCTCTAAAGTATAGAATAATGCAAAGACGAACAAACATATCTCAAGTTTTGCAATATTTACACAACGCTTCACAAAACGAAATCGAAACGGATACAGACTTATGTCCTAAACTTAAAAAAGGTTCTATTACAAAAATATTGATTCCTCTTATAAAACGCCGAGGAGTTAAAAGTAATGAACCAGACAGTGAAGATTTTGATCTTGAAGATGAAGATACACCAGTTACGTCTCTCTCCGCTATTAATACTGCAACTGTTTCATTAAAAAACAAATTAGAGAATGTGATTAACAAAGCAATGACGAATGTTCCAAACTCAAAGAAGCAAAACAAAAGATTAGAAATAGAACATAAACTTAAAAAAGAGTTACAATTTTTTGAAGAGCATGGAATTAGGGGGGTGCATCTAAAGCTTGCTTATGAATACTTGTTAACAATACCACCAACAAGTGTGGAGTCAGAAGGAGCCTTTTCGGCTGCTCAACATATAACCACAAAAATTAGATCGAGGTTAGACGACGGTACGTTGGATCATATATGTTTTTGAAATCATATTTCAATTTGCATCAAAAATAATAATCACTTGTACGAATTAATGTAATATATTAAAAAAGTTGGATTTAATTTTGTTAAATTATTCTTAAAATTAAATGTTTTGTTGTTTAGTTGTGTTTGACATATATTTGTACTACCCCTAAATAATAACAACCTATAGTAAGTAAATTTTAATTTTGTTTACATTTTTTAAAATAATACTAATACCGGTATTACCGGTTCTAAAAGCGAAAATACCGAAATACCGGTATCGAAAATTTTTAACGGTATTGCATTCCCTATTAACAATCAACCCTTTCTTAATCCAGTATACAAACTCTAGAAATTAGAATATTCATGAAACTAATCAAACACCAAAACTTGAACGCACACACATATAGATCAACAGTACGGGAAAAAAATTAACATAAAATAAATAAATAAATAAATAAATAAATATATATATATATATATATATATATATATATATATATATATATATATATATATATATATATATATATATATATATATATATATATATATATATAGACCGGAGCATGGCAGTATCAACCTTAATACCATCCTGGAATGTAAACAACATTCCGATTGTATATAAGGAGGATTACTTCTATGAATAAACAGTCTTGTTTCAGAAGTCGTGATAGTTATTTCTCAGTCCTTTTCCTTTTTTTTTAATTCAATTTGTTCGCCGTTCTTCGAGAGCCTGAAGAAACAGGGAATTATCGTTAATAGCACGTCACCGTACAATAGTCCACTGTGGGCAGTAAGGAAAAAGAGCGCGCCAGGAGAAAATAAAGAGAAATATAGGGTAGTCATAGACTATGGACGATTAAACGAAAATACAATGGACGAAAAATATCCTATCCCCAGGTTTGAGGACATTTTGGACAGGCTTAGTGAGGCGATGATTTTTAGCACTCTAGATCTCAAAGCGGGATATCACCAAATAAGGATGCACCCACAGAATCAACACAAAACGGCGTTTACTTTTGAAAGCGGGCATTACGAATTTACCCGAATGCCGTTCGGATCAAAAAACGCCCCAATCACCTTCCAGAGACTGATGGATGAATTCTTGAGAGGCATAGATGAGGGGGTATGTCAAGTCTATATGGGCGATTTACTGGTTTTCAGCAAAACCGAGGCCGAGCACATACAACATTTGAGAAGTGTATTCGAGAGGGTGCGGCAATTTGGGTTAAAACTGTCCAGGGAAAAATCGACGTTGGGACAGGGACAGATCAATTCTTTAGGCCATACCATTTCCGGGGAAGGGGTAAAGCCCGACGCGACGAAGGTAGAGGCGATTAGGAGGATGACGGTGCCGCGAGATGTAAAAGGGATCCGCAGACTCCTGGGAACGCTAAATTACTATAGGAGATTTGTACCCGAAATGGCGGAATATTTGGTGCCGCTTAATAATTTACTAAAGAAAGGGGCCAAACTAACCGTGACACCGGTGATGGAGGATACTATCCGAAAATGCATGGAGAAATTGCATTGAAATTGGGGAGGAGAGGAGTCCCCAGAAGAAGAGAGGCCGGTAAAAATGGAAGAAGTCGAGGAAATCGTTAACGATAAACGGCGTCAGGTGATCTGGAAGACTAGGACCTCGGGTATGATGAAAATAGCATATAGCAAATATGGGAGGAATAAAATTAACACGATCTGGTCACAACCAGGGGCGCGAGAAGACGAAATTTGTAGGGCACTAAGGGACGCGTCAGAACCGGGAAAAACCCATAATCTCTATGTAGGAAATGCCACTAAATGGGAAAAAATTAAAAGAATTTGGAGAGCTGAAAGAATTGGCGTGGACAGAACGTTTATCCGATGTAAATACATGGTAGAAACGCTAATGGACATAGAGCAACAAAAGGAAGTGACGTTAGCCTATCACCAAGAGAAAACGAATCATCGCGGGGTGCACGAGACGCTACAAGCGTTGCGGAGGAAATATTTCTGGTGTGGAATGAAAAAGACCATCAAGGAAACTATAGGGGCGTGTGAAGTTTGTATGCGCACGAAGTACGACCGACATCCGCCAAGAGGGAGACAAGAAGAGACACCCACAGGATATACGCCATTAAAAGAGCTGCAGGTCGACACGTTCACGTGGAAAGGATTCAAATGGGTCACCATGATAGATCTCTTTAGCAAAGTAGCAATGGCGTATAAGGTACTAGACAGATCTTCAGAAGCAGTGTTGGAGGCCCTACAAACATGGGTCCAGTTTACGGGGTTTACGGGGTCCCCGACAGAATTTCGTCCGACGGTGGGAGGGAATTTGACAGCGTCGCTATTAGAGAGGAAGCGAAAAGACTGGATATAGCGTGGCATCTCAACACTCCGGGCCATCCCAAGAGCAGGGGAAATATCGAGCGATTACATAGTACCCTGAGTGACCATCTACGTGTGTATCAGGGAGAACAGGGAGATGAAGCAGATATAGCTATGAGAAAAGCCGTATCTACATATAACCATTCAATACACTCGATCACAGGGTATTCACCCATCGAAGTTTTGTTCGGAGTGCGAGGATGGAGACGAGATTGCGGGAATACGGCCGCGGATGAAGAAACGGCGGAGGCAATCGTTAGTAATAGGTTAGAGATAGCGAAGGTTTGGGAGAAAGTACGGGGGAAAATAGAACGGGAGAAACGGAAGAGGGTAGAGAGAGAGAACCTAAAGGTACGAGACAGGATGGGAGAGATACGGATAGGGACAATCGTCTACAGAAGAATGGGGTCTAACAGAGGGAAAGAATTGACGCGGTACGAGGGCCCGTTTAGGGTTACAGTTATAAGGGAACATAACATAGTAACCATTGAGAGCGTCAAAGAACCCAGAAAGAGACGAACGGTTCACATTGAACAATTGAAACTCCCTTTGGTAGAACCCGAAAAACCAATGTGAACGGGAGTATCCCCGTCTCTGCACACGGATTTTTTTTTGTAACCATAGCACAATTGTAATTGTACCAGAGCATAAGAAAGTTTTTTTTAGTGCAAGTGTAGCTGTAAGAACCCTTTGTTTTAATTTCTGTGAATGGTAGTGTGTAAATAGAAGATTTTTTTTTGTTGTTGTTTTGTTTTTTGTAATAATAAATAGTAAGAATTGTGAGGCCTACGTTAAGTATAAGATAGTGATAATAGATTTTCTTTTTGTTTATTGTATATGTTGCAGAAGGACGTTTGAGTTGTTTTCTTCTTGTTGTTTGTTTTATTAAAAGATCAGATGTAAGGTAGTAAGGTTGACTGTCCGCTCCGCTCTGTGAGGAGATTAACAAGTTAGGGTTGAATATAAAGTTTACGGAGAACCCCGTAAACTAGTGGGGGGGAGTTAAAGACCGGAGCGTGGCAGTATCAACCTTAATACCATCCTGGAATGTAAACAACATTCCGATTGTATATAAGGAGGATTACTTCTATGAATAAAGAGTCTTGTTTCAGAAGTCGTGATAGTTATTTCTCAGTCCTTTTCCTTGTTTTTAATTCAATTTGTTCGCCGTCGCATAACTTATATATATATATATATATATATATATATATATATATATATATATATATATATATATATATATGCAAACAAAATAAATAAAAAAATCTCAAATGATAAATAGGCCCACCTAATTACCATGCAGGTGATGGTGGATAATCCCCAGGGAGTCCAGTATAATATTTTGCGGTCAACACCGCAATATCCCCAACATTAGCACCTAGGTCTTCCAAAAAGCTCCCCGTTCTATTCGGTATTGTTCCACGAGACCCAAACCAGAGGCCTCTCACGGTGAACTCTCTCTCTCCCGAGGTCTCGCGGAATTTTTCTTTAGGAAGGGATACATTTCTCATAGATGTCTTTTTTTTTCCTTTCCACTCCACCTGCCTGATCGGCTTCGTTTCCCTCAAATCGTACGATCGGATCCAGGACCAATGCTGTCTTTGCGTTCTTTGGGAATGCTATAATATCAGCATACCTCGCGGATCCGTCCGTATCAACACAATAGACCTCGTCAAAGTAGATGAAGCCCTTTTCTCTGAGGAGCCTTATTAACTCAGGCTTGACCCTATTGCTAGCAATGTGCTCGTGTCCAACGTTGTCAAAAGCTCCAACCATGTCAAGAAATACCACCGCGCAATCATTTGTCTTGTGTTTGGCGTCTTTTATGATTGCGTCGATGATTCTAGCGCTGACGTATGCTCCCGGTAGACCTTTGATGAAGCCTCTTTGATTTTTGCTGAAGGTTATCTGCTTTCTTAATTCATGGTCCAGAACCTTCTCTATGATACGGCGCAAAATGGAGTATATGGTGATAGGTCTCCAGGAAGGTATGCTTTTTGTATCCCCTTTACCCTTGTAGTCCAGGATTGTGCGCCCCTTCCGAAGAGGTTCTGGTACATAAGCCACCTTCAGCATAATCTCCGCGATCACGTTTATGATGTGAGACACATCAAAGTATTTGATTGTGCGGATTAGTACTCCGTCCGGCCCCATGGACATTAGATTTGGCAACGGGGCGCATTTTTCGTAATCGGCACGTTTGCTGAGATTCTTATTTTCAAAGAGGCTCCTAAAATGAGTCTCGATATCGGCTACCTTCAGAGGGCATTGCTTAGGAGCGTCGGCATTCATAATATTTTGCACCACTTTTTACTTCCTTGTACGAAGTAAAGGAAGTATTGTAATCGCGAAAATTTTCGGTTTTCAGATTTTGACCATCCCTGAATCCATTTTGACTAGTTTCGTCGTGGCGTCTGTACTCAAAAACAGTTAGCCGTAGAAAGTTGAAATTTTGTATTTAGGAGTATTGTAAAATCTAGTTGTGAACCTCGCTTTTTGGTCACTGCTTGATCATCGGAAGTGGTACTTTACTTGAAGGTCATAATTGATTTCCATCAAAAATTATATTAAAATACTATGAAAAACTTCTCAAATTTAGTATTTATAATTTATATATTGATTTAAATAACATACTAGATTTTGGTCTAAATTGGAAAACCGGAAGTGATACTTTACTTGAAGGTCATATTAAACTTTCGTCAAAAAATATATTAAAATATAATTTAAAACATCTCAAATTTGGTAAACAGGACTTTTATATCGATATAGATGTATTTACTAGATTTTGGGTAAGATTCGTGAGCGGAAAAGAGTACTTTACTAGAAGGTCATAATAAGCTTACATCAAAAATTATATTTAAATTAAAAGAGAAATCATATGTTTCGGTAATAAAGGTTACAAACGCAATTTGGTTTCCAATCCAATTAAACATTTGTATTACTTGTTTTAAGTGTGAGTCTAAAATACTAGTTTTCCTCCCCATTGGTGAGATCAACAAGTCATCATGAGAATAAGATATTAGTTAAGTGGGTTTTTCCGCTTAAAATGTCGAAACTGTCCATTTCTAATGCTTTATCCAGTGATATTGACAGTTTTATAGTTATCATGGAACATGAAGAAATATCTGGGAAACTAGTTACCTACTGAAGGAAAACGACATTTAATAATGGAATGACACCTCTAGTGACAAGAGTGTGTGTGTGTGTTTACATAAATGGATGACGGGACACCGAGTGTCATTTTTACTGCAATCGGAAACTAGTAACCAAATTCAGGATCACTTTTAGAGCCACGGCTTTATAATTTAATAGGCGTACAAGGAAGTCATGTGTTGCCCACATCAGATATTTTTCTTCTGTTATAATAACTTTATTGAGCGACCTCGTATTGGTACTGCTCTTGCCGACGGCTCCTATCCTCCTTGTTAGCTCGCTGCGGATTCGACACTTTACCTGCACCGTTGCTAGCCATATCGTTTTTATTATTTTTCCTTATTCTGTAGAATTTAATGGCAGGGTGCTGTGGGCCAGGTAATTCGGTATTAATAATTTTAAGGAACTTCAAAAACTCTCGCACCGCTTTGTCGAAATCCGCAGTATTGAGATTATTATCGTTTAGCAAATTCTGGAAGGCAGCCAACCACCTTGCAATTTCTTCTTTAGCACTATTAGCCTCTTCCTCTCCATTCTTGTTTTTCCTTTCGTTATTTAATAAGCCCCTTAATTTGTTGGTGTTTGCCTTCCTGGGATGTTTCTTTGCTATGTGGGGTCCGAGACCTCTATCGCCTCTATTGCTTATTTTCTTTTAATCTTCGTCAGACACCTTGGTTGTCAATGGAAACTTGAGCAAACGTGGAAATCCGCCATCAATAGGGACTGTTTTGCCCAATAAAATGCCATATTGAAAATATTTAATATTGAAAAACAAAATAAAATATAATTCAAATATTTTTAAATAATATGTTACTACTGCATTTTATTCGGAATGGTTGTTTTAGATGCGAAAAACAATAGCGATAAATAACACATTTAGTATCAAAATTAATGAAATTTTAAGGAGATATTCTAGGTCCTAAAATGATGACGTGGATTAATTACTTCTAAGGACTAAATAAAAAAAAATTAAGGATAAAGAAGATTAATATATACAGGAGATGGTACAAAGAATGTTGAAACAGGATTCTATGTCCCTTATACCAGTTTAATCATTTATAAGCGGAAAATAATGCTAATGTTAATAAATATGTTATAGAGAAATATTTTAGAATATGAAAAACTTAAATTTACAGGTTTTACATTTGATGCTACAGCACATTATAGTAAGTACATGTGGTCCGCCAATCAGAAAAACTGATTGTAGTGTATATCTAAATCTATTTTAGAAGCTGGTCACTGTCCAACATTAGATTTACATTTGATATCGTCACAACAGGTCAGATATCGTCCTGTTTGACAGCCTTGACAAACACACGCAAGTATTATTGCCAACAAGGCGGAACCTTTAAAACTTTTATCTTTATCATGATCTTATCAAATTAGAACATATAAAATTCTATATAGAATATTATTTTTTATGCGCCAATTAAAAAAACCGTAAATCAATCACTAGCAATGACTAACGAATCCAGAGATGGCAAAGCAAACTCACAAGACTCCTTGAGCTTAAGATAGTGTAAGCACGGCGTTATTATTTAAAAACAGAAGACATTTTAACTTTGGAGGTTACAAGCGACGTTTTAGAACTAATGCCAAATCTGCACCTGCTTTGGTCTCTTCTATTCTTGGATGCGAAGGTTCTCTTCCACTATCTTTTTTTTTTTTTTTTTTACTTGTATGCAGTGACGACGCAATTTTTGATTTCGCAACACTTGGTCGTTAATTCCCTTTCGTAACATCATCTTATAATATCTCAATTGTAAAAATACGTGGTAAGTGATCATTCAGCAGCAATTATGTTTAATTGTTTAGTTGATTATAGTAAATAATGAGTGTGGTAGTTGAGTTAAGTTTTAATTTGAATAAAGTATAACCATAAGCGGATCCAGGATATTATTATTTTTTTTTTTTTTTTTTGGCGGAGGGGAAGGTGTGAGAGCCTGCTTAGTAAGCGTTATAGTTGGCTGTATCGTCGGCTTGTCCTTATATTTTTGACCTCTTTCATATTCAAGTCTTTTGTCAGGAAAAATCAAGATAATGTTGTATAGTTTCAAACATGGAGAATGGCATATCAGTGATGAATAGGTAGTTGTATCACAGTGAAATGAAAAAACCGCTGTCGGCAACGTCAACGGTACAGTATGTCCACGTTTGAATAGAACTTGAAAAAATCTGTGCAGAAGACTAAAGGAATATTCTAACAGCCAAGATGAGGAAAGGGGTTTAAAGATATTTAGCTTCGAAAAATCAACCGGTAAGCCATGCACAAAGCTTGTGCTGTGTTCATAAATGCATCAGAGATACATGGTTAACTTTGAAGAGCAAAGTGTAGTCAGCAACTAAGTAACTAGACAGGTTGCTGAAAAGTAGAACATCTTTAGTAGAATAGTTATAACAGGATTTCTCGAGAATTGAGTCTTCAATAATTTTTTGAAGTATCAGAAAAAAGTAATTGCCCTTTAAGATAAGATAATAATTATTGAAAATTTTGGTTTAAATATTATTAATTACAAGTTTTAATTCAAAAATCCTTGTTTATCTCTTGGTTCAGAATCGTAATTTGTTGAATTTTAGTAGAAAAAAAATTGTTAATTGAATGAAAAAATCGGTTATTCTGCTTCAGGAATCAAAATCAAGGAAGACATTTGACCAAAGTTAATATTTCATCTCATTGCATTGGATGAGCGTTTCAATTAATCTGTGTAAGTTAAAAAAATAAATAAAAATAATAATGGAATAAATGTGTTTAAAACAAAGATAATGTTTTATAAAAAAAAATCTTCCCATCAAACGCAACTGATATTTAACGTCAGAGTGATTACGGTGAAAGAGGAAAATCAACACCAGGAAGAAAACAACGCAATCTTACTCTTATTCTATTGAATCGTAAAGTGATTTCGTCAGAGAATGTCCGCTCATTGAAAACCCCACTTCCTAGGGGATGAGATAAGCTCACTTTCCTTGAGAGACAGACACCACAGTGAATCAAAGGCTGTGATGCAGTTGCGAAAGATGGCGAGCGCAGAAAGAGGGCGGAGAACCGGTCCCGGCTCACCGTTAGACCGTCTGTCGCTAAGAGGCGCTACTAGCCGATCCTGTCTCAACACGATACCTATTGCGATTTGCCACTCAGTTCATGCTACTAGTAATGATATTGGAACTTCGATACCAACCATCAATGTTTTATGAAAAAAAATAGATATAATATTATCTTAGCATGAAACAATTAATTAGAGTCGCATCACATTAACACCATTAAGCATGACTTTCGTTGACATTGATATACCAAATATTAATTTTAGAAAATTTGATTGATAAATTCATTTCATTATATAGTGCGATATACGTAGTTTTTGATATACTAAGTACTGAACCCAAGATCTTCATGGGTTGTAGTGTTTTTTTAATAGTACGATAAGGAGAATATGAATTATAGAATAAATATTTAACAACTTTTAATTTTCATTTAATCCCATATACATCAATAAAATTGTTTTATTATAATTCGCACCTTGGAAATTGTACAGACAGCAAAGAAATAATAAATATATAGTTACCACGTTATTATGCAGGCAAAATTGCATTTTTATTTGTTTTTATTATAAAATAATTTTATAATAAAATAATTTTGTATTATTTACTGCATGAATAAAATATATAATACATCTTTTATTTTATTAAATAAACCAAAGTTTAGATCTTTAAGTATGATGTAAAGATGCGTTTAACTGAGCGAATTTTACCCACGAGAGTGATATGTGTACTCTCGAGTTTCCTCTAAACTACTCTCCGAGAGGAGGAAGGGAATACCCTTCCTCCTCTCGGAGAGTAGTTTCAATCATTCAAAACAGGTTTACACTCTCTGAGAGGAGGGAGGGAACGTATACACTTGCTGTGATGTGACATTACAATTCTTGGAAAGCTCAGTTCCGAACTCTCAGAAGCCTTTACACTTGCGAGTTTTACTCAACAGGGTATATCTACCACTCTCGAGAGTGAAAATCTCTCGTGCAAACGCACCTTAAAGCAAAAACACATGTATTCATTGAATTTGTCCTATTCCGTATATATATATATATATATATATATATATATATATATATATAAATCTACTTATAATTAAGTTCATGCATGAATCAATTTGGTTAAAGATTTTATGCATTTATTTATTTTATTTTTTGTTTAATTTAAGAAAAGAGTTAATGCTTTGCAAAAGTACAATTTCATGGAATTATGAAAAAAATTATGCCTCAAACGCCATTCGGGAAAATTGTTGTTTGTTGTGATAAAGTACTCCAACAAAAGCTGCAAGGGCGGGTTACCCTACAAGTTTCAAACCTATATAGCCAGAGTGAGAATGTTCATTCTTGTTTATTGAAATGTTTGCTCCGTGAGTATACGAGGAAACATAAAACAGCCATCGCAGGCTGGAGTACTTGAGAATGCTAAGGTACTGCCCCATGACGCTGGGCCGCCACGGTTTCTTGGAAAACATTTTATTTAATGAGGGTGAAATGAATCTTGAAAATAAGCCTCCTTTAGGATGTGCCTCGAGCTAATGGTTCATAAGTGAGTTAAAGTAATAGAATAGAAAACGATGGCATATATTTTCCGGGGTAAACTTAATATATGTGATAATTTGCAATGTTTTTTATATAAAAGAAAAATATATAGATAGACTTTGTTTATACTCTGTTGCAATGGTACCGAAAATCATATAACAAAACTCACTTATTAATATTGTTTATTACTTTTATTATTATTATTTTCTTGAAAAAGAAAATAATAAACCATAGTAGAAAAGTATCTTTTTTGTGAAAAATATTTGTTTGTTAAAAAATTATTTAACCTATCATAATAAACTCCACGTTTCTTAATTCATATAGAAACCAGAATACAATCTCTTTTCTTTTTTACATTGAAACTCCACCACGATTACATAATAAATGTTTTAAACATGAAGGTGAACAAACAACCAAAGTCCTTAGCGAACAAAGTTATTAAAAACAACGTAGTTTGGATCCATGATTTAAAACAATTAACAATTAGATTCAATATGGCACAGATTAATATAGTTAATATTATATTAATAATATAATAATATTATTAATATAAGATTTATTTTTACTGCTCAGAAATAATTTACAAGAATCCTTTAATAATATCATAATTGAAAAGGCGAATAATTCAACGAAATACTTACTATATAAACAATTATTTTATAATATTGACGTGAGTTATTTTTCTAGTATTAAAAGTATTGAATTGAATTGAAAAGTATTAAAAATATTGAATGGATTTTCAAAGCCAGAGGAGAACTCCTAGATTTAAATTATAAAATATACAAAAAAGGTGAAACTCAGAGGTGCTCTCTATGTAATACCAATGAAATAGAAAATACACGGCACTTCATAGCCTAGTGTCCAATATTATCAGAGTTTCTCAGAGGTTTTTTTAATAAAGATAAATTAAAGGATGACGAATTAATAGAATATTTGAAAGGTAGAGAGACTGGCTAAGTCTAATTAAGTACTGCAAAATCGGATGGAAATATAGATCTGAACTTATTAAGGAACTTAATTGTTGAACAACGCAACGGTCTATTTCCGAATATTTGCATTTATAATTGTTTTTATTTTTATTTATTTTTAGGTTTTTTATTGTTTTGTTAAGAGGTATACTTATTATTACATGGAAGATTGCATTTATTTTATTATATTTATATATATTTTAAAAAATAATTCTCATAGAAAAAGATGATTATTTTTTATTAGTCTAAGATTAATAACTAGAAAGTGGGATAAAGGCCAACTCCGAGCTAAGAGTCAAGTAGACTAAGCCCTGCTTGGAATGCTTGGAATTCTAATTGAAGTTATTTATACATAATAATTAATAAACATTATTTTATTCTATTATTTTATTCTAATAAACCATGGAACAAGACTTACCAATATATGGTATAGGTTCTTGAAGAAGAAAATTAGAGAGCGCGAAACACTCTGAAAGAATGAAGGAAAAGTGGAGGAAGAGAAAGGAAGAAAAGAGGACAATGAAGTTTAAGGACTTGTCGGTCTACAAGAGGAAAAACCCGGTAGAATTAAATAAAATAGAAACAGAAACATATAGAATTGTAATAAAAAGCCAATATTAATTTTTCATAATAATTATAGCTATTATTGCTTTATTATTTATTTTGATAATTTAATTTTAATGTAATTTAATTGAGAATCACTGCCCTAGCCTAACATAAAAAACATATAATATCACAGTACTTAATAATAAATAAATAAATCAATTAACATTAATTATACAAAGCAACACAATATTATCATATTTCGTCTTGATTTAAATAATTATAAATATGAGTTGAGATTTTAGGGTGACTCATGTTCATTTATAAATCTTTATAGAATCAACTAAAGATTATCAAAAGAAGAAAAAGTTTATATGAAACTCATTTTTATGTTCTCGGCTATGAACTAATCCCTAATTAACTATAGTTTTTACGAAAAAAGGTATAGGAGTTAGGAAAACAAGACGTACATTAAAAAAAAATTGACGACAGGGCAACGTTTTTCTTCGCTTTTATGGAGGCAGAGGATAATAAAACGTGCAGTATGTCTATTTTATAGATCGAAGGCCACACTTCCTCTTACTTAGGTAATTGAGGAAATCGTTTTTAAAATAGTGCGTACTATACCAGGATTGTTAGACTAACGCAGGTTGATGAGATAGCAACACCAAAGAAACAATTACAGAAAATTGTTTGCTTTGATCTTAGGGTGTTCCTGATGCACTTATGATATTCCTACTAAAAAAATAATCATCTTTCTTCAGTAATACCCAAGATCATAGATAGCAGACATGATTAGAGTAGTATGAACCAGTAACAAGGAAAATCAAACACTGAAGAAAATTAGCGAGACAAACAAAGAAATTAACAACAATGTTGTGAAAACGAATAATATAAGGTCACGTGAATCCTAAACAATTGCCTCTGGGACGAAAGCAAAAAAAGACAATGGTAATAGAGATTTCGCCATACTCGATTTTCACAATGATTTAAAAATCGAATGACACTATGGAAACCATTACTGATTATCCAATTTCGTTTAGCATAATAATACAAGAAGTTGAAAATCATTATGTTTGTCTCTCGACAAAGTGACATTTGTTATGCGATCTTTTAGTTTTGTTTTCTAAAAAGGAACAAATGATTCGGACAATAGATCATGGCTGTTACAGTTTTATGAACCATAAAATTTGTATTTATTGTTCGGCAATCTCAGCCAATGACTCCAAGAAAAATATTCCATTATAAATCTTACTGAACAACAAAATCTAAAACATAGATTTAATGTTTAATGTAATCAATGGTTGGTAACAGGAACTCAAATTTATAATTAAAGTTTTGATTATTTATAAAACTCATTTTATTATTTCGTATTTCTTAATTCCTTCAAACAGTAACCCTGTTAAAGGCCGTTTATTTGCTGCATGTCTCGTCCAATAAAATATTTATAAATTTGGGACATAATAATGAATAATGGTTAATTATAATTATGAATAATAAGGCATAATGATTCTAAGATAATGCAATAGTTGTGAGAATACTGCCTTCTTTCTAACGCGCCAAAGAACGTCGGTATCGGATTCAATGAAGTTGAGATACTGAGCTTCAAATTTAAATGTTATTTTCTGGCTTAAAAAATTTGAGTATCCTCGGTACTGAAAGCATTTTTTTTCTTTTTGTTGCTCAATGATTATTTCAACATTAAAGTTTTTTGGTGAGCTGAATCAAAATCTGCCTTACTTCTTGGTCTGAAAGTGTCTGTAAGGCTAGTTCACTTTAAAAAACTTTTTTAAATTTATTTGACCAAAAATCAATTATTTTTTAATGTTAATATTTTTCCTTTAATATACTCTGAAAAACAAATATTTTGCTGAAAAAAACATGTTTGTCGATATCATTTTTAAAATGATTATTTCAAGATATAAAATAAAGCAGTTTCAGAATGTTTTATTTTTTCCTCAGCTTCTAAGACCCATTGGACGAAGCGTAGAATCGCACAAAAAAATTTGATTAAAATCGATGACCGACACACCGTTTACTCCCGTTGTATGTGTAAGATTTTTTTTTCTTCAAAAAAATAAGTTAGAATAAAAAGTTAAAATACTTATCCCGTCTCTTATTAAAAATTCTAAGGCTCATCAAACGGGTAATAGAACATAATCATTTAATTTAGCCAAATTTGTCTTTTAAAAATGATTAGAAATACAATTATACAAGGAGGCATTTATCTGCTTGTTTCAAATGTAATTTGATCTTTTTTTTTTTTTTTAATTCAAAAAATCTTATTTCTTTAGGGAAAACATATTGTTTAATACTATTTCAATGAGTCATTATCGTCATTAGTGTAATTAATAATTATAGTTTGTGGATTACTGCTGTCTGTTTTGTTTTAAGCGAATTAAACAGATAACGTGCCCTCGATGGAAGAACTTGATATTGAATAATGCATGTTAATGCGGTTTTACTTTTTTGGAGTTCAAAATTAAGATCAAGACCAAGTCTATCCCTATTCGATATAGTGATAATAGTTTAACAATAACAAGCCCAAAATATGCTTACTGATTTGAATGAACTGCTTGAAATGCTTCCACAAGGTAACACGCAGTTACTATTTCTGACACGCTGCATGCCTGGAAGAAAAACTAAACTCCCCGAGTCGTGATTGCTATTGACAAGCAATCGAACCCGCCATGGATTGTATGATCCTTGAGCCGTGACAGAAGAGGTCGCAGATGCCCTGTTTCTTAGCGCCTTGTTAGTAATGACAACAAACAGCGTAAGCTAATGACATGGCTACTTCACATTACCCTAGAGGCATTGGAGGACACGTTCGATTTCCTGAACTGGTAGGAAAATGATGCCGGATGCTGGAACCGGACTTCCTTGGTCGACTTACTTTCCATTTTGCACGGTTTAAATTTTACGTCGTCAACGCATTACTTTGAAATTACTTTGTATTTTTATTTTTTTCTGCAGAACAGTGGCAGCATCCAAAACAAAATTATTAACTTCCAAATCATTCCCTCCTTTCCCCGTTTCTAACCAAGTTTTTGCATGTGAAGCAATATATGACCCAAAACGAAATAAACTTTGAGAATTTATATTCTTGTACAGAAGCTCCTTAAAATTTAAAGCTATTCTGTCATTATGCCATCTAAAATGAAAGTGGCATACCTCATAAAATGTGTTTTAGTTTGAACGAATATCTATAAAACGAATAGTTTTAGTTAGAATACAGGATGAGTTCTACATATAACCCCCGAGGATGCTTCCTCTAATATATGTTGCTGGTAAATCACCTGTTTTATTAGTTTTGCCTATTTTTTGGGAGACGGCTGATCTTTGGCAGGATAGGGATCTGGCTATTAAATTTCTAACGTTTGATATTTTGAGTTGGGTCTCTTTGATTCTGCATGATAACGCACATTATAGTTTCTAAATTGATAAGTGGACTCACCTCGTGATGGATCAATCATCATTGTACGTCTTATAATAAACATATAAAACAATATGACTAAAAAAATGTGGATAAATTGAGATTCTAAAAAAATAAAATGTATCTTCAATAGGGCCGGTAGTAGGATTATTGCCAAGGTGGACAAGCTTAATTTTTGCACCCCATTTTTCACTCCTCTCTCCATCCAACATAAGACAACAGTTCTATAACAGTATTTTAGGTAATATATTTCGAAATAAATATCATCATAACATTAACTTATTTAACTAACTGAATTAAGAACAAAACAATAAAAAAGCAAAAACAAATATTTTTTACTTAACCTAAAAATAAAATTTCGATTGAAATCTCCGTCTAAATTTGCCGTCCAGAGCAAATGTCCCCTTTATCCTCCTAGTTTCGGGCCTGATCTTCAACGACCCAGGATCTTGAAAACATTGCTTTGTTAGGTAACGAAAAGCAAGAAGGAGGCCTAATAAATCTCAAGGATTATCTGGGAGTGTACACTTCTTACCAGAGCGATAAGGAATTGATTTACATCTGGCGCGATTAGATACACGAGATTCTTGAACAATGATTTTCTAGCTCTTTATATCATCAAGTATAGCAACTTTTTTTATAGAAATCAGCTAAAAAGTTTTGATTTTATCGATTCAAATTAAAAATCTCGGGATATATTAAATTATATAAATTACGCATTACGTAACAGCGGATTAAGCATTCGAAGCAGCTACTTTAAGGAGAAACGCACAGTCAGACATCACTAACTTCTTCACCTAACCAAGCACAATTACCACCTCCTGGATGAAACTGTGGAAAATTATACTACCTTTATGTTCCCACACCTTAACTGCCCATTTGTTAACATGAAATTGTACCTATTTGATAGACTTGCATAAAACGATACGCAAGATTTACATACAACAGAAGGATCAAGATGTAGAAAAACATCAAAGCACTTATTAATACATACATAGTTTAGGATTTCGACTTTAGAACGTATCCATAGGTATTATTAAAATTATTGTTCTCCATTAGGAGATACCGGGACCATCTTTTTTCCAAACACCTAGGAGGATTATCGGGATGACAACTTATGAACTAGTGGCTTTGTGGCATCACAAGTTTAAACTAAATAAAAATAAACCCCTAAATAACTAAAAAAAAATTCAGACCAAAATCACTATCACCATTCCTTGCGTTCAGTCGCAAATAAAATTTCACGCCATATCCGAGAGTTCTAAAACTAATTTATGCAGGTGGTATTTATTACAATATACCTTAAAAAGCTAAAAAAAAAACCTTTATTGTCTATAGGCTCTTCTGTAAGAAAACCTATGAATGAACCAATGGGAAATTAATTACATCCTTTATATCTTTCATGTTAATTATAAAAACATGAGCAACATAGGTTGAAAATCGAACAGATGTGAGTGGATTAAATAAAGCATTGGTGGATTAAATAATTAAAATAAATCATTAAATGCGAGCAAATATTTTTTTTCAGGATTATAAATGAATAAATCGAGAGCCAACATATAACAAGAAAGATTCGTATTTTGTTATTCAATGTCCAGGATTTCTTTCTTTTTGGAAAAAATAAATTTAATCAATTATAATCAAATCAGCCTTTATAATGTTTTTTTTTTTTATCATTTTAAGAGAAATATTAAAGGAGACCAGCCGAATGAAGAAATCGCTAGAAAAAGTTAAGAGGATATTTGGTAACTGAGTTATAAAGAAATCGTAACAGGAGCCAACATTGACGTGCAGTTGACCACAAACTGCGCAACAAAAAAAAAGTTTTCTATTTTCGTGGGGTAAAGTTTTTATAGAACTCAGATCACAAACAAACATGACGCTAATTAGAAATAAGGCTGTAAGACTCTGAAGCAGCCCAAAACGTTTATTTTTAAACTGTTTTTTTGTTTAATTATTTTTTAAATTTCCAATCTCTATCTGTTAATAAAAATAGTGATGTTAACAAGATATATTTTTTAATATATCGATATTTTGTTCGATAGGTTTTATCCGATAATAAAATTATAATATAGATATTAAACATTTGACATGCTCATGATGGTATAGAAGGATCAGTCCCTAAATAGATATTAAAATTTTTCCAAAAATAAAAATAAAGAACTGCGGCAAAGTGGGACGAATAGAAAAAGAAATAGGCATCCATATTATTTTGTTTATGTCATTGTATACTATGAAACATTGTTATATCTTAGGTCTATCAGTTTTATGTAGAATTATATTTATGAATTGTAGACAAAGAAAGTAGTTGAAATCTTCCGAAAGGGGCCACTAAATACGGTGTGAAAGTTTGAAATCATAAAAAAAAAAAAGATAAACTATCTTTTCAGTCAGACAAAATATGTATTTCGAGTAAATGAATTAAAGTTGAAAAAGTACCCAGAAAAATGAAAAAAAAATTATCATTTTGCATATTTATATACCCTAATGTATGACAGTACATGTATTCTTTAAAAAAATAGTATAAGTGAATATAAGAAAAAAGATACCATATTTGTTAACAAAGTTTTTTTTTAATAAGGCAATGTCAATAAGTGTTATCCAATATAATTGCAGATAATTTAAGAATATATTTGTTAAAGTTAACGTAATTGTTAAATAATCCCATTCTGCGATTCATCCAACATTTTAGGGTTCTAGTATTCAAGAGGTTTTTCCCATTTTTTTTTTCAACGTTTATACCAAGACGGATAAGTAGTCAACATGTTATATCAATTTAGTTTTTAGATGATAAAAGAGCAATTTAATTTATTTTATAAAATTAAGTAAGCGAGACAAGTACATATATTTAAAGTATTATATCACCTATTTAATTGAAAATTGTGCAATTCTTATTTTACATTTTCAGTATCTTTTTCTTAAATTAATATTTAATGTTATAGGAATCTGGGTTCTGGAGATTAACAAGATAAATATAAATATTAATCCAATAAATTAGCTCTAAATGACCGATAGTAAGATTGTAGGCCTAAGTTTTCAGAATTGTAATATTGAAGGCTTTTTAGATAATATTTTAGGATCTCAGAATTTTCGAGCAAAATCTAAATACAATTTGAAAATACGGTTCGAACAAAAGATTTTGAATGAAAATTATCAAGACCATTTTCATCTATTATGGCGTAGTCAATTAAGAAGGCTACCATGTCGGGAAAAATCTCAAGACATCTGAGTAACAAGGTTCTCATTAACAAGTCTAGACTAGCTAATGAACATAAAACAAACGTTTTTCTTTTAGTAATTATACACAAAAATGACTGCAAAAGCTCCAATTATCACTATTTTAGATCTAGACACACGGAAAAAAAGTTTAAAAATATATATACAGCACCACTGTTGTTACATAAGTGTTACCAGAAATATATCAGTTCTAAAAATGTGTTAATGAAAATAGTTACAACAATAGTGATAATTTTCAAATACTGTTGCAAAGTGTGAAAAATAATACAAAAATATATTGAATATTACGAGGCAGGTATACAGGTTCTTATCGTTAAGGTTTAATAGCCAAGGTTAATAGTGATAACTATTCTTAAGTATTATACCGAACGATAATACGGCTTCACAATACTTTAGAATAGTCAATTAATCTTAGTATTTTAAGAAAATGATTCCTAAGAAACAGGATATAATAACAGATAAAGTAATTTACTATGAGTTTGAAGTTTGAAATTATCAATCGCTACGCTAAGAACTTTTACTTGCAGGATGCCTACCTCATTCCCCTGTAGGTTATTCAGTTACTCACTCCCATATTTTTTATAAAAAAATATATCGATATTTTTGTCCGATATTTTTTCTCGATACATCGTAATATCGATATTAAAATTTGAATATCAAACCGATTTTTTTATAGAAATAAAAACTAAAATAAAAAATCTTAATCATTTCTGATCGATATGTGTGTATATCTTTAAAAGATTAAAATTGTCGAGACCCGATACATCGAAATATCGATATTTTTTTCAATATATCGAACTGCATCTTAAATTATAATTGTTACTACAGCCCTTTTTTGCTTAAGATACAGCGCTCTCATCATCCTCTTACTGAATAGATACCGTTATCAATAAATTAAAAGAATCCTTTATGAAATCATTTGATTAGGTACATCAAAAATGGAGGTCACTTATCAACATTAATAAAACGGAACCTGTTATTTTTCATAAAAGAAAACCTGCACTTTCCCAGAATATAATCTTAAATGAGACTGATAAATCATTCGTAAAACCCATAAAATACTTTAGAGTAATGCTTGACAATAAACTGCAATTTAACGAGTATATTGATTTAAAATTACCGAATATTATTTTGCATCACTGTATGCAATAATTATTATCGTACATGGACTGATAAAATCGACACCTCGACACATAAATATTATCAAATTCCATTCAAACAAGTCGCTTTACAAAATTGGATTCGCGAAATAAAAAGGAATTCCGCAACTCTAAGAAGAATGGGCGCACCTTGTAGATGACTCAGCTAGCCATCAGTTCCCAAGCTATGGCCAAATTGTTCTGCATCTAAACGATTCTATTTCCTATTCTTTTATGTTTGAAACGTTTAAATTAATATAAACAGAATTTGGTATATTCTGTTGACAGGACTAGAACATAAGTAGATATATACATAATACGAAATAAAATTATTGCCATTCCAGAATATCCAAAATGTTATTTATAGCCTACTGGGAAACACAGAGTACAGCTGTTTGCAATATGTCTGGTCTAAGATAACAAATATTTACTATCAAACGCCCTTGGACGTGACAGATATGAAAAAGGATGCGTAGAAGGTATTTGCATTCATCTAGTACGGCCCTAAGGGTCTCGGCGCACAGCGGTAAAAAACTATGGAAAATATTGCGTAAATAAAAGTGACATTTGAAAAAAATTATACGAACATTGATAAAATATAATTTAACTAAAAATAATCATTTAAAGCTATTAACATATTAGTAATATATTTTTTGTAATAGCACAATATAAATAAAAAAAAAGAAATGCGCAGCTATATTAATGACATTTTGGAGATCGAGAATTCGCAGTTTTTGGTTTGTCTTTGGAAGTGGCATTTTTAGAAGTTCTTCAAATCTTTCCACAGTTCGCAATCCCTAGGACATTTTACCAGTTGTCTCAGCGTTAGTTAACTTTTTAGGAATTCGTTCGTTACGAAGCTCAACAACCGTCGCAATTCTATCACCTCAATTATATTAACAGGGGGAACGTTCCGCAATTCCGCGTTGTGTAACCTCCAAAATTCTGCATTGGATTCATTCTTTTTCGGGCCAAACATTCTACGCAATATTTATACTCGAAGACCTTCAGGCGTTCTTCTTCCTTCAAAGTTAGCGGCCACGTTTTATACCCGTAGAGAACAGATAGGATGGATATTAGTTTTGTAAATTCTACCTTTTAAGTTTCTGCTCAAAAGGCGCGAGCTATGTGATGTAGAGACCAAAAAATAGGAAAGATTTCCCGCCATTTACCCGCGCCTTTATTTCCTCTGGAGTATCGCTTTTTCTAGAAATCATAGATCCAAAATACTTAAATTTCTTAACGTGTTTAAACGTATTCCCTTTAACATTTACAATACCTTCAGCGCCGCCTTAACTGCTGCTGTTAACTATATATCCTCATTTATTTCGAACCCTACTTTTTATCAGCTTTCATCAACTTTTTTTTGTACAGTCAACGTTATTACACTTCGGGTTTCAGTAATATTTTAACCATAATATGAGGTTTAAAAATAAAAAAAATCATATGAACCATTCTCCCAGAAAGCTATAATTTTGAAACTGAGTTTTTAAAAAATTAAAAATACTTCATTCTGAAAAATAAGTATATTCAGCAAACCACCAAAAATGAATATGAATGCTTCTGTAAAGAAGAGGGGAATTAATTTTGAAGATAAAAAAAAAAAAAAATGAAATTGTCTAGGGCGTGGTGTTTAGGAATGACGATGCTGTCGTTTTACAAGTAAATCGTCATTCTCAGTCGTCGTCGTCATCTGTCCTTATCGCGCGCGCCTGATCGATGGAGCTTACCGATTAAATTGTGATTTGTCTTTTGTAAAAAATATTCTCAGATATTCCTTAGTTGCTGAACAACAGTTTCATCAAAAAACAACTTCTTAGTAATGACTTTCTGTCTAAGAATCGTCTTCACTTTTTCTTTTGGTGTTTCTTCTCATGTTCTTCTCTCTCTCTGATTCTTCTTTTCCTCATTTCCGTGGCATTTTTAAAATTGTTTTCCGTTTCTTTCGTTTCAACCTATGCTCTCTTACTATAATTTCTTCATTTGCCTCTCTTCCTGTTTCTTCTATTTTTCTTTCCCTTTCTCTTTATTTCCGCGGCCTTGAGAAGATCGCTGTTCAGCAATGATAATATACATTTAATATAATACTACATCAAAGTCATTAAAAAACTTTCAGACAAAAAAAATTCTATTCATCGCTAAAGCACAGATGAGAATTCTATGGCATTCGCGAAACAAACTGTAAATACTCTTAAAGCGATATAAGAAAGTACAATTAGGCAAAATGATATAAATTATAAAACCATAAAAATGAGACTATTCATGATATAATGCCTATTGTAAATCGTTGAGCAAAAACGAAGTAATCAACAAATAAATAAGATACTTTATGATCACAATCATTAAGAAAACATCAGAAACCATTTTATTATTTTTTTATTAGTTATGGATCATCGCAAAGATATACTAGTTTTTTTTATTGATTTCGATCCGACTTAATTGCCAAATTAAGAAGCAGTAGTTAATAATTTTGGTACGATTCTGGTAGATCGCTTTTAAAATTATCTGACAAACTATTTCGAGCTATGTACGAATATATATGGTGTTAAACAGTATAACACGAAATGTTAGACTACTCAATTTATAACATTACTAAAAATACTTAAGTATGGGAGGCCTACAAGAATATCTGAAATCAGTTTACTTCAATACACGTATAAGGCTCATTGTAAACGATTAAATATTTTGGAAACTTTGTTATATAAAAAACTATAAAAAAATTATGATGTATGATGCATTCGAATAGTTATCTGTACATAACGTTTTAAAAAAATAAATAAAAATTGGGAAGCATGATTTGGAAAGATTAAAAAAAAAAAAAGCCTCAACAAGTCAAACTTAATAAGAATATCAAAGCTAAATTAAGACAGTTTTAGAAATACAATCTTGCAGTTAAAAATCATAAATTAAAAAAAAAAGTAGTAGATCCCAATTCATGTTATTACTTTCTAGAATGTTCCTCTTGAAAAACCATGGATTCCTTAAACTGTTCTTTACTGTGTCCCATTATATCTATTTATAAAATATCGAACTGTTTTATGTATACATCTTACATTATAGGACGAAATCTTTTAACTTAGAATTACTGTCCTACATCTGGGGTGTTAGAGCAGAATAATTTAAGACCCTTTTGTCGTAATTTTTACACGCTCATAGCTCCGCTTCTACAAATGCTATAATACAAGAATTCGTGTCATTTAACAGAGAAATTTGTCATTATAGATTGCAAAAGCCATTTTTGTATTTAAGCTTAAGGCAGAAGTACAGTGAGCAAGTAATTTTAGCCAATTTTTAGTGATTAGTTGATGATTTCACGCTCGCAATATAATATGCAACATATGACTGAATCTTCATTCACTTAATTGTTATTTTATAATAATATTCTTCTTTGCAATTCTCATTACTTGCACTCAACATAATTCTGCATCTTTCAAAAACCCTAAGGGTATGTGGTACGCACAGCTTCAGCCCGATTTTTTTAATTTAACATAATATGCTATATAAGCAATGTTTCATTGTCATGGGCAGTTAAAACCTCTTGTATCCCTGAAAACGTTTTAAATTGCGATAACTGTCGATAAAAAGTATTGAATCAATAATGTCAATAAGAACGAATTAATAAAAAAATCGAAAATCAGAACTATTACAAAACCATTCGTTTTAGTTAGTGATGATTCCAAATATAAACAATTTCGATATTACCGAGAAGTTTCGATTAAAAAAAAAAAGAAAGATATAAAACGTATTTTAAAGTACATGATTGATTGTGTGTAATTTAGATAAGAAGATTTGGTTTATAGATTGGAGGTTATATCCGCTTCAAATCGAATACGATTAATTTCCCATTTCACATTGGTAAAATAAAAATTTGAATTCAATTTCAAACTCCAAAACTCAAAGTTTTGTCACGCGGAACATGCAAACTCGAAATAAAGCGGCGAAAATAGCAGGTTAGTTTCAAACTAAAGAAATGAATCAACATAAGAATAGGCACAGGCTTCGAATAATTTATATTCAGAAGCTGGGGTTGGGTCCTGCTCCGCGACCTATAGGCTCAGTAATAATTTTGGTGTTGAGCAGGAGATAACATTTAGCACCACTTTATCTTCATAATTTTCACTTATTTGACTTTTATTTAGTCCCTAATATATATAATAATATTGTTTTGATTGTTTTACTATTCGTGTTTCACAACTTAATTTAATTTAAAAAAAAAATAATTATATTTATTTTAATATTAAAATATTAATGTACTGATTACAATAGAACGTGATTAGTTACAATTATTTTTATAGGGATTTGAATAAAAATACAAATGATAAGTAAGAAATAAAACCTTTATTTTTTAAATGCAGCAGTGATATCAGCGAATTTATATAATATGCAAAAAATTAGACCATTGGAAAATATAAAACCAGTTTAATTCGATAAAAAAAAAAAAAGATATTCACATTTAAAAATAAATTTTCTGCTCACTAATAATAAATAAACATTAAAAAATAAACTGATTAATTGAACGGATTTACCGATTCACTATAAATTAAAATTGAAAATTCCTTTATTTAACTGAATGTATAATTTCCCATGCGTCAGTTTCATGAATATCAATCATTTGTCACATTATAAAATAGCAAAAATAATTATTTTAAAACAAATGATCTTTAATTTAATTAATTTTGAAGTATAAATACATTCTCCAAATAGGAAAATGAATAATATTAAGCTACATGAAAAACCTTAGGCTAAGTTAAAAATCTATTATTTTTCCCATTGAAGACTTTTTCCCTGCATTTGTTCCTGTAAAGTGTTTTGTTAGGTCGAAAGGCGAAGTTTGAAGAGATTTTTTTCATAGTCACAGTTAAAGCGATAAAAACATTTAAATCTTAATTAAACATGTCAATTTAGTTATCATTGTCGGAAAGAGAGTGGAACTATATAAGTACAAAAGGTTTAATTTAGAGTTATTTTTTAATTTTATTTTTGCGTTAAGTGGGTGTTACAGCAATTAATTGTTAATATTTCTACACGATAGTTAGTATATTACTTGCTGGTACAAAAAAAAATAATAAAAAATACGGCCTAGACATCATGAAAACTTTTTTCAACGTTTTTTGTCTTTCATTGAAAAGTTGGGATTTGATAGTTACGTGGTTACAAACTTTAGATAAACGAGTAATTATATTATTTTTTGTACAGATGAATAATCGTATGGTAAATCAAGGAGATGGTCCGAGTAATGTCAAGAATGAAAGAAAATATAGATAATTATTTATTAAATGCCGAGGTTTCGACCCACATTGTATTTATATAACCGATACCTGTAGTCTGTTCCTGGAGTCGAGAGAATTCAAGTGAACAGAAATAGATGTTGAAAGGCTGAGCCGCACTTGTGTTGCCAGATTACGGCTAATTTCTCTAAATTTAGGAGGATTTTATTTTAGGGTTAGAAAGTTATTAGTGTTTTTTTTTTAGTTTACTACATTTTTATTTACTACTAAATGTGATCGCCATTTTTATGTGATTAGAAACTAAGCATTAGAATAATAAGAAAAACATTGGTTTAAAAAAAACATGAATTTATATTATTGATTTATTTTACAAGTATATAGGGTGTTCCAGAAGGAAATGTCAGTAATTGAGGAATGTATAGTAGGGATTATAAATTAGATTAGCTTCGTAAAGTTGGACATATCGTTGGAAAGCTGATGAAATACAGTAAAGTTTTTGAATTCGTAAGATCCGTAGATAGAAAATTCATTCCGAGTATTTATGAAAATTATTAGGTCTTACTCGTTTACTTTTCTTTGGCTGCTATGAGGAATAAATATTTTTTTACAAACTGGTTGATTATTTGTATTTAACTTCATCGTATATTCCAAAAATAATGACGAAAGTTGAGAAATGTTCAGATGATGTCGAGAAATTAAAAAATTTATTAGAAATACGTGTTTTTCTTGAAAAACTATTAAAAAACGGATGGTGATAAGAAAGCGCGGTTGGCGGCAAAGAACTACATTTTTATTAGATTATTTTATTTTATTTTAAAATAAAAATACAAAATTTGTATCGACTATCTCTCTCTCTCAATTATTGAAATTTCCTCCAGACTCCCTTTATACCAAATGCGCAGCGTTATAAGCTAATAAAAAGAAGTTTCTATGACCAAGTATCTCTTACTCTGAAGCCACAATCCTACGTTTTAGTGTTTGGACTGAATTGAAATATTGAATAAATAATATTATTGATTAAGCCTAGGAGACAGTTTGAAACCAATAAGTTTGGAAAATATTTTGTTAATTCAGTGTTCATTTCTGATTTATCTTGTTTTGTGCTGTTTTAAGTTTGCTTGTCATTAATTTGGCCTGATATTTAACTTGTAATTAATTTAAGATAAATATATTTATTCAATGTATTTATTTGATAGTGACATCTTTAATTATCTTATCTAGTTCCAAGTAATATTTTTATACGATTAAATGCAATACATTTATTTCTATTCCTTGAATCCTTTTTTATCATATTTAATTCTTATAGCAGTTTAGCAATTAGCTTATCTTATTTTTGCGGACTTTGGTTTGACGATCAAAAATCAAACCCAAACAATGTGTATTACAAAAAATGAACTTACGTTATTTTTCTAATAAAACTTTATTGGATTCAATACATCCTATTATATCCTACTGTATTCTAATTTAATACATGTAATTCATTTTTTCTAAAACTAAACTGAAATAAAGATGAGTATAGTAAAAGTTGCTTTAAACACGAGAGGAGAAAACTCAAGCATTGAACACTATTAATAAACGCAGGAGACCTCAGTCACTATCTAGTCAGCAGCTTTTTATAGCTCTCTGCGTTTACTAACTTTTTTTTTTCCTCTTGGAGTCACATAAACTCTGATGGAGATAACAAAAATGACTTCATATTTCTTTAGTCATTACCGATAAGTCATGATATCTAGTTGACAATAATCATACTGATACTACTAAACATCAGGTAGAAACTTATCTTCCAATTACCGATAACTTATACAGGGTATCCAATTTCATTATGTTTTAACTCTTTCAGAAATTTATAATTATCAAATATCACAGCTCTGAGTTTTAAATAAAAAAAACAAAGAAAACACTACTTGATCACCTGGCGATGTTTAAAATTAAATATCACCTATGATAAAATTTTGCTTTGAAAGCAAATAACAAATAAATCAAATATTGTCCAACCTATTGTTAAGCTTTCTCGATAATTTCTGAATTATAGCCTGCCAATATTTGACGACTAGAGTAAGGAAGAAAACAATATATATTTTTTTCAACTCAACTCTTAAAAAAATAATAAAAAAATCTTAAATATCATTTATAACAGAAAATTAAATATTACGATCATAGCTTAAAAAATGTAGTCACAAACATTTAATTTCTTCTATTCATGTCATATATTGATCAAGAGCTGAAATATTTTCTTATGAGACATTCTCAAATAAACTGTCAATTTCGAAATCTGGAAAAAAAAAAAAAAAAAAAAAAAATATTTACGTTCATAAAAAGTAGTCTTGGGCACTAGATAAGTGTTACGCGAGTGTCAATGAGCGCGATATCTGATTTGGTTTGCGATTTTTAAATTTTCAAGGTACTTTAAAAAATATAAATCTGAGGTTTTTCCCAATTTTTTTTCCTAATAGGACTACTTTCCGACGTGCGATGGATCCCCCGCAATCAAAATAAACTTTATTGATTTAAAATTTTTATTGGCAATTTTCGAAATTCACTTCGGACAAAATGCAAATCGCTACAATGAACTCTTCAGAAACTCATTTTTACTAACTTTTTTTATTTTTAAACATCAAATAACTCAAAATTTACTCTGCTTTGAGACGAACTGAATTCTGATGGAGGTGTTGAAAACAAATAAATACCAAAAAATAAGAAAAATATCGGATATGCTTGTATAAACCTCAGGACAGTCAAAGTGCCTATTTATTTGAGAATTACCTATATAAAAAAAAATATATAATATAAATATTTAAAAAAATAATAAAAGAAAGAAAATATAGAAGTTAAATTTTAAATCTATCAATCGTGGGTCGACTCAGGCGTCACAGGTCCTTCACATAAACACTCGGACTCTGCATAGTAGAGATTTGGCACTGGGTTGGGATGAGTGAATAACCTGGTGGTTAAGCAAAGAACAACTAACCACATAATTTTCTCAATATTATTTTCAACATAAATTATCACCTTTCATGGGATAAGAAAATTTTGTAAAGAATAAATTTAACAAATAATAACAATATTTTAAATCAACCTTTAAAAAAAGAAAAGCAAAATGCACATGCTGTTTCAAAACGAACGGAGATATAATCTTTTAAATAGTTATTTAATTGAATCTCTTCATCATTTTTTTTTTTATTTCTTTGTATAATCAATTATATTTTACTTTTTTTTTTTAGATTTGTTTCTAAAGAATTGCATACAGTAAACAATTCCCTAAAATAGACAAAAGATAAAGAAGGCTTGTGAAGGCGGTAGAAGACCTGAAAAGTCCGAAATGAAAACAATTTACATTTCTTTTATTAAATGCTGATTTTTTTTTTTATTATCATTTCTATTGAAGCTATGTAATGCGAATACATTTTCAACAATTGGACTACCCTTATAAGCAATAATTTACGTCAACAGATTCTTACAAGATATGAAATTTAATTTCTGAAGTGTATAATATGAGTTCATCCATTTGACCTCAAATTAAATTTTAAAAAAATTATAATTATTTCTCAAACAGCCCACTGCAGATCAAAGGGAAAAGTTTCAGAAAATTTGCCTTTGAGTAAAATGCCTGAACTATACAGTAAACAACTCATCTCCGGGACGAATTAGGATAAATAAACATTTCTCTCTCTCTCTCTCTCTCTCTCTCTCTCTCTCTCTCTCTCTCTCTCTCTCTCTCTCTCTCTCTCTCTCTCTCTCTCTCTCTCTCTCTTTCTGCCTCTCTCTTTCATTAATTTTATTTTCATCCGGCTTCTCTTTTTAATTGGCAGCATGTACTGTTTGCTTACCAAGGCTTGATTATTTTGACAATCCATTCTGCTCAATGGAATAAAAGGCTCATTTATTAATCATTATCTGACATATTAAGAAAGAAATAAAAAAATAAAAATGTTGATGCATTTAATTTTTTTGAACGGTACTTCATTGTTTATTGTCGTATAAAACGATAAACAATGTGAAGGCCTGAAATCGTCATTTTTATGATAATTGCGAAATTGGTATTCATTACTGAAAAATTAATTGCAAAATAATAGTACTCCCTTCTCCCTTGAATTTATATCATCACATCGCAATTTATTTAATTGATAATTTATAGAACCAATACTCTTAAACAAAGAACTGAAAAAAATATCATTACGTCTTGTTTACGTTATAAAAAGGGAAGTACAAAGTTGGCCGTACTGCTCACCGGCAGTTCTAACAACTGAAATATTTTATCTTTCAGGCCGAAATTGAAAGAACCACTCAACATAAAAACATTTTCAAATGTTTCCTGAATCGTGTTTAAGCCATGAGATAGATGGGATTATGAAATCAAAACGTAATGAAAATTGAAACGTTCCAATATAAAAAAAAGTTGTTTCTGAATTTCAACTACCGTTCAAGAATAAAAATGAATTCTGTAGATACTTTCTCAATTAACAGAAATATACATTTCTACATAAATATTAACTGCATTCTATTATCTATCAAAAGAATTCCAACATCTTTATATTTAACAAACTAAACATGAATATGCGAACATGGATAGATCTTGTCAAATAAAATAAAAGAAAACTTAAAATCTTAAAAACTGCATTAAACACAGAACAAAAAAAGTCATATCTTAAATAAAAAACAAAAATTTTGCAAAGATCTTTCTCATCAGAATCTCTAGTTTGCAAAGCGCATATACGTTTCAAACAATTAAGTTTGCAACTGAAAATTATAACATAGCCATCAACTAGCTCCAAAAATAATCGATATCAGGTTTGCAGAAAATTTATGAGAATTTCAAATAAAAAAAAAATTGATTTATTTCCTTCCGTTTAAAACATTGGGTTTTGTTTTATATTTTTCCTAAAATTTGTTAAAATCCAATAAATTAATGTGTTAATGTGTTTTAATAGATATTTTATTTTTATACTAAGTTTTTCATTTTATTTTAATAATATTATTATATTTTAATTTATAGATATGTTTTCTTAATATTCATTTAGTTCATTCAATTGTTTATTTACATATATTTTTTATATATTAGAATTGATATTCTCTAAATTATTTAAACATAAACTGTAAATAATTAAATTTTTATAGTTTTTGGTTATTTAACTTATTTTTTTTAATGTTTAAAGCTTATGATGTTTTGTAAATTGTATAGAAGAAAATGATCTAAGTGATTGAAAAGTCCTAAACAACTGAATAAAGAAAAATATAAGTTTTATTCTTTACTAATTAGCATATATTATTATTCTAAACAAAAACCTAAAAATAAACATAAATGTCCAAATATTATCGATTTTTTTCTTTTTATTGTTTATTACTTATATTGTTTTGCTTATTTTTATTATCCCTTTCTTTATTATTATTCACTTTTTTAAATGATTTTATAGAAAACGGAATATTAAAAATTTGTACGAAAAATACATGAATAACCTATTGTGCTGTATTAAATTTTAAATTAAATGAAACATATTTTTATATGAATTATATATATATATATATATATATATATATATATATATATATATATATATATATATATATATATATATATAAAGATATACAATATAAATTTATAAATTAAATTAATAAAAATTTATTGGTTGAAATTAGAAAATTAAAAAAAAAGATTACTTACAGATGGTTTGTGTAGGGGGGCCGATTCTTGCCTGTGCTTCCTGCCTGATGATGACATGATGAAGGTTCACTGACTACTGAGAAGCCGGCTCGCGGGTTGAAGGAGGGGAGGGGGTGGCAGGGGGCGGTGGAGGGAGGTGGTCATGTTAAAGGTGGTGGGGAGGGGCGGGTCATGTTGGAGGTGGTGAAGGCAGGTCATGTTGTCCTGCTGCCTCCCATCCAGGATTGGCCTTCTCTCAATCATCAGCCTTTTTCTTGTAGCCGCCAGTTTGTTTTTTTTTTCCTTCCCTTGATTCCTTTCTCTTTCTTCCGAGGGTCCTGTGGATGGGAAGAGAGTGGGAGAAGAACCACGTGGTGAGCGCATGATAGGCTTCGCGGTTCGTCCTCTTCTACAATTCAACTATTGCCAAGCAAAGTTCAATAATTAAGACATTTTTCTCCAAACGTAAGTGGAATAATAATTTGGGAATTCATCCATAAATGTTTTTGAAAAAAATCAAGTCGATGTCAGTTTCTGCAGTGCTGTTTTTAAAATTTATGTTTTATTAAAAGTAATCTTATTATAAAATTTATAACTGTTACTTGTAGTAATGCAAAACGTGTCAGTGCTTCTTAAATAAACGCAATAGTTTTATTTTCAGTAAAAAATAGTATATTATTCCAAGATATTATTATATAATACTGTATACTAATAATAATTATATTTTTTGATATGTTATTTGAATATTATTGAAATATTAGATACTATTTAAAGGTTTTCTAAATCAAAGTCTTAAATCTCTCAAATACCAGTTTATAACTAACCAATTTGTGTGCCGCCAATTCAGGCATCACAATACCAAAACAAAATATAGACAATGCATCATTCCAAGACAGTCGAGCTTAAACATTGTTTTTTTATGCTGTATATGTAACCATACTGCCATCCATAAATGAGCTATAGAAATGCTGCCAATACAAATTTTATTATGCTGCAAACTATTTAAATATATATTTTTTATTATGGTTTCCGATATTATGATCAGAACACAGACTAAAGGATAGATGTACAATGGGTTTCAGGTTGAATTCAATTTTTAAAAAAGTCCGATAACTTTTTTTGTCTTGTAGAATAGCATCACAGTGAATCGTTTTCAAACCTAAGTTTATAGACTAGTAAAGATAGCTTGAAATTTTACTCCATCTAGAAGCAATTGCAATATAATTCTCTTCATTAATTCATCAGCACGTTCATTGAGCTTTTCTAGCACTAATGTTCTTAAATCTAGCGTCCAAACTTCAACAGTCTCGTTTCTTTTCCTCTGGTAATATTTTAAGTTAATTCAGCACTATGTAAAAAGCAATTGTTAGTTCCTCGTGCATAGTAAAGGAAGTATTGTAATCGCGAAAATTTTCGGTTTTCAGATTTCAATGGAAATATGGTTCACCATCCCTGAATTCGTTTTGATTAGTTTCATCGTGACGTATGTATGTAAGTTCGTATGTAACTAATTGACACAGGTAAACCCATGAGTATGACACTTTTTTTGTACTGGATTGAGAAGGTTTTGGTCATTCCGGCTTTGATAGGTAGTGAATGCATTGAGAACATGTGAATAAGAACAAAAAAACATTTTTTGAAGAAATTATATTTAGATTACTTTGAAACTTGACCTTCAGTTGACATCCGCATGATGGTATAGAAGGATCAATCTAATTACGGATTTATAAATTATTTGTCACTTCTGTAATTTTGTTTTTATTGACTAACTAGTTTCGAATGTTATACATCCATCTTCAGTTCTAAAAACACACAAAAATTAAAAAAAAACAATTCTAAATACAGCTCAGTATTATTATACATATTAAATTAAATGTAATATAAATATTTCATTTGTCAATTTTTTTTTTTTTTTTAACTATTTCAAAACAATATATTGCTTTTTAATTCCTTGTACGAAGTAAAGGAAGTACTGTAATCGCGAAAATTTTCGGTTTTCAGATTTCAACGAAAATATCCATTTTGACCATTCCTGAACCCATTTTGACTAGTTTCGTTGTGGCGTACGTTCGTACTTCGCATAATTCAATAACGGTTAGCCGTAGAAAGTTGAAATTTTGTATTTAGGATTGTTGTAAAATCTAGTTGTGAACCTCCCTTTTTGGTTACTGCTGGATCATCAGAAGCGGTCATTATTGATTTTCATCAAAACTTCTCAAATTTGGTATTTAAGAATTTCATGATAATATAAATTGCATAATGAATCCTGGTACAAATTGGCAAACCGGAAGTAGTACTTTACTTGAAAGGCATATTAGATTTTCTTAAAAAATTATATTACAATGTAATGTAAAACATCTCAGATTTGGTAAATTAGACTTTTATATCAATATAAATAATACAGTAGATTTTGGTTGAAATTGAAGAGCCGAAAGGGGTACTTTACTTACATCAAAAGGTATATAGATATATAGATATTTAATACAGAGATCATAGGGTTCGGTTATAAAGGATATAAAAGCGAATTTTTTTCCCTCCCCATCTGTGAACTGAACAAGTCTGCAGCAAGAGAATAAGATATAAGTTAAGCGGGTTCTTCGGCTTAAAATGTTGAAACCGTTGAATTTCAATGCTTTATCAATTGAAATAGACAGTTCTAATGTTGTCAAGGAACACGAATAAATCGCTTGGGAACTTGTTACCAACTAAAAGAAAACGACATATAAAAACGGAATAAGACCTCACCAAACAAAAGCTTGTGTGTCAAAGATGGACGTTGCGACGCCCTTTCATTTTTGAGATACTGACTGGTATCTTTGGAAACTAGTAACCATATTTAGGGTCACCGATTTATAGTTCAAAGGTATCCAAGGAAGTCATGGAGTGTCCACATCAGATATTTTTTTAAATAAAAAAATGTTTCTCAAATGTGTCGTACATGATTCATTCTCCTCTTTTTTAAATGAAGACTTTAAATTAATAAACAGCGCTCTACATTTTTGGTGAACATTTTGTCCAACAGTAATATTAATTTTACGTGTTACACATTAATATCTTACTTTACATGTTCTGTATATTCCTTCGTCCTTTATCGCTAAGAAACACCTCTTAACTGTCATATTTAATTCTTTCACTATCGATACAGATTTCGCGTTGCATTTTTATTTATCAGCATAAAAGACATAAAGCAAAACATTGTTTTAACGCACTTAAATTCAATTAATAACAATACTTCTGAACATAAATATAGCCTAGACCAGTTTGAATTTTTAGAGCAACAATTAATATCACATAAAACTATTAATTTTGGCTAAAAAATCATTGATGCCGTTTTAAAATCCGTAAAACTGAATTCTATGAATAGCTATAAGATAATACAATTGTATAATGAATACCTTTTCCCTAAGTAAATATAACTAAAAATACTTGCATTGTACCAAAATTTGCCCAATTTAATTTTTCAAATTTTACTAAAATGTATATTCAAGCTACTTGTTGTAGGTTAATTATAATAGACTAATTGGCTATTAGCTAATATATATATATATATATATATATATATATATATATATATATATATTAGCTAATAGCCAATTAGTCTATTATAATTAATTAGCCTATTGTTTCAAAATAATACATCCTATGAATTTTGAATTTTACAGGTGAGTTTGAGGAGCCATTTATAGGTTCCTTTCAAATGGGAGTTATTTTCATTTTCATCAGGCGTAGATATTTAAATTAAGTATTTATAATATTCTTAAACATTTTTAATTAATCGTATGGACGTTACTAATGCAATATCCACACTGATCAATTTTCGATGCGCTTTCGTTTTCGTCACCGCTCTCTAACCCTCTCAAACCTGGAAAATTTGGTTTCCTATTATAAATTTTTGATGAAAGTCTAATTTGAACTTCAAGTAAAGTACCGCTTCCGGTTTTCCAATTTAGGCCAAAATCTCGTATGTTATTTAAATCAATATATAACTTATAAATACTAAATTTGAGAAGTTTTGTATAGTATTTTAATATAATTTTTGATGGAAATCAATTATGACCTACAAGTAAAGTACCACTTCCGATGATTAAGCAGTGACCAAAAAGGGAGGTTCACAACTAGATTTTAAAACAATCCTAAATACAAAATTTCAACTTACTACGGCTAACCGTTTTTGAGTTATGCGAAGTACGAACGTACGTAGGAACGTACGCTACGACGAAACTAGTCAAAATGGATTCAGGAATGGTCAAAATGGATATATCCGCTGAAATCTGAAAACCGAAAATTTTCGCGATTACAATACTTCCTTTACTTCGTGCAAGGAATTAAAAAGCAATATATTGTTTTGAAATAGTTTAAAAAAAAAATGGCAAATGAAATATTTATATTACATTTAATTTAATATGTATAATAATACTGAGCTGTATTTAGAATTGTTTTTTTTTAATTTTTGTGTGTTTTTAGAACAGAAGATGGATGTATAACATTCGAAACTAGTTAGTCAATAAAAACAAAATTACAGAAGTGACAAATAATTTATAAATCCGTAATTAGATTGATCCTTCTATACCATCATGCGGATGTCAACTGAAGGTTAAGTTTCAAAGTAATCTAAATATAATTTCTTCAAAAAATGTTTTTATTTTCTTATTCACAAGTTCTCAATGCACCTATCAAAGCCGGAATGACCAAAACCGTCTCAATCCAGTACAAAAAAGTATCATACTCATGGGTTTATCTGGGTCAATTAGAGCACATTTCTCCTGCACTGGCGGATCCAGATGGAGGATGCGGGAAGGGTGGAGAGGGGTAGGAAAGGTGGGCGCCCTTCCCTCCTTGGAAGGTGAAAAATAATTTTTTTCTTGAAAACTGTTTTCTATTACGTATACAACAGGTACTTTTATTGATAAAATAATTGAATTTTGATTGAATGATGTGGATTTTAGAACGTGAACAATGCATTTAATATTTTAAATTTTCTAGGGAGGGGAAGGGAGAGGATTGATGATCCTTTACTCCGATGCAAGGAATTAACCTTGTACACAGGTGGCCCCTCCCTTCTCAGAAAATTCCTGGATTCGCAACTGGTCTCTTGGAAAATGGATTGAGCTGGCTTTGAATCTAATCGCCTAAAATATCGAAAATGAATCTTGTAAAATTTTATCGAGAGGTGTAGTTAGACCAGAGACATGCATTTATTTCTGGAGCCTTGGTTTCTATCCACGGTGAGGTTCCCGCCGCACAGTAACACATACAACATACTTAAAAATCAAAATTACTCATATCAAAAAATGATATCTTTACTGGGCCAAAAGCTTCACCAAACATTTTATTAATGATGATTTCAGTTACCAAAATTCTCAAGATTATATTTTTTTCTGTGATAAATCTTTGTTTTTTCCTTAAATGGCTATTCTATCTTCGTTCAAACAAACATTTCTCGCACTCAGGGATATTATTAACCGCGGCAAACAAATGCCATGAATCCAGAGTTTCCCGACCCCGCATATTTCGCAGGGTGGCCATACATCTCTTCTAATTTAGAAGCTCGGAGTCACAAGGAGGCTATGCGCCCTCGCTCTGGGCTACTCCGGATCTCGAAACAGCCTTGGCACTCCTCCCGGGATGGGTTTACTCCCACGAAAACAGAATTCGTAATCGGAACTAACTGGAAATCGTGGAAGAGTACTAAATCTGTGAATATCACGTCTTGTGTACTGATGTTGAATAATAAACAGATTTGCTAAGGAAGATAACAAAGGAAAAAATATTTTTTTATTCTTTTTAATAAATAAACTTTGTCCAATGTCTTTACTCTTAGCGTTTAGAGACTGTGAGTTAGTGATACTAAAATTACAAATTAGTAAAAATGAAAAAATGAACTGGTATCTTAAATAAAAACACCAAAACTATAGACAAACATAAATAAACATTAAAATTATTCAAGGAAATAATTATATATTAAATAATAATTTAATTAATTTTAATTTTAATAATAATAATCTCCCACCCCCCTCTGTTGAGGCCTACTAGGAATAAAGTAAAAATATTCTTTCATAATTTCTCCATGCCTCATTTCTTAACATATCTTCAGTCCACTTTGTACCGCGTTTCCGTTTTGTTCAGGTCCGTTCTTGGAGTCCTTATTTTTGAAAACCACTCTCCAAAGTTTTCCTTTTCTCTTTTAATTTTTTTCGTTCCTGGTACAACTTTTCGTCCATCGTCAACTTTTTCTTCCAAAGGTGCTTGAACATCTGCTTTGTTAATCTTTCATCATCCATTCTATAGATATGGCCAAAAAATATAAATCTACTTCTTCTTATTGCCTTTGTTATACTTTCAATGTTCTCGTGTATTTCCTTATTGCTTCTTAATTTCCACATTTCTGTCGTTTTCATTGGACCTAAGATTTTTTTTTGAACTTTTCTTGTTACAGATATTCTTGGTTATGCCATACGCTCTTTTCATTTTGTTTAATCTTTCTGCAACAACAGATTTTTCTAAACCATTTTCTTGAATTATTTCTCCCAAATATTTGATTTTTTTTACTCTCTCTATTATTACAGAGATTATTTTAAAATTCTTAATAACAAATATTACTGTTAAAAAGAAATTTGGAGCCACTTTTATGTTTGTGATAAATTTGATTTTATCCGCAGAGATTCTCAAACCGGTTTTGTTGACAATTTCTTCCAAAAGATTAATTTGTGTTATTGCATCTGTAAGGTCTCAGAAAGTATAGCGAAATCGGCTGCAAAAGCCAGGCAATTAATTTCAACAACTCTGTTTTTTCTCACTAATGTAATTGGTGGAATTTTGCATTCTTTTAATTTTTCCTTCCAAATTCTCACAATTTCTCAAGGATACTGCTAAACAGAATGGGCGATAAGCTATCACCTTGCCGAACGCCAGTATTCATCCTGATTAGTTTTGATATTTCGTCCATAAATTTTACTTTTGAAACTGTGTCAGTGTGTGTTTAACTTATTAGGTTTGCCAATTTCGATTTTACTCCAAATTCCTGTATTGTTTTCTCCAATGTTTCTCTATCAACAGAATCAAAGGCCTTTTTAAATTCTACAAAGGTCACTACCATGTCCTACGGGTTCAGTATCCCATGGCAAATTATTGATTTTAAATTGAATATTCATTCTGAGCAAGATCTACCTTTTCGAAATCCACCCTTGTATTCACCTAATTGCATGTCAATTGTTTTCACACTATTCAGCAAGATTTATGAGAATACCATGTAAGTGATTTGCAGCAGGGATACTCCCATAAAGTTTTCAACATTTCGCTAGTCACCTTTTTTATGTAATGGATTTATTAGGGCCACTTTCTATTCTTTCGGAATCTGTTTTGCAAATAACCTCAAAGATTAACTTTAGCGATTGGATGATTTTCGGTTATGACCATTTTAGAAGTTCAGCTGTAATAAAGTCCTCACCACAAGTTTTATTTATTCAACAGTAGGTGGCATATCTTTGTCTGTATTTTCAAGAATTCCAACTTAAGGTTTGGTTCAGGGCAGTTTAAGAGTTTATCAAAATATTTTACTAGTATTTCACAATTCTCAGAATTTTTTAGGCCCATTCTACCATTTTCATCTATAAAACATATATATACTAGGAGCTTGATAGCACTTTAATTTATTTTTAAAAGTCTAATAAAATTTTCGGGAATTATTTTTATCAAAATTGTCTTACATCTCAACAAGTTGTGATTTTTTGAATGATCTTTTAAGAACTTGCTATTACTATTAGAAAAATAATAAAATTAATTATTAAACTATAAGGAAGAATATCTAACCCTAATAAGACTCCGAAAGGAGCAATAAAATAATAAAGACAATTTAAAAACAAAAATAAAACATGTTTCAAGTTGAGCCCACTTCTCATTAGTAAATTATGTAAATGTATTTTTACAGCTTAAAGGAACTACTACAACAAAGAACTTTGTCCAATAAACTAGAATTGATAAAAATCTACAAGTGAACCAATCGTAAACCGATTGATTGCATCAATGTTTTCCTTTACCGAAAATAAGAAGAAAGTATCCAACAAACTTCAAGTCGGGGACTCGCGCAAACAAACAAAATATCAAGAAAATCCGTCTTTCTGTGTATACAACTTAATAGGCATCTAATAAAATTTACCGCTTAAGTTAATCAGGGCTAAACCGAAGGGTAAACATCCGAGGGTTATATCGAGGCGTAGGTGGGAGGATTGTAAGAAGACTAATCTTGTGGATTTTATAGAGAGTTTTGACAGGATCCTAAGCGCCTATTGGCAATAACCTTCGGTTTCGCTAAGCCTTTTATATTCATAATTATATCGTATATTCAATAAACCTATAAAACATATAGGTTATACCTATAAACATATTTATATACATTATATATAAATTTTTTTTTTTTTTCTGTTGGCACTATAGACCATGGAGACTTTGGACGCGCGATGTGGTATTCTTACAGACATTTATGATTTGCGGGAGCACAGACAGCCAACCTCACGTTGCTACGAACCATGGTTTCCATGGTGCACCGGCAGGCTATCCATAGCTTCATAAATGATCCCTTTGGGGCCAATTTGGCAGTGTCCTTCCCACCGACTCACTCGGGTTCAAAGAAAGTGACAAACCGGTCAAGATTCACGGATTATGGCTGTTCGGGGTCAGCAGGTGCACGAGAACCAATATTTCTTTTCTCGAAGCAGACTGTCCATGGACCAAACCTCCGGGCGGCTATTTTGCGTCCCGGAAAACCACAACGCGATTCACAACTGAGGTACACGGGGTAGGGTCATCACTCCTATATATATATATATATATATATATATATATATATATATATATATATATATATATATGTTTTTGTTTACTAAATTTCATAATACCTTAAAAGTATTAAAGTATAGATATGGGTTTAGTTATTTTTATGACAAATGTTTAAAATTGTGAACACTTTATATTTTTTATTTTAAATATATAAATGATCTAATCTTACAATTTTGTAAAAAAAATTAGGAAATAAAGAAATATTAATTGGAAAAGCAAAATATATTCATTGAATGTAGATTTTAGTTTTAAACGTAAAAAATGTTTTCCTCTTCCCTCTCTTAAAAACTCTCTTTCCTCTACCCTTTCTAAAAATCTTCCCTCTCTTTTTTCTCTCTTTCTTATTCACACACACTCCTTTTATTTATAATCTGCCACTTATGATTTATAAGTTTCTTATTAATAAACCTAGCTTATAAAAGGGATCAAGATTTTTAATTTATTTTGAAAATGCTTCAATATAAACAATAAGAGCGTAGTATCTCTAGATTCCTAAGTTTTTCATTTACGTAAGTAAGAAATCCGTATGGTTGTAGAATAGAAAAATAAAATTTATTCTGGGACTAGCTCCCTTAAGAATAACAAGTATCTACAAGTAAAAAAGATAACATTAATAAAGTTCAACTAATATTACAATAATCTCAATTAAAACATATAAGTAACGAAAAAAGAAGGTAAAAAAAATACAATTTTACTGAAAAAATATAATAAAAAATAAAAATAAAGAAAAAATGTAGAAAATAATACGAGTAGAACAATCCTGAGTTAAAACAACATTAAAAACAAATTCTCACTTCTAAACAGAATTTCATTCAACAATATAAAAATAATGAGATAATTCACAAAGCTAAAACTTTGTATGATAATTGAAACAATTATTTACAACTAATCAAGATATTGATCTTGAATTAAAATTTCATGATTATACAGCGTCTTTTTGGGAAGTGAGGAAGTGTTGAAAGCAAAGGAAAGAGTGAAACCAAAGAACAGAAGTATTGCAAAAGGATAGAGATTTTAGTTTGGTAAAGAGGATGGAATGGCCCAGGGAGTCAAAAGCTTTAGAGAAGTCAAGGATTATTAGTCACAGACAGCCAAAGTGAATAGTCACAGTCGTCAGCTAGCTTCTTTTTTTTTTTTTTTTTTTTTTTTTTCCAAAGCCCCATGGGATGTGGAGTTGATATTTAGGGGTATAAATTTGGGATATATGGGATCTCTTGTGCTGCATCGGATGCATTTTAAGAGGGGTATGAGCATAGGAGAAATTTTTGGGAATGATGGAAATTAGGAATCATTTATCTAGTGACGGGGCTCACTAGTTGTTTTGAGTCTGTCTTGTCTGTTATTTTTCTCAGTCTAGTCTGAGGATCTGTACATGTTTTTGCCAGCGCCGTGGTCGTCCTACTGGTGTTAATGTCTGGAATAGAGGGTTTGTACAGTATTTGAGAGTATCAAAGAATTTAATATGCCTCCTTGAGATGAAATCAGTCACTGTGGGAAGCTCGAGTGTTGTATGTAGTAAGTCTGTTTTTGCTCCCTGTAGTGAAGTATGTCTTACTATACGCCTTAGCACGCCATTCTGAAACTGTTGGAGCCTCTTTGTCGTTCCGGTCGATATGTTTGTTAGCATCGGTGCTCCATAAAGGAGAGCCGGTCTTATAACGCCTTTATAAATCATTAATTTGAGGCGGAGAGATAAATTTGGTGATGTTAGCAGGTGGTTCAGTCTATAAGACTTGGTCCTAACCGACCTGATTTTTTTATAGCAGTGGCGAGATAGTGTCAGGTGTCTGTCGAAGTACACTATACTGCTTGCTGGTCTGTTCTCGCTACCCGCTACCTTATAGACCTTAGGTAGAGGGCGCTTATTCGTCTGAAAAGAGAAAATAACACAGTCGGTTTTCGTGGGATTAACTATGATATTTAGTCTTTCCAGCTTCGTTGTTATTTCCTCACAGGCATTCTCCGCCTGCCGTAGAGCTCTCTCTGCATTCATTGAGCTACTGTAGATAGCGATGTCATCGGCGTAAGCCGCTACAGTAGCTCTTTTATACTTTGCTCCAACAGTTTCAGCTGTGTACACTGAGAACAGTACTGGTGATAGCACGGAGCCTTGGGGTACTCCACATGTTAGTGCGATGTCTTCAGATACTGCTTCACCGACTCGTACCTTTATTGATCGTTGAAGAAGAAACGACCGCAAGAGAGTATAAAGCTGTACCGGAAACTCGTTGTCCAGCAGTGTCTTGCATAGAAGGCCATGGGACACTGAGTCGAACGCCTCCGTGCAGTCTATGGAGATCATTGCGGTAACCTCATTCTTGACAACGTTCTGACTTACTTCCGCCTGTAGCTTCGCCAGATGGTGATCCGGGCAGAGTCCGGCCTGAAAGCCGGTCTGCTCCGGTGGGATAAGGGCTATCTCCGAGCAGTAGATTTTGAGATAATTAAGAATAATTTTCTCCAAATCCTTGCCCATGTGCGGAAGCAAGCTGATTGGTCTATAGTCGGCTGGCTGGGATCCGTTCTTCGCGGGTTTCAGTAGCGGGATCTCAGTCTGAGGCATGAGTTGTAGAGGTTCGTCAGGTGAAATATACCTCTTCTGGGTAGTTGTTTTAACAATATAGTCTGTATCCCGTCGTGGCCTGGTGCTTTATTCCCCCTCGAACGACGGAGAATGGCCTTTAGCTGCTTCTATCGGTATCTCTGCCATGAGCAGAGTCCGTCTGGATATTATCCCACCACAGTGATCCTCAAACTTAGTAGCCTGCTCCTCTGCTGTTAACAGTTTATCACCATCATGAAGTATCGTCGAGCTTCTCTTCCTGGTGCTCGTCTTCAGTAACTTCCAGAATTTTCTATGGTCGCCGTGGGTCGCTCGTAGCTACTCGTGCCACTGCGCAGTCCGCCATTGTTTCATGAGATTACGGATCTGGGTGGTAAGGGAATTTACCACCGACTTCACTTCCTGATCTCTGGTCCTGTACCATTTATTCTTCCGCTTATTACGCAGGGCAATAAGTGTCAGAATGTGATCTGGCGGGGGACGCATAGCTGGCGGAAGTGGTTATACTCTCGGTATAGCCTCATCGGCAGCTCTTCTGATAGTCGCTGTGAAGAAATCCAGGTAGGGGTCTACTTCACTCGTCGTACGGAGGGCAGGGACTGTAGACAGTTCGTGGTAGACCTGTGCTTTGTAGGCCTCCCAGCATGCCTCTTCATATTTATACTTCGTCGGTGAAGGAGCTGGTACTTCTCCATCTATCAGGTAGAGCACAGGTGTATGGTCAGATGATATGCTATCCAGCGCAACGCAGTCGATAAAACGGTGTGGCTGTCTTGTGAGCAGGAGATCAATTGTAGATTTGCCGTTGTTCGCCCTATGCCTGAAAGTGTGGGTGTTCGGATGGACTACAGTGTAGGGCGTCTTCAAAATTATTCTTCCCGCTGTGTTGCTTGAATTATTATTCCAAACGGTGTGCTTAGCGTTTAGTTCACCCACTATCCAATGGTTTGTTCTCTTGGCACACTCGTTTAGAAGTCGGGAAAACTACTCCGGAGAAGACCTAGGTCTCCTGTACAGCCCTGTGATGATTGTGGGCTTATCCAAGAGGACCTGAATCGTTTTATGATGTATTTTTGGATGTCTGATAGCCACTGGTGGGGGAAGTTCATTCCACCTGGTTCCATGGCGGATCAGGACCCTCCCTGCTTGGTCTATCGGTTGGTCTCCTGTCTATAGCCTGGCAAGCGTATGCGCTGGAAGTTTGCCCTGGTGTCGGTGAGGATCACTACGGTGAGTTGGGTCTGTGCTATCAAGGCGTATAGTTCTGTAATTTTAGGCATTAGTCCGTCAGTATTGAAATTTAGAACAGTCAGTTTGTTATTCATTTTGAAATATCAGCCGCAAATAATTCAATGAGTTTATTTGTGGTGTTTGTTAATGCTTCCAGGCTCTTCATGATATTTTCCACCCACGGTGGAATAACATCATGCCGAGCTCTGTCGGCGTAGGAATGGTTTTCGGTCCGTCGGGGTGGGGGTTGAGCCTGGTCCCTCATTGGTCCGCCTGTCCGTCCTTGTTCGGGCTGGGTCTGCCTTGGTGGGGGGTGAGCCTGGTCGTTCATTGGTGGCTGTGCTGGTGTAGGGGCAGGCTTAGTCCTTAAACCTACCCTTTCCTTAACTTTAATAGGAGTGCTAGTGATATAGTGTAACAACCAGAGGAACAACCTGAACAACATCTTCCAGCGCACGCGCGACTATGGTTTGAAACCGGCCATCAATGCGATGACCCGGCAGATAGCCAGCCTCATGCGTGACTGGAAGACATCACTCTGGCACGATCAGTTACGGCGGACTCATGGCGAACATCGCCAGTTCTGGAGACTCGTCAGGACCCACGTAACCAAGAGAAGGACCGTGCACCTGACTTCAGGGAGTGGCCTACTGACACCTGGGGAACAGGCTGAACTTCTGGCGAAGAGCTATGAAGAGAGGGATACCGATCGCCTCAAAGATGGTCCACTACTTCCAATAGGGCCACTACCGTGCCCTAACGAGAAGCCCATCTTTTCCACCTTCAACCAGCTTGAGTCGGTACTACGCCGTACCAAAGGGAACAAGGCCTCGGGACAGGATGATATCCCGTACGTGCTGATGAAGATGCTTCCCAGGAGGGGTAAAGCCTTTCTGTTGAACATCTTCAACTCATGCCTACGGATCTCATACTTTCCTAAGGTATGGAAACAGGCAATCGTAGTGCCGTTACTCAAGCCGGGGAAGTCTGGAAACTCACCGGAGCACTATCGGCCGATCAGCCTCCTATCTCACATGAGCAAGATCTTCGAGCGGCTGATTCACCACCAACTGATGATGCACTGTAGGGAGGAGGACATCATCCCACCGGAGCAGACTGGTTTCCTTCGAGGTGTCTCATGCGAACACCATCTCGCTAAGCTGCAGGCCCACACCATAGAGCAGCTTCTGAAGAACAGAGCTACGGCTTTCATCTCACTGGATTGCACGCAGGCCTTTGACTGTGTGTCCCACACACTCCTACTTCGCCGTCTGGAGGAGTACAGGTTTCCCACCTCTCTATGCCGACTGATCGGATGCTATCTTAGCGGAAGATCTTTCTTCGTACGAGTCGGTGAGAGCCTCTCGACTTCACACAACACCACCTGCGGAGTACCTCAAGGGTCTGTACTGGGACCAATCCTGTTCGTCGTCTTCACGGCGCCAGTGGTCTCAGTCAAGCGTCCAGGAGCAGAAGTAGCAGCCTATGCCGATGACATCGGAATCTACGCCTCCAGCTACAACGGCGGAGTAGGCCTCAAGAAGGCAGAGCTGGCTTCAGCGGCCATAGTTGAAGACCTCAGGCAGAACGGCATCAGGGTGAATCCGTTGAAAACGGATGCCATCGTGATGTCATTCCGGAAGAGGAAGAAATCTCTACCTAAGATCTTCAAAGTGGACGAGGAAGAACGGCCGATCTCTAGATCCATCCTCTACCTGGGCGTCACACTGGACAGGCACTTCACCTTTTCCAGTCACGTCAGGGAGAGGCTGAAGCTGGCAAAGATGAAGACGCATAGGCTCTACCATCTGCTTACATCGCCGCAGCTCTGACTTCGGTTGAAGCTCCAGATCTATAAAGCCATCATCAGACCGACGATGCTCCATGGTGCGCCACTACTGAGACACCTCTACAAATCATCCCTTAAAGGACTGCAGAGCTACCAGAGCTCCGTATTACGATGGATCGTCCGGGGCACTTCCCTCCAGAGGGCTAAAAATACCAGCATCCACGAGGAGTTCCAACTACCCTCAGTGCCTGAGTACATCGGCCGAAGGCACATCAAGTTCTTTGATGGGCTTAAGGCTTGTGCAAACCCGCTGTTCAGAGAAGTAGCACCACCACCCAGGCCTGGGAGGTGGCAAGGTAGTGTCCCCTTGGTTGACGTGCTCGCCGAGGGAAGGGGTCTGGACTCTGCAGTCTGAACCCATTATCCTTTTCCTTACCTACATAGTGTTCCCTCCACACTTGACAAAATAATAAAGGCATAAAGCCACATGAATTACTGTCGCATACAGCGAACCAAGCCAGTAAAACCTTAGAATGCCAAAAGGCAATAAAAGGGCCTGGAAAATTTGTATATATATGTTTAGAAATTGTTGTATATATGTAAAATAAAATAAAGAAAAATTTCTGGAGGGCTAGAAAAAAAAAAAAAAAAAAAACGACAGCTGGTGCTCGATACGGCCTGTGATTGGTACTCCTCCTGGTGCCTTCGTTCGGTCCGTTCTGGTGCTCCTGTCACGTGAGTACACTTTTACATATTAAGTGAAGTGATAGTCATATTTAGTTTAGTTTTTTATTTTATTTATAAAATGACGAAACTACCCAAACCTTCTCCAATGGCTCTAGATGAAGTTGCTTCAACTTCATCATCAACTAACTCGCCCCCTCTGATTAACTTGAAACTAAAACAGAAATTCATTCCGATTACTGACAGCGAAGGCTTCAGCACGCCGAAGAAAAAACTCACGTTTGTGCCCCGACCCACAAATGACAAAACAGCTACAGCCACCTCCAATAGCTTTGCCGCACTTAGCGGCCCGTCCACCTCAAAACCAGATACACCCATCCAAGTTACCCCCACCAACGCTACCCCACCAACCAATCAAAAGCCGTACAAACCGACTCCATTTGTCATCCGATCACCAGTGTCATCGGTGGAATTACGAAAACACCTCTTAGAGGCTAATATTACAACTTTTATTATCCGTTCTAATCAGAACGAAAATAAAATTTTTACCACCACAAAGGCTGATTACGACGCCACCATATGTGTGCTAAACCAGTCAGATGACATCGACTACCACACCTATGCCCCAAGAGGCACTAAGCTTCTCAGAAAATATATCTTAAAAGGGTTCGACATTAATTACTCAGTCAAATCTAAAGAAAATGCCCTCAAAGCCCGCCTACCCGGGTTCAAAAGCATCTGGAGGATGCAAAAAACTGATGAGAGCGGGAATAAAAGAAACCTCCCACTCATAATTGTTACCACTGACGAAACTGTCACCCTACAGGTTATGGAAAAAATTGGTCCAATCGACCATATGGGATACTCAGTTGAAAAACTGAGAAATATAAGCGGTCCCAGGCAGTGTCACAATTGCCAGGAATTTGGTCATACCAAAAATTTCTGTGGGCGCATTATAAAATGCGTTCGTTGTGGTGATAACCACGAAACGAACGAATGCACCAAAAACACCCCACCCAAATGTGCAATCTGCGGTGGCCCTCATGTGGCCTCATACCGTGATTGGCCAAAAAGGCAAATCCTTCTTAAAAAGAAGGAAACAAAGGTCACTATAAGACCAACGAATAATACCCAGGAGACAGCATCTCCTGCTCCCACCACAACCTCAGCCTCAAACTCATACGCCGGTGTCCTATTCAACGGACAACCCACCTCCACACCAACTCCCGCACCCGCAACCACACCCCCACTCCCAACTCCTCAGCCGTCCACGGATCAACCCCCATGGGTTGATAACCTAGTCGCCATGTTTAGCGACATGAAGGCTATTTTCCACACCCTCATGAGATTAAGCGTTCTCCTCGTGCTCCAACAAGCCTTCGCCCCTAAAGTTAATGGATAGACACTCTATCCTTAACTATAACGTAACAGGGCTCGTAAAGCGTAAGCTCGAGCTGGAATCCCTCCTGGCCTCTCATAGGCCATCAGTTGTCGCACTGACAGACACAAAACTAAACAAGCAAACGCGAATAAACTTTCGCGGTTACAACACTTACAGACTGGACTCACAAACCCCTCACGGTGGCGTTGCACTTCTGGTGCGTTATGACGTCCCCTCTAAACTGATAAACAATAATACACTCAATGACGAAAAACACACAGCCGTCACTGTACAAGTAAAACTTAAACACACATACAAAATCGCATTTATATACAGAAGACCAGGAGCTCAGCTCGACACCTTCAAAACACTCTTACGGGAAACCGAAACAGACAGACAACACATCATCGTAGGGGACCTAAACGCTAAACACCACACATGGAATTGCACAACACCAATTGCATTAGGTACCCACCTCACTAAAACAAAATACACAATTATACACCCCAACATACAGACATCACTCAAACCCAGCGTACACATCTACACTAGATCTGCTACTCACACAACAATCACACAGATTCACAAATTGCACAACAATAGACTTCAGCGACAATGATCACATCCCCGTCATTTATCACCTCGGCCGTGACACAATAAGAATCCCACCAACAGAATACAAATACAACTTCACACAGGCAGACTGGAAACTATACAAGAACGCAGTCTACAATAACACACCCAACATCACACCACTCACAAACACTCAAGACATAAACAATGCCATAAACACTCTCCAAAACATCATACACGATGCCGCCTACACCTCGATACCCACTTTCAACCCCACTCCCATCCACCTACGCCAGCCACCAAAACACATACTCACACTAATTAAACAACGAAACAACATAAAAAACTGCTGGTATAGGACTAAAGACCCAACATACAGACCTATCATAAACAGTCTCACCAGACAAATCACATCTCTAATGTCGCAGTGGAAAACATCCCTCTGGCACGAACAATTACGCCGTACCCATTACGACCCCAAAAACTTCTGGAAACTAGTCAGAAGCCACAACACCAAATAGAAATCGGTGAAAATACAACGAAGCGATGAGCTTCTCACTCCCGCAGATCAGGCTACCATACTTGCTGACTATTACGTCGATAGAGACTCAGCACGTACCAACACCACATACAACCACAGTCCACAGACTGATTTAACACAAACCATATTTTCCTCCTATAAAGAACTGACTGCAACTTTGAGAAATACGAGGGGAAACAAATCAACAGGAGAGGACAACATACCCTATGTCCTACTCAAACAACTCCCCAGAAAAGCCCATATGTTTCTCCTCAATATTTTCAACTCATGCTCACGCCTGAGATATTACCCTACTGAGTGGAAACATGCTATAGTTGTTCCACTTCTCAAACCCAAAAAACGAGGAGCGGAACCGGAAGAATACCGGCCCATCAGTCTCCTCAACCACGTCTCAAAAATATATGAGAAACTAATCCTCATACATGTCCTCATACACTGCGACACACATGACATCATCCCCCCGGAACAAACCGGGTTCTCTCGCGGCGTTAGCTGCTATCATTACGTAGCAAAACTACAGTATGATACAGCTAAAAACCTCAACAAAAATCTTGCAACCGCAATGATCTCATTAGATTGCACACAGGCATTTGACTCTGTATCACACTCCACTCTAATTGATCAACTCCGGCTTCACCAATTCCCGGACCAACTGGTCGACATTATTGGCTCCTACATAAGTGGCCGGACATTCTCTGTCCGTGTCAAATCTGAGACCTCTTCCCCGCGTCCAGTTACCTGTGGTGTCCCTCAGGGCTCGGTCCTTGCGCCAGTCCTCTTCAATATATATACAGCCCATATAGTAGGGCAAAAGATTGACAATGTTCAAATCGCTGCATATGCCGATGATATTGCTATATACTCAGCAAGCATGAATGCAGATCACGCCATGCGCAAGGCCGAAACAGTAGCCCAAAAAATCACAGACCAACTTAAAAACATTAATATCCACATAAACACACAAAAAACTGATGCAATCACATTTTCATACAAGAAAACACTCAAAAAACAGCCAAAACTGAATGGGCAAACCATACAGAATAAAAGATAGCTAACATACCTCGGTATGAAATTGGAATCACACCTATCATTTACAGCTCACACAAAACACAGGATACAGATAGCCAAAGCCACTACACACCAACTAAATCACTTACTTTATTCACTAGGGCTGTCACTCAGACTCAAGATCCGGATTTACAAAGCCATCCTTAGGCCTACACTGCTTCACGGTGCCCCCATCCTGCACTACCTATACCCCTCAGCCCTGAAGTCTCTCCAAACATACCAAAACAGCGTCCTACAAAAAATCACAAAACGAACATCTCTCGAAAGACGGAACATGATACACATTCACAACGAACTACAACTCGACACTGTTCAACAGCACATCACAAGAAGACACGTAAAGTTCTTCGACAACCTTCCTGCCTCATTTAACCCACTTTTCTGCTCTATCACCCCATCCCCCCTTCCTGCCAGATGGCAGGGCCGAAAGGGACCAATTAATTCTGTAAACATCATCCTCTAACCCGCTACTAGAGTTCCCCCATCGCCTATATCCTCTTCCATCGCCCCGTCCTACCAACTTCCAGGTCCCACCCCAGCCCCGCTCTCTCATATCCATCCTTGTAAATATAACCCTGTAAATATTGTAAATACTATTATTATTAACCATGTATATAGTTTTTTAGTAGTAGGTTATTTTAATTTTAATACACAACAAGAAGAGGACCCTCACCTCTAAAGAATGAGAAGATTCCCTGACTGGGAAATATCATTTCAATTTGTAAATAGTCATCAGACCTTCAAGTACCAACAGGTAGAAAAAGGTAAAGTACAGGAAGTTTTAGAATTCTTATAATTATTTGTTTTATTAATCCTATTTTGTTTGAGGAATTTGAAAAAAAAAAAAAAAAAAAAAAAAAAAAAAAAAAAAAAAAAAAAAAAAAAAAACAATCAAGCATCAAGAATACACAACAAATCGCTGCATATGCTGATGACATTGCTATATATACAGCAAGCATGAATGCAGATCACGCCATGCGCAAGGCCGAAACAGTAGCCCAAAAAATCACAGACCAACTTAAAAACATTAATATCCACATAAACACACAAAAAACTGATGCAATCACATTTTCATACAAGAAAACACTCAAAAAACAGCCAAAACTGAATGGGCAAACCATACAGAATAAAAGACAGCTAACATACCTCGGTATGAAATTGGAATCACACCTATCATTTACAGCTCACACAAAACACAGGATACAGATAGCCAAAGCCACTACACACCAACTAAATCACTTACTTTATTCACCAGGGCTGTCACTCAGACTCAAGATCCTGATTTACAAAACCATCCTTAGGCCTACACTGCTTCACGGTGCCCCCATCCTGCACTACCTATACCCCTCAGCCCTGAAGTCTCTCCAAACATACCAAAACAGCGTCCTACAAAAAAACACAAAACGAACATCTCTCGAAAGACGGAACATGGCACACATTCACAATGAATTACATCTCGACACTGTTCAACAGCACATCACAAGGAGACACATAAAGTTCTTTGACAACATCCCTGCCTCATTTAACCCACTCTTCCGCGCCATCACCCCATCCTCCCTTCCTGCCAGATGGCAGGGCCGAAAGGGACCACTCAACCCGGTCAACACCATACTTTAATCTGCTTCTAAAGCATCCCCACTCCCAATATCCTATCCCATCGCCCTGTCCTGCCTGCTTCCTAGTCCCAAACCAGCACCGCTCTCTCATATCCATCCTTTGTAAATAAAACCATGCAAATATTGTAAATATTACCATTATTAACCTTGTATATAGTCTTTAGTAGTAGGTATTTTATTTAACACACAACAAGAAGAGGACCCTCACCTCTAAATAATGAGATAATTCCCTGACTGGGAAATAGCACTCCAATTGTATATAGTCATCAGACCTTCAAATACCAACAGGTAGTAAAAGGTAAAGTACATCAAGTTTATAATTTATCTAATTATTTGTTTTATTAATTTCTTTTTTGTTTGAGGGATTGGAAAAAAGAAAAAAAAAAAAGAATACACAACAAGAAGAGGACCCTCACCTCTAAAGAATGAGAAGATTCCCTGACTGAGAAATATCATTTCAATTTGTAAATAGTCATCAGACCTTCAAGTACCAACAGGTAGAAAAAGGTAAAGTACAGGAAGTTTTATAATTCTTATAATTATTTGTTTTATTAATCCTATTTTGTTTGAGGGATTTGAAAAAAAAAACAAGCATCAGGATCCACTATGCCGGCCCCACTACCAGCAGTACCTCAATAGAAGAAGAAGACGAGGAAGGATGCCCAAGCACTGAAGGATGGGTACGAACAACCTAAGAGGTTTTGCCGGCCGGTGAACACTCAGCCGAACTTTACTGTGAGCACTTCGAACACCTTCTCCATCCTCAGCGATAACAGTACAGGAAACAGCGAAGTGCCGAAAGACGTTCCGCGAAAGAAGCCTCCTCCTATAGTGGTCAGTGGAGTGACAAGCACCATCAAGGCAGTGGAGGGCTTAAATACCGCTGGCTTTAAAGACTTTGAGATCCAAAAAACCCGGGAAGAAGTACGCATCTTCCCTGCCACCATGGACATACACGGAGGCATGACCGCATACTTCCGGAGTATAAACAACCCGTATCATACGTATTCTACGTCGAACGGGTCTAGAACCAAGAAATATGTGATCTACGATCTGGACGTAGACCACATAATTGAACATATCAAGGAAAACCTAGCGGAGCGACTCGAAGGAATCCTCGACGTCCGACGCATGAGGAAGAGCGATAAGGACGGAAAGAAGACGGACTCCCCCTCGTCTTGGTCACAACAACTATGGCCGTGAAGCTAGAGGACCTAGCTAAACTCCATACAGTCAACCGGATCCGATTCACGGTCAAAGAATATAGAGGGAAGAGGGGTATTGTCCAATGCCATAGGTGCCAGCAATTCGGGCACACAAAAAACCACTGTGGAAGAACAGCGGTTTGTGTCGATGCGCTGGTCCCCACCTCATTGCAGACTGCCAGAGAAACACCACCCCAGTTAAATGTGCAAACTGAGGTGAGATGCACGTAGCTTCATTCACGGGATGCAATATGAGGAAAGCATTCCAAGAAAGATTGGAGAAGTTGAGGCAGAAGATCGGTCTGAGGATGAAGCTACCCACGCAGCCCCAGCCAGCTCAAGAAAGAAGTCGACAGACGAGGGACCGGAATCACCCCCACCACGTCAGACCCAAGAACCAATCAGACCCCAAGCTCAACTCCCACCTCAGCAGACCCAACAGCCAACCAGTGACCGGGCTCACCCCCCACCACGACAGACGCAACGAACTTATGCAGACACGGCTCGCCAAGACGAACAACCACCTTGGGTGGGTAACATCTTGAAGAGCATTGAAACACTTGCTGACACAACAAAAAAACTGATCTCATTGTTCACAGCTTTCGTTTCACAATGAACAGCACACTGACAATACTCAATTTTAACACGGACGGCCTAATGTCCAAAATTGCGGAGACTTACGCTCTGATAGCACAGTCCCAACCCACCGTAGTGATCCTCACAGATACCAGGACGAACTTCCAGCGCATACGTATACCGGGCTACGCATTGACAGGGAATCGAGAAGGAGGTGTCATAATAGCCATACGCCACGGGATCCGCTGGAGAGAACTCCCGCCACCAGTGGCTATAAGTGACCCGAAGATTCACCACAAAACAGTGCAGATGCTCTTAGATAAACCCACCATCATCACGGGACTATATAGGAGACCCAGGTCTTCTATCGTAGAATTTTCCCAGCTCCTAAACGAATGTGCCAAAAGGACGAACCATTGGGTTGTAGGTGACCTAAACGCTCGGCACACCGTTTGGAACAACATCTCCAGTAACGCAGCTGGGAAAGTTATCACCAAGACGCCCTGCACGGTGGTTCACCCGAACACCTACACCTTCAGGCACAAGGCGAACAATGGAAGATCTACTATCGATCTCCTGCTCACAAGGCAGCCGCACCGGTTTGAAGACTGTATTGCGCTGGATTTCATCACATCGGACCACAGACCTGTGCTGTACCTGATAGGTGGTGAAGCACCAGTACAGGACTATAGATCAGGAGGTAAAGACGGTGGTAAATTCTCTTACCACCCAGATCCGCAACCTCATGAAACAATGGCGGATTGCACAGTGGCATGAGAAGCTTCGGGCAACTCACGGAGATTACAAGAAGTTTTGGAAGCTCCTGAGGACTACAACCAGGAAAAGAAGCTCGACTATACTCCACGACGGGGACAAACTGTTGACAGTAGAGGAACAGGTCACTAAGTTTGCCGATTACTACGGTGGCATAATACCAGACGGACTAACGCACCAACCGACCTACCAACGGAGGACATAGGCAATAACTATATGTATGTATCCCCGAAGCAGCTAAAAGCCATTCTCCGTCGTACGAAGGGGAATAAGGCTCCAGGCCACGACGGGATACAAACAATATTGTTAAAACAACTGCCGAGAAGAGGGATAGCTCACCTGATGAACCTCTACAACTCCTGCCTCAGGTTAAGATACTTCCCTGATGCATGGAAAAGAGCTATCCTTACACCGCTATTGAAACCTGCAAAGAACGGATCCCAGCCAGTCGACTACCGACCAATCAGCTTGCTTCCGCACATGGGCAAGGTCTTCGAGAAAATTATTCTTAATTATCTCAAGACCTGCTGCTCAGAAATAGCCCTCACCCCACCAGAGCAGACTGGCTTCCAAGCTGGCCTCTGCCCGGATCACCATCTGGCGAAGCTACAGGCGGAAGTAAGTCAGAGCACTGTTAAGAACGAGGCGACCGCCATGATCTCTATAGACTGCACGGAGGCGTTCGACTCAGTGTCCCATAGTCTTCTATGTAAGACACTGCAGGACAACGAGTTTCCGGAGCAGCTCTACACTGTCGTACGGTCCTTTCTTCAGCAGCGAACAATAAGAGTACGAGTCGGCGAAGCGGTATCCGAAGACATCGCACTCACCTGCGACCTGTGCTACATCGCACTGTGTGACATCGCACTCACCCCAAGTATCTGTGCTATCCCAGTACTGTTTTCGGTATACACGGCTGAAACTGTTGGGGCAACATACAGGAAAGCTACTGTCGCGGCATACGCCGATGACATAGCGATCTACAGCAGCTCGATAAGCACGGAGACAGCTCTACGACAGGCGGAGGAGGTCTGTGAAAAGATCACAAAAAAACTGAAGGGATTAAATATTACAGTTAAACCCAAGAAGACGGACTGCATCATTTTCTCCTTCCAGAGGAATAAGCGCCCACTCCCTAAGATCTATAGGGTAGTGGGGAGAGAAAACAGACCGGCAAGCAGTTTAGTATACCTAGGTATTACCCTTGACAGGCACCTGTCACTTGCTCACCATTGTAACAAGAAGCTCAGGATGGTTAGGACCAAGTCGTACAGACTTAACCACCTGCTCACATCTCCGAACTTATCCCTCCGCCTCAAACTAATGATATATAAGAGCGTACTAAGACCGGCACTCCTACATGGAGCGCCGTTGTTAGCAAACATCACGCCCAACACTGCGAAGAGACTCCAACAGTTTCAGAACAGTGTTCTGAAACGTATTGTAAGACATACAACACTACATAAAACAAAAACTGACTTACTGCACACAACCCTTGAACTTACAACGGTAACAGATTTCATCACACGGAGGCATGCCAAATTCTTTGATAACCTCCAACACTGTATAAACCCTCTTTTCAGAACACTAACTCCCACAGGACGGCCACAAAGGTGGCAAAATTATATAAAAAGCCTCAGCCTAGACTGAGAAAGCAAATAAATAAAAAAGGAACTACAAAACCCGGTGAGCCCCGTCACTGGAAAAAGATGATTAAGTGATTAAATAAAGAACCAAAAACCTATCAATTCCACATCCCTCTCTTAAAATGTACACTGTACAGTAGAAGAGATCCTGTCAATTCCTATTTCCCCACCCGAATCTCAAACCCCAAAATCCTATAGCCTGACATCCGGTAAAGGAAGCCACATGTGACTCGCCACAGTTCGCACACTTGACCGGAGCGGTTGCTCTCGGGCATTGCGAGATGATGGTTGGTTGTTCTAGTTTAGAGGCGTAAAACCTACCGGTCATCAACGCCTGTTGTTTATATTAATTCCTAAGTCTTGTTTTATATATCTATATACTATATATCTTTTAATAAATTATTTTCTTTCAGAAAATTTATAACTGTTTGAATTATTGTTTCATTTTCTCCTAAAGCTATTACGATATCTGACGGAATACCTTTCTGTGACATTTTTGAGGTAAAGTAAGGGCAATGTTGAAATATATGGTCTATTGTAAGTAAATTGTTGCATTTGGGGCATATCGGATTCTGGTTTTTAGTAATGAGATGCCCATGGGTCATTCTTGTGTGGCCTATCCTTAGTCGGGTTAATGCTACTTCCTCTCTTCGATTTCTAGGGTTTGAAGTATTCCATGGCTGCACAGTTTGTTTTATTGCCTTCAATTTGCTGGAAGGGCTTTCGTCCCACATTGACTACCATCCTTGTTTTATTTTTTCCTTTAGAGGTTGAGCTATTTCTGTTTTATTTACTATGGCCCGTCCTCGCCCAGGGAGTGCAAGGGCTTCTTTAGCTGCGTTATTTGCCATTTCGTTTCCTATTATTCCCATATGACTAGGTACCCATATCAGATGAATATTTTTGTCTAGCCGTTTGATCATGGTGATGTACTCCTGGATTTTGATGATGTTGTTGTTTTGGGAATACATGTTATTTAGTCCTTTTAATGCACTGAGAGAGTCGGAGATAATTGTAATGTTACCTGTGGGAGCAGACATGGCTATGTGTAGTGCTGAAGCGATAGCGTTAAGTTCAGCAGTGTATACGCTACATAACGGGGATTATTTATATTTATACGTATCTTGAGGAGTCACCACGGCATAGGCAGTTGAAGTATTATTTTTTGATCCGTCTGTGTACATTATTGTACTATCCGGTATCTTAGCCAGGGTTTGATTTAATAATGCTTTGTATTCGATTGGCAAAGTGGTTTCTTTTTTATATTTTGCTAATTTTCGGTGAATAATTGGTTGTTCAAAGGTCCAAGGTGGTGAGTTTGCGTTGTATGGGTTTAGAGTTATTGTTTTTATATGATGGATGGCGGCTGACATTCTTTCAGCTAATGGGATGGTACTATTTGGTGTTTGCTGGAATTTCCTGGAAAATTTTGCTTTGAAGATATATCTGTGAGAAGGATGCGAGGTATTTGGGTATAATTTGGATAAATAATTTATTGCCAGTTTCTGTCTTCTGAAAAGAAGTGGTGGCAGCCCTGATTCATTGCAGAGACTCAGTATAGGACTTGTGCAGAAGGCTCCTGTAGATAGCCTGATACCTGCGTGGTGGACTGCATCTAGTTTTGAAAGGGTTGTTATGCGTGCTGAGCCATATATAATCGAGCCATAATCTAATTTGGAGCATATAATTGTCTGATATATTTTTAATAATGTGGACCTATCTGACCCCCATGTGGTACCACCAAGGACTTTTAAGATGTTTAACTTTTTTATACAGCTAATCTTGAGTGTCCTAGTATGAGTTTCCCAGGAAAGGCGTCTGTCAAATGAAAGGCCCAAGAATCGGCAAGTTTCGACGAATGGTATTATATTATCTCCCAGTAGTAATTCAGGGGACATTGGCGTGTTACGTTTTCTGGAAAAGTGCATGCATTTAGTTTTTTCGTGACTAAAATATAATCCTGAAGATCTTGACCAGTCATATATGCGGCATAGTGCCTGTTGCAGTTTTTCTTTTATGACGTTAATTTCATTAGCTCTGCACATAATTGCAAGGTCATCGACATATAGCATAGCTTTAACACCTCTGGAAAGGTTTTTGCCCAATTCATTAATAGCCAGAGAAAAAAGTGTAGTGCTGATAACGCAGCCTTGTGGTAATCCGTTCTTCTGCTCCTTATGATGCTCTCGTGGTGACACCTCCTATGCGTACCCTGAACAGTCTTTTGGCCAAAAAATGTTTAACGAATTCCAAAATTTCTTCCTTTAAACCTAACTTCTTGATTATAGTTTTTCTACTGGTTCTGTCGAAGGCTTTTTCCATGTCGAAGAATATGGCAACCGCTTGTTGTTTTTCTAAAAAAGTATACTGCAACTCCGCCTCTATTTGTACTAAGTGGTTTAGGGTCGATCTTCTTTTTCTGAAGCCACATTGAAAGTTTTGAATACAATGATTATTTTCCAGGACCCAAACGAGCCTCTTATTGATCATTCGCTCATATACCTTACAGAGGCAACTTGTCTGAAATATTGGGCGGTAATTTGCTACTTCACGTTAATCTTTTCCGGTTTTCAAAATGGGAATTATTTCAGCTTCACGCCATTTGCTTGGAAGTTTACAGCTGTGCCAGATTTTATTATATAGGCCAAGAAGCCAGCGTAGAGTTTTTGAAGAGAGGTGCTGAATCATCAGGTACGTTATTCCATCAGGTCCTGGTGAAGATCCTTTGAGTTTTTTTAAAATGGTTTTGAGTTCCCAAATGGTGAATGGTTTGTTATAATCATTATTTTCATAACTATTGGAAGTTGTATAGTTTTCTGTGGGGGAATCTATTTCTTCCAATTCAATGTAGCTGGGTGTATTATATAGATTATCATAGAATCTGGAAAATTCCTCTGCTACTGTGAGATTATTTTAGTTAATTTGTGATGGTATAAGATTGGGGCGTGGTATTTCCCATTACTTTCTTTATTTTGTCCCATACTATACTGCAAGGGGTGGAGCTATTGATTGATTCAACAAACGTTATCCAAGATTTAGCTTTATTGCTATTAATTGTTTTCCTGCATATTGCTCTTTGTTTTTTATACTCTTGAAAGTTTTGGAGGTTCATGTTTTTAGTAAATTTTTTATATGTTTTTCTTCGATTTTTAACAGCATTTCTGCATTCATCATTGTACCAGGGTACTGGCATTCTTTTAGGGGAGCAAGTAAGTAAAGGGAAAATAGGGGAGCTGGCACACTTTTTTGAGCAGCCAATCAGAAGCCAGCATTTGGTCACGTGACCTATGGCGGGAAATTTGAATTTGAATTTTCAGCTCGACCTAACCTTAACTGCCACGTGGTCTTGCCTCGACCCTACCTTAACCACCACGTGGTCTCACCTCGACCTAACCTTAACTGTTAGGCCACGTCCCATTTTAGTCACGTGACCCTTATGCCCCGCCCCATTTTAATCACGTGATCCAGTCACGTGACCCGCGGCACCTACTGGTCTATGCTCCGCCCGCATGTTTTAGTCACGTGTTCCAGTCACGTGACCCATGGAACCTCCTGACCTAAGCTCCGCCCACAAGATTTACCCCCTCCACCCATTGAAGGGTCAGATGCCCACCTTATAGAGCATGAGTGTACCCGACCGCCATTTTGTTTTTCTAATGTCGCCATTTTGTTTTTCTTATGCCGCCATTTTGTTTTTCTACAGTTTGAGAGACTTGAGGTTTTGTTGAAGGGTTAGGTACCCACCTTATAGAGCATGAATGTACCCGACCGCCATTTTGTTTTTCTTATGCCGCCATTTTGTTTTTCTACTGTTTGAGAGATTTGAGGTTTTGTTGAAGGGTCAGGTACCCATCTTATAGAGAATGAGTTTACCCGACCGCCATTTTGTTTTTCTTATGCCGCCAATTTGTTTTTCTACTGTTTGAGAGACTTGAGGTTTTGTTGAAGGGTCAGGTACCCATCTTATAGAGCATGAGTTTACCCGACCGCCATTTTGTTTTTCTTACGCCGCCATTTTGTTTTTTGACCGTTTGAGAGACTTAAGGTTTTGTTGATTGTTCAGGTACCCACTTTATAGAGCATGAGTGTACCCGGCCGCCATCTTGTTTTTCTTACGCCGCCATTTTGTTTTTCGGCCGTTTGAGAGACTTAAGGTTTTGTTGATTGTTCAGGTACCCACTTTATAGAGCATGAGTGTACCCGGCCGCCATTTTGTTTTACTTACGCCGCCATTTTATTTTTCGACCGTTTGAGAGACTTAAGGTTTTGTTGATTGTTCAGGTACCCACTTTATAGACCATGAGTGTACCCGGCCGCCATTTTGTTTTTCTACCGTTTGAGAGACTTGAGATTTTGTTATAGGGTCAGGTACCCACTTTATAGTCTGTAACCTTCCCAACGGTTATATAATCATAACCTGTACGACGAAGGGTCGGGTACTCACTTTATAGTTTGTAACCTCCCCAACGGTTATATAATCATAACCTATACGATGAAGGGTCAGGTACCCACTTTATAGTCTGTAAACTCCCCAACGGTTATATAATCATAACCTATACGATGAACGGTCAGGTATCCACTTTATAGTCTGTAACCTCCCCAACGGTTATATAATCATAACCTATACGATGAACGGTCAGGTATCCACTTTATAGGCTGTAACCTCTCCTACGGTTATATAATCATAACCTATACGACGAAGGGTGAGGTATCCACTTTATAGTATGTAACCTCCCCTACGGTTATATAATCATAACCCATACGATGAACGGTCAGTTATCCACTTTATAGTATGTAACCTCCCCTACGGTTATTTAATCATAACCTATATGATGAAGGGTTAGGTACCCTCTTCATACTCTGTAACCTTCCCAAAGGTTACATAACCTTTACATTGTTTTCGTGTTTGTGCAACCTTCTCAATGTTTACGTAATCTTTACAATATTTAACTTTACCAACATTTAAACAGGTTGGATCATGTATAGACAAGTTGGATGATGTCTAGGTGAAATACAAATATGGACTTTGAACTGTTTATCTCTAAAACAAAAATAAATAGTAGGGCTTCTTAATCCTATAACAACTGTTGGACTTTGAACTGTTTATCTCTAACATATAAATAAATAGTAGAGTTGCTTAATCCTATAACTGCTTTTGGACTTTGCACTCTTAATCTCCAACCATTCTTATCTCGCTGAAACATAAACAAAACAACTTGTCAATGTTCTACGTATTTTTATTCTCCGATAGTTAAATAATTGTCTTAAAAGGATTAACTTTTAATCCATTAAGTTCCTATCGAACTTTTAATCTCTAAAATATATTAACAAATCGAAACGATGGTATCACGCTGGCCAAAGAGGTTGCATCTTTTCATAGCTTTGAAATATTTTCAAAGTACACGAGTCGGTATTAATAACTGCGAACATGTCGCAGTAAATTTTAATTAATGAATATTAATTAATACTATTTCTTAATCCCTTAAGAGCTTTTGGACTTTGAGCTGTTAATACCAAAACATAAAGAATGATTTAGGACTTCCGCTAAAAAGTAAACAAATTTAGCTTTCGCAATAATGCTCTATCTCTTAATCCTTCCTTTAAAAGTAAACAATGGACTTTGAACTGTTAATCCTCTATCATTACTCATCTCGCTGAAACATAAACAAAACAACTTTTTAATCTTATGTGTATTTTTATTTTCTCATAGTATAAACTATTAAAACGCCGTAAAAGAATTAAATATTAAATCCTTAAAGTTTTTTATCATTTACAAACAATGATAAAGAGCCTTTTAATCATTTCATAATATCTGGATAGATGGCGTCATTATTATTAGCTAAAGTTTTGTACCTTTTTCAGTTCTCAATGTTTACATTTTATGCAATTTTTCCAAATTTTTACCTTTACCTATCTATTTCTTTTTTTAAATTTTCTATAACCTCCTCAATGTTTATACATTTTCTGTCCGCTAGGGCGCAGCATCTTACTCCAGTAGGGGATTTTCCTGGCTAGTTTACATAATGTTCTCAATGTCTTTGATTTATGCAACCTTCCCAATGTTTAAATGTTATGTAAATATAGTCTTCTCAACTGATTTTTTGCCTTTCCTAAATTGTTTTTCCCCTTTTCTGAACTTGATTTAATTATAATTAATTACCCTGGTTCCTAATTGCACTCGTATCAGACCTTGCGATATCATCGGCTCCTTTCGGCTACTCTCGGATACCCTCGGAGCAGTGCGGCCGGGCCCCGATCATTGTCCTCGGTGACGCTCGTTCGTCCTCGTTTTTCCTCGGGCCCCCACCTCGATCTTCCTAATCTGCCTTAGGATGCTCCCGATTCGAGAATAACCGAACTCCTCCGGCCTCATATGATCATCCAGAATCACTAAGAAAAATTTGAAAAAATCTCATCTTCTCACCTGGACTTCTTCTCCTACGGTTCCAACCATTCATTTTACTCAGCACGTAGAGGTCTCTCGTCTGCGTACCCCTTGATCAACTCTAAATATTTACATTTTTCATAACTTGAAGTCCCATAATTTTAGTGGTTTTTAGTAATTTTAGCGGTTTTTATTGATTTTAGTCATTTCTTATTAGCTTCTAATGGCAAAATACACTCCGGCAATAATATTATGCTTAATGTTTAACCGAATCCATCATTTTCTTTCAATTCATTGATAATATCTTTTGAGTAGGTCCTTTACTGCTTTACTGGTCTTTTACCTCTAATTTTTAACATAGCTTTATATTTTTTAGTATATTTTAACCAATTTTCGATATTATTTTTTGTTTTTATAATTGATTTTACATGTTACTTTATTGATTTTAGTCAATTTTAATGATTTTAGAAATAAAATAAAACGTTTTATTAGCAAATATTTGTATATAAATCTGTATTGAGATGATTTATTATCTAGAGTTGATATTATTTGAGAATGTTGATGTAAGATGTGCTATATTTGGTACCCATTTGTATGATATTATATTGTTGTTTTTTTTTCAATCCTAATGATGCCCGAATTAGCGAAACGTTGACTGATCAGATATTTACTGCTGTTTAAGAGACTCAAAACTTTATTCAGGATTCTTCCAGAAATATATAAATAAATATTAGAATGTTTGCCATCATCGGATGATAGATAATATTAAGAGTAACTAATATGAGCATTATCATGGCAGTTGGAGCACAATTCTGATCACTCTTTCCCCCTTTAAAATTCCAAATATTTACATCATTCATAACTTGAAGTCCCATAATTTTAGTGGTTTTTAGTAATATTAGCGATTTTTATTGATTTTTAGTTATTTCTCATCAACTTCTAGCAGTAAAATACAATTCGACAATAATACCATGCTTAATGTTTGACCGAATCCATCATTTTCTTTTACATTATTGATAATATCCTTTGAGTAGGTCTTTTACTGCTTAGACTTCGATCTCTAATTTTTAACATAGCTTTATATTTTTAGTATATTTTAACCAATTTTAGATATTATTTTTTATTTTTATAATTGATTTTGCCTGTTACTTTATTGATTTTAGTCAATTTTTTATGAATTTAGAAATAAAAAAAAAAAATATATTTTATTAGCAAATATTTGTATATAATACTGTTTTGAGATGATGTATTATCTGTAGTTGATATTATTTGAGAATGCTGATGTAAGATGTGCTATATTTGGTCCCCATTGTAACCTTCCCAACGGTTATATAATCATAACCTATACGACGAAGGGTCAGGTACCCATTCTATAGTCTGTAACCTTCCCAACGGTTATATAATCATAACCTATACGAGGAAGGGTCAGGTACCCACTCTATAGTCTGTAACCTTCCCAACGGTTATATAATCATAACCTATACGAGAAAGGGTCAGGTACACACTTTATAATATGTAACCTCCCCTAAGGTTATATAATCATAACCTATACGATGAAGGGTCAGGTACCCACTTTATAGGCTGTAACCTCTCCTACGGTTATATAATCATAACCTATACGATGAAGGGTCAGGCACCCTCTTTATACTCTGTAACCTTCTTAAAGGTTACATAACCTTTACATCGTTTTCGTGTTTTTGCAACCTTCTCAATGTTTACATAACCTTTACAATATTTAGCTGTATCAACATGTAAACAGGTTGCATCTTGTATAGACAAGTTGGATGATGCCTAGGTGAAATACAAATATGGACCTTGAACTGTTTATCTCTAACATATAAATAAATAGCATAGTTCCTTAATCCTATAACTGCTTTTGGACTTTGAGCTCTTAATACCAAGATTTAAAGAATGATACTGGACTTGTTGATCCTTCCGCTAAAAAGTAAACAAATATAGATTTCACAATAATGCTGTATCCCTTTATCCTTCCTTTGAAAGTAAACAATAAACTTTGAACTGTTAATCTCTAGAACATAAATATACAGTGCTTCTAAAACATAAGCAAATATGTAGGGCTTCTTACTATTAATCTTCTATCTTTACTCATCTCGCTGAAACATAAACAAAACAGCTTTTTAATCTTTATATGTATTTTTAATCTTTATATATATTTTTAATCTCTCATAGTATAAACTATTAAAACCACGTAAAACATTAACGAATAACGATATGCAGTCTTTTAATCATTTCATAATAACTGGATAGGTGACGTACTTATTATTAGCTAAAGGTTTTTTATCTTTTTTCAGTTCTTAATTTTTACATTTAATGCAATCTTCCCAATTTTTACATATACCTACCTACCTATATAACTTTTTTTTTTTAAATTTTCTATAATCTTCTCAATGTTTATATACATTTTCTGTCCGTTAGGGCGTAGCACCTACTCCGCTTGGAGATTCATCTGGCTTGTTTAAATAATCTTCTCAATGTCTACGATTTATGCAACCTTCTCAATATTTAAATTTTATGTAATTACTGTCTTCTCAACTGATTTTTAACCACTCCTAGATTATTTCTCCCTTTTCTGAGCTTGATTTAATTACAATCAACAAATCTGGCTCATAATTGCACTCGTATCAGTCTTCGCGATGTCTTCGAGTCCTTTCGGCTACTCTCGGATGTCCTTGGAGCATGTTTTTAATATGATTTTTAGCATTTTGTAACCTATTAAATATGTTTAAGTATAGAGCATCGAGTACACAACTCTTCACTGTCACCGTTTTTAAACAAATTTTTATTGATTTTAGCGCGTATTTATCAATATACTTACCGTGATGGTTGAGACCTACTATAAACTAATTTTGTAACTAGTATCTTAAAAAATATTAAGGATTAAATGTTTCATAAAATTCATATTTTCGTTTGCACTCATCTTAGTTTTCTAAATATAATTTAGAAGTAAGCCTCTCCACCTCGTCAAGGTGTGAGTGCATCGGGGAGGTTTGTTGATATAATATTGCTGTAAATATTTTGTAACATACATTCTTTATTGGTCTTTAGTGGTCCTGTCCTGGCGCCTAACCAGAGTGAGAGTGTCAAGATTTATTTCTCGGGGCCGCCGAAAAATAAATATTAACTGCCCCAGTGGGAATCGAACCCACACCGTTCCGAACCGGGCACCCTGGAATCTTCGTTCCAACTTGCCCGGCCATCACGGCCTCGCCATCAAGCTCACACCGTTCCGAACCGGGCACCCTGGAACCTTCGTCCCAACTTGCCCGGCCATCACGGCCTCGCCATCTAGCTCACACCGTTCCGAACCGGGCACCCTGGAATCTTCGTTCCAACTTGCCCGGCCATAACGGCCTCGCCATCTAGCTCACACCGTTCCATGTCATTAAGCGTTCCGAACCGGGCACCCTGGAACCTTCGTCCCAACTTGCCCGGCCATCACGGCCTCGCCATCTAGCTCACACCGTTCCGAACCGGGCACCCTGGAATCTTCGTTCCAACTTGCCCGGCCATAACGGCCTCGCCATGTAGCTCACACCGTCCATGTCATTAAGCGTTCCGAACCGGGCACCCTGGAATCTTCGTTCCAACTTGCCCGGCCATCACGGCCTCGCCATCTAGCTCACACCGTTCCGAACCGGGCACCCTGGAATCTTCGTTCCAACTTGCCCGGCCATCACGGCCACGCCAGAGACAATAACACACATTTCATAGCTTTGGTTTACAAATAAAAACACCAATATTATATCAACTAGTAAAAAAAAAAAATTATCTTTGCAAAATTAAATCTACAATAGCATCTGGAAACGATAAATAATTGAAAATTTCTTTTAAACCATTCTTCCATTTGGTCATTTTTTCATGGTGTAGATTTAAAAAAATAAATAAAAAGTACAAAAATCTTTAAAATAAATTAAACCTCAAAATATATTAAACCTCATCTTTCAATACTTTTCTACTAATACCTATTAAGGTAAATCAAACTACTTACTTTTAATATATATTTAAAAAAAAAAATTTTTTGTTTTTCTTATTTTAATTTTTTTCTTTTTTAAACAAAATTATTCAACACTATTTACAATTTATACTATTTACATTATATTGGTCAATATTGTGAGAGATTGTTAGAGGAAGAAATTCGGCCATGTCCCCACACTTCATCTACACATCCGGTATGGAATAATGACCATGGGCCAAGGTACGAATCCCGTCGATATGATGACGTTTATCGTCGTGTGGCGAAAGGGACGTTTTAGTCTGCTCGACGGAAAAGAGCTTATGTTGCTTCGATATTATCGAACGAAAAGTTGTCTTAAACTCTTTTCCGTCACGCAATGAGGTGAGGTAATCTGAAAATGATAACCTGTTATTAACAGCTACCTTTTTGATCCCTTTCGCCTTTTTCTTTTCCTTAGCGTTGTGGATCCGTAGCGAGTACATTTTCGCTCGCAGTCCGACAAACTCGGAGACGGGCACTCCGTTGGCTTCATCTTTAAATTTCCCCAACATCTTTTTATTGTAAGTCCTATGTGCGGGATGGTCGTGGGAGTAGTCAGACGTATCGAGCTCGTCCATGTAGTTGTCCATGTCATTATAAAAATCGTCCGTTTGTATAAGATATAATAAACTGTCTGTGTCAGTGTACATAAGTTTTAGTCTCTCTGGTCCGTAGTACGCTAGCATGGAATTGTAATGAAAATCGTACATCCGGACTTTGGAAAGATCCAGAATGGTCATCCCTACATAAATAGGTTTGTTCATCTTGATCTGTTCAAAGTCCAGATGTACTGCCACTAATGATTCGGTGTATATCGTCCTGTCCTTATAAGTTGGTTTCGCTATTAGTCTGTTTAGTCGTCGTTGACTAACTACAAGCTCAATTTTATGTCGTTTTCGCACATCCTCCATAAACTTTCCGAAAACGGCATTGTTCATGAGCTTGTAGAAGTCTTTGTCAAAATCATTAGTGGCCTGTTGTCGATGTCTTGTGTTGAGGTCAATGTAACTATGAAGCCATTGAGAAGCGCTTTCGACATCGCCCATCCGTACAAGTTGTTGGCGTCCAGATAAGCGATGTATGTCGATTCCTCCTGGGGATCTCGACTTGAGTCCAGATATTTATTACTCGCTTTTCCATACCGGTGACTGCATTGGCACAATCCACCCCTTATCCCCCGTTCGATCATTAAGACCATATCATAGTCAGACAATAGATCTAATTGTACTCCCGTATACTTCAGCATGACATCCCAAGCGAGTCCGGGTGCCGTATAATACCAGGCCGGATCCAGCGAATATGCTCCCAAGCAGACATCTCTGAAATGTTCAAATATGTCGCAAAGGAGCATGACGTCTACCTTGAGGTAGAGTTCGCTGTACTCGGCCAGGGTTCTGATACTATATGTATCCCATACCGCTTGAGCATGCTGATAGTCATCGTCCGAGATGGGCATTTCATTTAATTGACTATAAAATGCCTCCTTCGGGGGCAGAACCGTCTCCCGAAGTTTCTCGAACGAATCCATGTAATCATAGGGGTACACTCCTTTTCTGATCACGAGGTCTAAATGATCGGCGGGGAAGAATTTAGCCGTCTCCTTAAAGTTAGGTTTGGGTAAATTCTTGGACAATCTATCGAGACTGGAGGCTAGGAAACGGAAGGAGTCCACAAACCTAACGGTTAAGGCGCCCACTGTCATTCCGAAGGAGATGTATTTCTCCTCAGAGTTGGGGATGATGTCAATACGGACTTTTTTCTTTTCTTCTTCATTTAAGTCACGCCCCAACTCTCGGACGATAAAGTGAGCGTCGTAACCGCTGAGATTGTGGAAGAGGACGGGAAGGAAACGTGGGGTACGGTAGAGGATATTGCATTTGAAATGTGCTGGACCACGATACATCCCTGTGATGTGATCGTGATCCATCACTTTCTCATTCTCAGAAGTGTATGGACGGGAACAAAGGTAGCAGGATTGGGATCGGAGATGGGCTTCCTTTTGCGATGGTGTCAGGGGTAGCATGAGCCGCTTCATGGAGTATATCTGAGACACCTTCCCGCCACTTCCTTGATATATGTCATAAATTTCGCCGCTGAATCCTCACCCGTGTAGATGTAGGGTTCAGTGGGAAAATCTACGGGCAGCGAGTGGCGTGGGATGTTTTCTGCAATTTTCACATGTACACAGAAACTCACCGGAAGGTGTCTCTGGTAGGGAGTCGTCTGTGAGGATCTCGACTCTCCCGGTTGAATCTTTTCTAAAATTGATTCAAAATCTGCATATACGACAAAGGGAATCCTCACTTGTCGTTGGATGTTGATAAACGATATACTCTGAGGATTCCCCTCATCGTCGCAGGCCGGGAGTACGATTCGAGTAGGTTTATTTTCCCCACAATACTCCATGTGCTCCCTCACCCGCTCAACGATGTCTCTACCATCTAAATTGAAGTGGGTGAAACATCGCTTGCAGACGTGTTTTCCGCCACGGTACTTGGAGATCTGCGAAGCCACTAATTTGTTGAAATCTTTTATATAAGCGTAGTGGCTTCGTCCATCATCCGTTGTCAGAAGAAGGAGATCACGATGATCAGCCTTCTCCTCTTTAACCACTTTCAGCGGATACACGTCTCCGGTCTCTCCAATGGCGAAAACGTTGACACTGATGTTATTGTGTCGCTCAAAGGTTTTCACCTCATGGAGAAGAGTGGGGAAGGAAATGCACTCAAAGTTGTATCTGTGTTGCAAATTTTCATATTTCCTCACTCGTTGTGGATTATCACCATCGACGACGAGATGTGACAATATTGCATACTTGAAACACTGCTCGTCATTATTTTGGACATTTATAATAGCTTTTTTAGCTGCTATTTTAGGCGGAAGTGCTATATAGCTGGAGGCGCCTAAAGGTCTAAATCGATTTACTTTCAAGAGAAGACCGTCAAGACCTTTAAGGAACCAACCGCTCCCCTTCATCGCCATCTCTTCCATCTCGGTAGCCATCTTCGCATACATTCCGCTTAGACAATCCAAGACGGAAGAGATGTCGTAGATAGCTTTATTTTTGGTTTTGAAGGCACGATCGCACGTCTCTCCTTTGACGTTTTCATACGTAGCCTCCAATATCAAATTAAACTTTAGGGGAGCGTCTGATTCCGACCAAAATTCTGAAATCAATCGATATAGAGTATCGGTCTGATTGCAGAGAAATTCCACTGCATCGATTGGTTCAGAACATGGAAGGAAAAAAGTTTTGAGGTCTCCTCCAAATGATGTTTCTATCTGAAATAGAGACCCCATAGCCGCCTCCAACCGCCTTCGCTTTGTCATGACGAGCGGTGTTTCTGGTTGACAGCGACGTACATGCTTTCTGCACTGCGCTTCAGAATTAAAAATCTTATCGCAGGAAACACATGTACGCCGTGTCTGAGTAGCCAGACATGACATTTCATGACGGACTTTGTTAGACTCCCTACTAAAAACTCTATCACAATACTGACACTTATTTAATGACGACATGATAAAAAATATAAAGTTAATTTAAAATGAAATAACTAAAACTCTAACTATAAAAATATTATATAAAGAAAAAATCAAAATTAATTGAAAACAAAAGAATTAATCTTAATTTTTAAAAAAATTATTATACAATTAAAAATAATAGAAAAACTAATATAGAAGAAAAAAATTAAACAATGAGAAAATTAAAAAAAAAAACGAATTGAAAACTAATATAGAAGAAAAAAATTAAACTATGTGAAATTTAAAGACGAATTGAAAAAAAAAATTAAGCAAAAAATTAAAATTGAAAACAAAAGAGTTAATCTTAACTTTGAAAAAAAAATATTAAACAGTTAAAAAAATTAAACAATGAGAAAATTAAAAACGAATTTATAAACTGATATGGCTCAAAGAGATAAAACCACTCCAACCAAAGAGAATAACAGGTTTAAAAAAAAAATCAACTCACACGTATCCAGAAATGTTGCAACTAGCACGATGAGATAATGAGGAAGAGCTCCGCAAAACGGCCCTATTTATAGAAGGAGAATACTCGAATCTGATTGGCTGTGAGGTTCTCCCACCACCCGCCATAGTTCCTCCTCTACCGATCATAGTACCCCCTCCCACCCGTTATGAAGCGAGCATGAGTCGACCTGCTCCTATTCTATTCAGGCAGGTTTGAGCAAGTCGAAGAGGGTATCAATAACATATAAAATAGGATTAGTGCTAATTAAGAATTAGTGTTAATTAGGGATTAATTAATATTTATTAATAAAAATTTACTGCATCGTGTTCGAAGTTATCAATACAGACTCGTGTACTTTGAAAATATTTCAAAGCTGTGAAAAGGTTTAACCTCTTTGGCCAGCGTGATAGTCGTTTCGATTTGTTAATATATTTTAGAGATTAAAATTCGATAGGAACTTAATGGATTAAAAGTTAATCCTTTTAAGACCATTATTTAACTATCGGAGAATAAAAATACGTAGAACATTGACGAGTTAATCCTTTTAAGACTATTATTTATACTATCAGCTATTAAAAATATGTAGTACATTGAAAAGTTGTTTTGTTTATGTTTCAGCGAGATAAGAAAGGTTTGGGATTAAGAGCTCAAAGTCCAAAAGCTGTTATAGGATTAAGGAGCCCTATAATTTATTTATGTTAAAGGGATTAGCAGTTCAAAGTCCAAAAGCTATTTAAATATTAGGAAGCCCTACCATTTATTTATGTTTTAGAGATAAACAATTCAAAGTCCAAAAACTGTTATAGGATTAAGGGACTATGCTATTTATTTATATGTTAGAGATAAACAGTTCAAGGTCCAGCAGTTATTACAGAATTAAGGAACTATGCTATTTATTTATATGTTAGAGATAAACAGCTCAAGGTCCAGCAGTTGTTATAGGATTAAGGAAATCTACTATTTATTTATATGCTAGAGATAAACAGTTCAAAGTCCATAGTTGTATTTCACCTGGACATCATCCAACTTGTCTATACAAGATGCAACCTGTTTACATGTTGATACAGTTACATATTGTAAAGTTAATGTAAACATTGAGAAGGTTGCACAAACGCGAAAACAATTTGAAGGTTATGTAACCTTTAAGAAGGTTACAGAGTATAAAGAGGGTGCCTGATCCTTCATCGTATAGGTTATGATTATATAACCGTTCGTTGGGAAGGTTAGCGACTATAAAGTGAGTAACTGACCCTTTAACAAAACCTCAAGTCTCTCAAACTGTAGAAAAACAAAATGGCGGTCGGGCACACTCATGCTCTATAAGGTGGGTACCTAACCCTTCAACAAAACCTCAAGTCTCTCAAACAGTAGAAAAACAAAATGGCGGCATAAGAAAAAACAAAATGGCGGTTGGGTACACTCATGCTCTATAAGATGGGTACCTGACCCTTCTACAAAACCTCAAGTCTCTCAAACTGTAGAAAAACAAAATGGCGGCGTAAGAAAAACAAAATGAAGGTCGGGCACACTCATGTTCTATAAGGTGGGTACCTGACCCTTCAATGGGTGGAGGGGGTAAATCTTGTGGGCGGAGATTAGGTCAGGAGGTTCCATGGGTCGCGTGACTGGAACACGTGACTAAAATATGCGGGCGGAGCATAGACCAGTAGGTGCCGCGGGTCACCTGACTGGATCCGTGTCTAAAATGGGGCGGGGCATAAGGGTCACGTGACTAAAATGGGGCGTGGCCTAACAGTTAAGGTTAGGTCGAGGTGAGACCACGTGGTGGTTAAGGTAGGGTCGAGGCAAGACCACGTGGCAGTTAAGGTTAGGTCGAGCTGAAAATTCAAATTCAAATTTCCCGCCATAGGTCACGTGACCAAATGCTCGCTTCTGATTGTCTGCTCAAAAAAGTGTGCCAGCTCCCCTATTTTCCCTCTACTCAAGTAGTTTTCGGTATGGAAATTTCGGCTGCATGTAGTATAGTCTCAGTGATAATTTCACAGCCTGTATCTACGTCGAGTCTAGTTGGGTCTGGTTTTGGTGTTACAATAGCTTCTTTGTATAGGTCCCAGTTAGCTTTTTTGATTATCCAGCGTGGATTCCTGTTGGCAATAGTAATTCTATTGGGGAATTGTAGGCGAAGAGGGAAGTGGTCACTTCCATATTGGTCGGGAAGTACATTCCAGTCTATTCGACTGAAGAGTGGTGGGCTGCAAATAGATAAATCTATAGTTGAGTAGGTGTGGTATGAGCTGCTGAGGTAAGTTGGTTCGCCTGTATTTAGTACTAACATACCAGTTCTGTCGATGAATTCTTCAATTATTTTTCCTCTGGTATTGGTATGTGGTGAGCCCCACTGTAGGCTGTGCCCGTTCAGATCTCCAATAAAGAGGACTGGTGGTGGTAGCTGAACAAAAAGGTTTCTAAGTTCGTCCAAGGTAATATTTTGGTCTGGAGGGATGTAGATGTTACATAAGGAAAATGTAGTAACAATGTATATTTGGATGGCTAATGCTTGTAATGGGGTGTCTATTTCAATTTTTTCTGAGTAAAATGATTTTTTTACGGCTATTATAACTGATTTATTATTGGACGTTCTTACGATAGATATCATGCCCTTTAAGTGAGAATTTATCAATAGGTTTCAGGCGGGTTCCTTGTAAACAGATACAAGTCGGGTTTTCTTCATAGAGTATTAATTTCATGTCATTATAGTGAGTTCTTATCCCGTTACTATTCCACTGGATGATAGACATATTGATTAATTAGATGAAAATGTGCTTGGGCCTGCATCGTTAGACTAACAGTCTGGGTTGAATGGTAATTGTGAGAAAACAAATAAATGAATAAATAAAAGAAAATTTAAAATAAAAATAATATTTAACAACGATAACAACGAATAACAACGAACGAATTAATAACAACGATATTTAGAAAATGAGAGAAAGATTGATAAAAAATAATAGCAACTATATAAAGAAAAAGAAAAAAAGTTTGATAAAAAATAATTAACCAGAAATGGATAAATAAGAGACTTAAATGTCCCATGCGTATATATATTTTTTGTAGGAAGCTTTATATTTACGTATAATATGGAGTTATTTGAGAATGTATTACGTAAATTGTTTGTAAATAATGCCCGATAATATTTTACACATAGAAGTGAACAGACTATTAATTTCTTTTTCTTCAAGCAGTCTGGGACATTTCAAATCTAGACTAGAGTGGTGGTTTCCACAATTTACACAGTTCGGAACGATTGAATCACATGGTGAACCATTATGTTCTGATTTTGCACTGTAAACACATATGGGTGTTTTTGAGCATTTATCAGCGAAATGTCCGAATTTTAAACAGGTTCTGCACCTAATTGGATTAGCTACATACATTTTTACAATTATTTTTTGAAATCCCACATGAATGATTTCTGGAAGAGTAGGCAATGAAAATGTAAGGATATATAAGTGTGTTTTCCTTTCGGTTCCTGTCTTTCTGGAAACTATTCTTTTAATTTCTTTAACATTATATTTTCCTAATTCTTCCAAAATTTAATTTTCCTCTACTCCATCTAGGTCTGTACAAAATATTACTCCCTTACTTATATTTAATTTTTCATGTGGACTTACTTTTATTTTTATTATAGAACCGAAATCTCTAAGTTTTAACAGTTTCTCAGATTGTTCTCTGGAGTTTTTTCCAACTAGAATTGTACCGTTTCTTAGTTTTTTTACGTTTTTAGGCTCCCCACCTTGTTTTTTTATTGATTTATAAATTAAAAATGGTGAGACTTTTTTAAGATCTCCTTCTTCATCTTTTTCAATTATTAAAAATTGATTTTTATTTTTAATTTCTGGGAATTCATTTATATTGGATTCGTTAATACTTTTCCAAAATCTTTTTATTCGTTTTTGATTTGGGAATCGAATATCAGGCGGTTTATTCATGTTTCTCTGTTTGGCTTGATATTACTATCGGTTTAGAAAGGAATAAAGTAAAAAAGAAAAAATACTAATTGACTAAATAAAATACTAGTTCTTCTTATAACTGATATTTCTGATAAAAAATAAAAATTTAAACTAAAAGAAAATGTTATTGGAATAAATTATAAATTATATCTATCACTTAGCTGGCTGGGCAAGCTGAGCTTTGCCCTCTTGTTAATTTGCAGCAGCACACCGATGTTTTCTCGATAACTGCTAAGACTCAACTGATTCCGAGATGAGATGGGGGCCAGCACATCGGACACAAACCGCTGTTCGACCACAGTGGTTCTTAGTGTGCCCAAATTTTTGACATCTATGGCATTGAACAATGCCCCTTCTTCCGACATATGGTTTCACGCTAAACCGGATGCGGTTGATGGAATACAGCTTCTCCATGTCCTCTAGTTTCACCTCAGCTGTTGTTGTGACCAGGATGAGGGGCAGGTCGGTCTTCCTCCCGTCCTTGTCGCTTTTCCTCATCCTTCTAACTTCTAGGATGCCTTGAAGTCGTTGACCTAGGTCGTGTTTGATGTTCTCTATTTTATGATCTATGTTCAGATCATAAATGACAAATTTCGTAGTCTTCGGCCCGTTCGACGAAGAGTAAGTATGGTACGGCCTATTTCTTACTCTGAGGAACTCGGTTATACTCGTATGCAGTTCCATCGATGACGGAAAAATACGGATTCCGTCCCTCGTTTTCTGGAGTTCAAAATCCTTGAACCCCGCAGCCTGCAGGTCCTCCACCGCCTTCACGGTGCTGATGACTCCGCTGACCACGATCGGGGAGGTTTCTGACGCACTTTTTTAGCACTACCGACACTATTACCGGCATTGTTGCTTAAAATAGAAAAGGTGTTTTCTGTACTTACAGAAAAGTGGGCTGGTTGATTGACTGCACGGCATGTCTTCTTGGCACGAACCTATTCGCCGTCGTCCGTCCTCGTCTTCATCGCCTCTTCTGACTTTTTGATCTTCCGTGCGGTCGACCTGGCTGGTACTGCTGCTGAGCTCGATGTAGTTGCTTCCTCCATCTCTGCAGTGGTGCACTTCACGAGTATAAGTAGGGAGGGGCCTTACCAGAGCAACGCTACCCTTACCCAATAGGGTAGCTGTCAAGGTATATTCCACGGGATACGTGTGGACCGTGACAGCTTGAGGGCGCTATCTAAGTAAGCAAGAAAGTTTTTAAGTTGCAATAACTAACGGTGTACAGGAAGATCCTGAGATGTTCACTGTTCAATGGCTGCTGCTAGACCTCCGTCAGCTAGTTTTTTTTTTTTTTTTTGTTCTTTTTTTTCCTAATCCCTTAAACAAAAAAGAAGATTAATAAAACAAATAATTAGATAAATTATAAACTGGATGTACTTTACCTTTTACTACCTGTTGGTATTTGAAGGTCTGATGAATATATACAATTGGAATGATATTTCTCAGTCAGGAAATTTTCTCATTATTTAGAGGTGAGGGTCCTCTTCTAGTTGTTTGTTAAATAAAAAATACCTACTACTAAAAACTATATACAAGATTAATAATGATAATATTTACAATATTTGCATGGTTATATTTACAAAGGATGGATATAAGAGAGTGGTGCTGGTTTGGGACTAGGAAGTAGGCAGGACGGGGCGATGGGATAGGATATTGGGAGTGGGGGTGCTTTAGAAGCAGATTAAAGTATGGTGTTGACCGGGTTGAGTGGTCCCTTTCGGCCCTGCCATCTGGCAGGAAGGGAGGATGGGGTGATGGCGCGGAAGAGTGGGTTAAATGAGGCAGGGATGTTGTCAAAGAACTTTATGTGTCTCCTTGTGATGTGCTGTTGAACAGTGTCGAGTTGTAATTCATTGTGAATGTGTGCCATGTTCCGTCTTTCGAGAGATGTTCGTTTTGTGATTTTTTGTAGGACGCTGTTTTGGTATGTTTGGAGAGACTTCAGGGCTGAGGGTTATAGGTAGTGCAGGATGGGGGCACCGTGAAGCAGTGTAGGCCTAAGGATGGCTTTGTAGATCAGGATCTTGAGTCTGAGTGACAGCCCTGGTGAATAGAGTAAGTGATTTAGTTGGTGTGTAGTGGCTTTGGCTATCTGTATCCTGTGTGAGCTGTAATTTGTGTGAGCTGTAAATGATAGGTGTGATTCCAATTTCATACCGAGGTATGTTAGCTGTCTTTTATTCTGTATGGTTTGTCCATTCAGTTTTGGTTGTTGTTTGAGTGTTTTCTTGTAGGAAAATGTGATTGCATCTGTTTTTTGTGTGTTTATGTGGATATTAATGTTTTTAAGTTGGTCTGTGATTTTTTGGGCTACTGTTTCAGCCTTGCGCATGGCGTGGTCTGCATTCATGCTTGCTTTGTATCGTCAGCATAAGCAGCGATTTGAACATCGTCAATCTTTTTCCCTACTATATGGGCTGTATATATGTTGAAAAGGACTGGCGCAAGGACCGATCCCTGGGGAACACCACAGGTAACTGGGCGCGGGGTGGAGATCTCAGTTTTGACACGGACAGAAAATGTCCGGCCACTGAGGTATGAGCCAATTATGTCGACCAGTTGGTCCGGGAATCGGTGAAGCCGGAGTTGATCAATTAAGGTGGAGTGGGATACAGAATCAAATGCCTGTGTGCAATCTAATGAGATCATTGCTGTAGCAAGATTCTTATTGAGGTTTTTAGCTATATCATACTGCAGTTTTGCTACGTGATGATAGCAGCTAACGCCGCGAGATAACCCGGTTTGTTCCGGGGGGATGATGTCATGTGTGTCGCAGTGTTTTCGGATGTGGATAAGAATAAGTTTCTCATATATTTTTGAGACGTGGTTGAGGAGACTGATGGACCGGTAGTCTTCCGGTACCGCTCCTCGTTTTTTGGGTTTGAGAAGTGGAACAACTATAGCATGTTTCCACTGAGTAGGGTAATATCTCAGGCGTGAGCATGAGTTGAAAATATTGAGGAGAAACATATGGGCTTTTCTGGGGTGTTGTTTGAGTAGGACATAGGGTATGTTGTCCTCTCCTGTTGATTTGTTTCCCCTCGTATTTCTCAGAGTTGCAGTCAGTTCTTTATAGGAGGAAAATATGGTTTGTGTTAAATCAGTCTGTGGACTGTGGTTGTATGTGGTGTTGGTACGTGCTGAGTCTCTATCGACGTAATAGTCTGCAAGTATGGTAGCCTGATCTGCGGGTGTGAGAAGCTCATCGCCTCGTTGTATTTTCACCGATTTTGATTTGGTGTTGTGGCTTCTGACTAGTTTCCAGAAGTTTTTGGGTTCGTAATGGGTACGGCGTAATTGTTCGTGCCAGAGGGATGTTTTCCACTGCGACATTAGAGAGGTGATTTGTCTGGTAAGACTGTTTATGACAGGTCTGTATGTTGGGTCTTTAGTCCTATACCAGCAGTTTTTATGTTGTTTCTCTGTTTAATTAGTGCGAGTATGTGTTTAGGTGGCTGGCGTAGGTGAATGGGAGTGGGATTGAACGTGGGTATCGAGGTGTAGGCGGCATCGCGTATGATGTTTTGGAGGGTGTTTAAGGCATTGTTTATGTCTTGAGTGTTTGTGAGAGGTGTGATGTTGGGTGTGTTAGTGTAGACTGTGTTCTTGTATAGTTTCCAGTCTGCCTGTGTAAAGTTGTATTTGTGTTCTGTTGGTGGGATTCTTGTTGTGTCACGGCCGAGGTGATAAATGACGGGGATGTGATCATTGTCGCTGAAGTCTGTTGTGCAATTTGTGAATCTGTGTGATTGTTGTGTGAGTAGCAGATCTAGTGTAGATGTGTACGCTGGGTTTGAGCGATGTCTCTATGTGTAGGCGTTGGGGTGTATGACTGTGTATTTTGTTTTAGTGAGGTGAGTACCTAATGCATTTGGCTTTGTGCAGTTCCAAGTGTGGTGTTTAGCGTTTAGGTCCCCTACGATGATATGTTGTCTGTCTGTTTCGGTTTCCCGTAAGAGTGTTTTGAAAGTGTCGAGTTGTGCTCCCGGTCTTCTGTATATACATGTGATTTTGTATGTGTGTTTAAGTTTTACTTGTACAGTGACGGCTGTGTGTTTTTCGTCATTGAGTGTATTATTGTTTATCAGTTTAGAGGGGACGTCATAACGCACCAGAAGTGCAGCGCCACCGTGAGAGGTTTGTGAGTCCAGTCTGTAAGTGTGGTAACCGCGAAAGTGTATTCGCGTTTGCTTGTTTAGTTTTGTGTCTGACAGTGCGACAACTGATGGCCTATGAGAGGCCAGGAGGGATTCCAGCTCGAGCTTACGCTTTACGAGCCCTGTTATGTTATAGTTAAGGATAGAGTGTCTATCCATTAACTTTAGGGGCGAAGGCTTGTTGGAGCACGAGGTTAAGCGTTCTCATGAGGGTGTGGAAAATAGCCTTCATGTCGCTAAACATGGCGACTAGGTTATCAACCCATGGGGGTTGATCCGTGGACGGCTGAGGAGTTGGGGGTGGGGGTGTGGTTGCGGGTGCGGGAGTTGGTGTGGGGGTGGGTTGTCCGTTGAATAGAACACCGGCGTTTTGTTTGACCTTTGTTTCCTTCTTTTTAAGAAGGATTTGCCTTTTTGGGCAATCACGGTATGAGGCCACATGAGGGCCACCGCAGTTTGCACATTTGGGTGGGGTGTTTTTGGTGCATTCGTTCGTTTCGTGGTTATCACCACAACGAACGCATTTTATAATGCGCCCACAGAAATTTTTGGTATGACCAAATTCCTGGCAATTGTGACACTGCCTGGGACCGCTTATATTTCTCAGTTTTTCAACTGAGTATCCCATATGGTCGATTGGACCAATTTCTTCAATAACCTGTAGGGTGACAGTTTCGTCAGTGGTAACAATTATGAGTGGGAGGTTTCTTTTATTCCCGCTCTCATCAGTTTTTTGCATCCTCCAGATGCTTTTGAACCGGGGTGGGCGGGCTTTGAGGGCATTTTCTATAGAGTTAACTGAGTGATTAATGTCGAACCCTTTTATAATATATTTTCTGAGAGGCTTAGTGCCTCTTTGGGCATAGGTGTGGTAGTCGATATCATCTGACTGGTTTAGCACACATATGGTGGCGTCGTAATCAGCCTTTGTGGTGGTAAAAATTTTATTTTCGTTCTGATTAGAACGGATAATAAAAGTTGTAATATTAGCCTCTAAGACGTGTTTTCGTAATTCCACCGTCCACCGTGGTCGGATGACAATTGGAGCCGGTTTGTACGGCTTTTGATTGGTTGGTGGGGTAGCGTTGGTGGGGGTAGCTTGGATGGGTGTACCTGGTTTTGAGGTGGACGGGCCGCTAAGTGCGGCCTTCGCTGTCAGTAATCGGAATGAATTTCCGTTTTAGTTTTAAGCTAATAAGAGGGGGCGAGTTAGTTGATGATGAAGTTGAAGCAACTTCATCTAGAGCCATTGGGGAAGGTTTGGGTAGTGTCGTCATTTTATAAATAAAATAAAAAACTAAACTAAATATAACTATCACTTTACTTAATAAGTAAAAGTGTACTCACGTGACAGGAGCACCAGGACGGACCGAACGAAGGCACCACGAGGAGTACCAATCACAGGCCCTATCGAGCACCAGCTGTCACTATGGAGAAATTCTTCAGCACGCCAGAGAGGTTTTCAAGAGAGATCTGTCTTCCACGACTGCTAGCTGTGAACTGAACTGACTGGTGTTAAATCACAAGCCACTAGAACTGTCACTGAAAAAGGGATGGACCGTAACGGAGACATTTATATGTTATCACTTTGGCTGCTAGCTGACAGATCACGCCATGCGCAAGGCCGAAATAGTAGCCCAAAAAATCACAGATCAATTTAAAAACATTAATATCCACATAAACACACAAAAAACTGACGCAATCACCTTTCCATACAAGAAAACACTCAAACAACAGCCAAAACTGAATGGGCAAACCAGTCAGAACAAAAGACAGCTCATACACAAAAGACAGACATACCTCGGTATGAAACTAGAATCACACTTGTCATTCACAGCCCACACAAAACACAGAATACATATAGCCAAAGCCACAACACCTTCATGGTGCACCTTCAAGCGGACCCACCTTCAAATACTCACAGGTAGAATAAGGTAATGTATGTATTCTGAATCATAGTTTTTACTTGCATGATGTTATAATGTTACTAATTTTATGTTTTTTCTTTTGTTTGAGGGATCCGGAAAAAAAAAAAAAAAAAGGATTATTAGTACTGTTAACTTTTTTTCGTCTATAGCGGTATGTATATCACTAGTGATTTTGATGAGGGCGGATTAAGTGGAGAAGATGGATCGGAAACCAGATTGGAGAAGATCAAGTAGTTTGGAATTTTCGATGAAACTAGATATTTGAAACGGTCTGGAAACTAGAGGTTTGGAAAGGCTAGAGAGATTAGGTATTGGGATATAGTCTTTAGGAGATGTTGGATTGGAGGTTTTCAGGGCTGAACTAAAGCTTTTTTCCAGAGGGTAGAAAATACTGAATTTTGGAGGGAAAAAATATATATGAACATGTAAGATTTCGGGAAGGCATAATTTTAACAATTTGGCGGGTATTCCATCAAAGCCTATTGAATTGGTCTGAAATTTTACCATGGAGGAAATTAGATCAGTAGGAGAGATGTCGGAAATATCAAAATTACTGGAGCTAAATGATGGAACTGTGGAAATGTGGGAAGAAGAGGATTGAGAACTGTTGAAGGAGGCAAATAAAAAGTATGAGTTTAATTCATCAGGTTGTACGCATGACGTTGCGTCACAAATCATAAACCGAATGAACTGCTGGTAGATCAAGAACACGTCATATGAATGTGATACACGTTTTTATGAAATTTTATATGATCGCGTTTACCAAGTAAGGCGTTTCATGAGACTAGTTGCTCAGCAACAACAGGGAGAAAATAAAAATTCAATTCTTTTGTGGGTTTTTTTTTTTCACTCTGAGAACTCACTTTGTCCACAAGAAACACCTATTGTTTATTGTCATTATTTGTTACAGCAATTATACTAGAATTTTCGAAGAAAAAAAATTCCATTGGCTTTCACTCAAGTTAGAAATGTTATTTCTGTGATATTGAGGAAAATGTAGATTCCATAAATTTTATACTTATATTGAAATCTGAATCATATATCCAGTACTACGAACATCATATTGTTAAGGAAAATTCGACAACTATCCCAGAAATATTTTCGAAGAATGTCTATTCTGACGCAATTGCTGTGGAAACTGTTCTTTTAATATTTTCAACCACAGCAAACTCGTGAACTTTATGTGTAAGATAATTTGGTTATTGTTAAAGTCAGTTTACAGTGAATTGTGCTAGATGTATAGATATCAGTTGACATCCGCATGATGGTATAGAAGGATCAATCTAATTTGGGATTGATAAATTATTTGCCACTTCTATAAATTTGTTTTATTGAAAACTAGTTTCGAATGTTAAACATTCATCCTCAGTTCAAGGTTTAAATGGATTATATCAAACAGAAAAGTTTGAAATGGTTTCTTCTCGCATTGAACTAACAATGCGAGTTTTTAGTTCTAGGCGAGAAGAAACCAGTACAAACTTTTCTGTTTGATATAATCCATTTAAACCTTGAACTGAGGATGAATGTATAAAATTCGAAACTAGTTTTCAATAAAACAAATTTATAGAAGCGGTAAATAATTTATCAATCCCTAAATATATATATACATTTTAGTTGTCGAATATATATATATATATATATATATATATATATATATATATATATATATATATATATATATATATATACATATATATACTTTGAACTTAATTTATATCATGTATGTAGCTTCTAATATCGATTAGTTAGTAATGCATTATTTAATTTTCAAAATACAGGCAATTTAAAATGTATGGAGTATACAAGAATCACATTTGTAATTTTAATTTTAATTTTTATTATTGATATCAGAGTTAAGCTAAGACTAGTTAGCATATTAAAAACAGCTTGATATAATAAAATATACAAAATTATAATTTTATAAATGTAGAAAAGGTTAAAATACTGATAAGAAGTCAACAAATTATATTTATCTATAACGCAAATATAGGAAAAAAATATGATTTATTTACTTATATTTTACCAGTAAAAGAAAAGACCTTCAGCAAATTAATTTCCAAGTCCAGTACCAAAGACAGAACGAAATTACGAAATTTATATCAGCTATATATAGTCAAGCACAAGAAGAAGAAAATAAATAATTAATTTATTGTCCTTCGAGTTTTTTATTTATTATTTTTTAAATGTATTAATATATCTGTACTATATTTTTTTAAATAAGACCTGTTACGATTTAAGCGATACAACAACGTTATATTCTATGTAATGATGATGTACATACAACTTATTTAGTTACGATCAATTATACACAAGTACAAAAAAAAAATCTAATGTACACAAATATATAGCTTTCATAGGAGAAAAGAATATAGTCACTGTCTATCCTTAGTAATTAGATCTGCGATCAAAGACGCCATTTTCCTTTGAACATTATCTATTGCTTTTTTTTTTTTTCCGTTTTTCTTGCGTACGGAGAATATTATTACTACATAATGAACGCAATTCACTGTAAACTGACTTTAGCAATGCCCAAATTATCTTACACATAAAGACCACGAGTTTCCTTTGGCTGAAAATATTAAAAGAACAGGTTCTACAGCAATTGCGTCAGAATAGAGACTAATATTCTTTGAAAATATTTCTGGGATAGTTGCCGAATTTTCCTTAACAATATGATGTTCGTAGAACTGGATATATGATTCAGATTTCAATATAAGTATAAAATTTATGGAAACTACATTTTCCTCAATATCACAGAAATAACATTTCTAACTTGAGTGAAAGCCAATGGAATTTTTTTTCTTCGAAAATTCTAGTATAATTGCTGTAACAAATAATGACAATAAACAATAGGTGTTTCTTGTGGACAAAGTGAGTTCTCAAAGTGAAAATAATACAAAAGAATTAAATTTTTATTTTCTCCTTGTTGTTGCTAAGCATCTACTCTAATTAAACGTCTGACTTGGTGAACGCCATCATATAAAATTTCATAAAAACGTGTAACACATTCATATGGCGTGTTCTTCATTTAGCAGCAGTTCATTCAAGAGATGATGGAGCTCCGGCTACCACTGTTTGTGATTTGTGACGCAACGTCATGCGTACAACCTGATGAATTAAACTCATACTTTTTATATGCCTCCTTCAACAGTTCTCAATCCTCTTCTTCCCACATTTCCACAGTTTCCCATCATTTAGCTCCAGTAATTTTTATATTTCCGACATCTCTCCTACTGATCTAATTTCCTTCATAGTAAAATCTCAGTCCGATTCCACAGGCTTTGATGGAATACCTGTCAAATTAACATCAGTATATATATATATATATATATATATATATATATATATATATATATATAAATATATATATATCGGCGGGTAAGGGTGGTTGAGCGGGTTAATGTGCTTGCAAAAGCGCACCTACTTAAAAACCCAAAGGTTGTGAGTTCGAGACTCGGTCCCTGCATTCCTTTAATTTATTTTAATTAATAATTGATTTAATTCTTCAAGCAATTAATCATCCCTCCCTCGGGCCGTCAGTGTGAGGCCCGTCAGCCTACTGCAGGCAACTAACACCAGGGTCTGAGTTGCCTGCAGTAGGCTGACAGTAGGAGTGATGACTCTACCCCGTGTGCCTAAATTGTGAATCGCGCGTTGTGATTTTCCAGGACGTAAAATAAACGCCCAGAGGTTTGGTTCATGGAAGGTCTGCTTCGGAAAAAGAAATATAGGTCCTCGTGCGCCTGCTAACCCTGAAGAGCCATAATTCGTGGGTCATGACCGGTTTTTTTCACTGTCCTTGAACCCGAGTGAGTCGGTAGGAAGGATACTGCCGAATTGGCCCCAAAGAGACAGGTAATGGAGATATGGATAGCCTGCCGCTGCGCCATGGAAAACATGGTTCGTGGCAACGTGAGATTGGATGACCCCCCTCCAGTGTGTGCTCCCGCAATCAATAAAGGTCTGTAAGAATATCACATCGCGCGGCCAAAGATCTCCATGGTCTATAGTGTCAATAGAAAAAAAAAAAAAAAATGTCATAGATATGCAGCTTTTGGTTGCTCTTGTGTCATCCATCCTGTGAACATGTTCTAACTATTTCAGACGCTGCACTTTTATAAACATGTTCACTTTCAGTTACTGATAGAACTGGTATATTTCTTTGTTCGTGCTCATTCTCCATCTTGCTGTTTCTTGCACTGGTACGAAGATAAGCAAGAGAATTTTTCTTTCAAACCTGTCAATTTTGTCTGCAGCAGATTTGTTGAATGTCCATGTTTCAGATGCATAGGTTATAACAAGTCCAACAATTGTCTTATGTAGCCTTATCTTCGTGGTTCAGTTCAGCTGCCTACTTCTTTATAGATTAAGCAGAATAAAATATGCTTTTTTTCCTGCAGTTAATTTTGCTCTTATCTTCCCATCTTTATTTGTATCTTCGTTGATAAAAGATCCAAGAAAGCTGAAATAGTTCACCACTTCCAAGGTATAGTCACTGACGACACATATACGCTGAGGATTTTCCGGTTTCTTTCTCCTTTGGTTTTTCCTTCGTTCACTCTGTGAACCACACGCCGAGCTCCTTCATCAAGCTTAATGATTTTTTCCTTCGCGCAAGTCAGAGATCTTCCAATGATCATCAACTCATAGATATATGCCAATATCTTGCTTTATATAGTTCCTCCTGGGTCTAATTCAGCTCGTTTCGCGGTGCTTTGGAGAACAACATTAAATAAAAGGAGAGTTAATAGGTCTCCTTGTCTCAGCCCATTCCCTGGAACATTAAAATGATTCCGATGGCCCTCACCTGGTTTCAACAGTCATTCGTTCCTTAACATAGTACACCTAGTTGGTCTGATCAGGTTAGATGGTCCTCCAATAGTGATTTATAACGCTCACCTGCTGACAGTGTCATATGCAGTCTCCAAAACCACGAATATCATCCATATAAGCCTTCCGAACTCTTTCTTCTTCTTAGAGATCCACCTAATAGAAAAGATCTGGTCTACTGTGGATCTGTTGCGACAGAAAACCTCCTTGGTAATCTCAAAGTTTTCTTTCTGCATAAAGAGCAATCCTCCAATAAAGCGCAACAGAGAAGACCTGCAATTTTGAGAAACATGATTCATACATGTTTCAAACATGATTCATACATGATTCAAACATGATGTTCCATTTTCTTTTAAAATTGGCAATATTTGGCCAATTTGGCCACTATTGGCACTATTTGATCATTCATTAGGGATTGCTTTTTCTTCCAACATTTGTGCTATTAATTCTTGGAGTGCTGCTGCAATCTCACAATTTGTCTCTTTGAAAAGTTCCGCTGGAAGAACATCTGTCCAAGGCGTCTCATTGTTTTTCATTACCGCTACTATATCCATAATCTCCTCTCTGTTAGGTGGTAAACCTTCATCACAGCATTCATTCACGAATACCTAATGAGAGACACAATGAGACCACCATTTTGTGAAAATACGAACACATCCCAGACATCGAAGAACATTGTACAACATACAAACTATACACGTAACTATACACCAGAACAAAATACAGTATACCTTTCACCATGGCCGAATCACTTACAGATAATAACGACAAAATCCAGAACACATTTCAATTCATAAAAGCTATTCAAATTTTTTATAAAGTGTAATTATCTTACCCATAATTGTAAAAATTCATTCATCATTGTATATACTTTAATTTTTCATTAATTAATAATTAAGTAATTATTAATTAAGGTGCTAATGATGCGCTTGGGTAGTTGCGGAATGTTATAAAACAAATAAATAAACAACGACCCACTCCACACTACGCTTGTCAGCTTGATAATAGTTTCTTCGATTCAAAATTCTCTGAGCTATGCTAAAAAATCCAAAACTAAATCTGTTCAACAATCGATATGATCAAATATTATCATGATATTGATTTAGGTTTTTAATCATTTTGGTAATACCGAAAATTAAAAAAAAATCTGGTGCGGTGCGCGCATCACAGAACTTTTCCTTACCATTCTATGATAAATATCTTTTAAATTTAATTTTAAAAAGTTCACATAAACAATGCTTGAAATAAACTCAGCAGCATTCACTTCTTCACATCTTCTCCCATTTCAGTACAATAAAACAGTTTTTCAAACAATTTTAGTACAACAATTCTGTACACTACCTATATATTTTAACTTCGTCAAGTTGCAAATATATTTTAAAAGTTTCGGTTTAGTTTTCATGGAAATATTTTCTTTCCATTAAATAATATGAAAGTAGAAATTATTAAGTTAATTTTCGCTTTTGCATTCTTAAATTACTTTATTACAGAGTATATTGGTGGGAGGAGGTTCGGAGAAGATCCGCCTCCTTTCAGATGCGCTCAGTTATCCATCTAGGGTCTTGTGCTCCTCATAAAATACGCTGTATGAGAAAATTGTAATATCCATGATATAATTACCATTTCCGGTTAGTCCGATGCGCTGTATCTTTGCTAATACTGGTCCGATTTTGATAATTCTTTTTTGTTTTTTAGATAATTTAATAACCTTTCATACAATTCTATACATAATTTACTATAAATTGCATGTTTTTAAAGTTAAGCGCAAATAAAATATTCTTTTCATCATAACTTTTTTCGCTGCATTTCCTCGGTGATATACTACATAAATGAAAAGTTAAAGGCCTTTAAGGAGAAGACATTAGAGCAAGTTTCATCAAAATCGTTGGAGACGTTTACGAGAAAATTGTAAAATTCCTGATATAAGAGCTACATCCGGTTGGTCCGATGCGCTTTATCTTTGCTAATACTGGTCCGATTTTGATGATTCTTTTATCGTTTTTTATATCATTTAATTACCTTTCATACAATTCTATACTTAATTTACCATAAAATGCATACTTTTTAAGTTATGCGCAAATAATATATTCTTTTCATCATAACTTTTTTCCCTCCATTTTCTCGTTGATATACTACATGCATGAAAAGTTAGAGGGCTGTAAGGAGAAGACATTAGGAAAGTTTCATCAAAATCGTTAGAACCGTTTTCGAGAAAATTATAAATAATTGTAATATCCATGATATAATTACCATTTCCGGTTAGTCCGATGCGCTGTGTCTTGGCTATTATTGGTCCGATTTTTATGATTCTTTTTTTGTTTTTTAGATAATTTAATAACCTTTCATACAATGCTTTACATAATTTATAAAATGCACACTTTTGAAGTTATGTGTAAACAAAATATTCTTTTTATCTTAAAGATCGCATTGCTGCAGAAAATAACAAAAATCCTTTGGAGCTTTCATTGAAGAACTGAAAAGTTATATTTAAGTACCATAAGGAAATTCTAGATCTCATCTGAGGCCACCTCCACTATCGGCGGAGACAGACTATTGGTCCTCCTGACCCAGATTTCAATGAAGTCGGTTCTACATAAAGATTATTCAAACGTCAATATCGTCATATCATTTCAATCCCTTTTTTAACTTGTAAGAAATATAACTATAAGAACCATACACAGTCAATCCAATTGTATATTCCGAAGTGTTTTAGTTTATCGTAAACTACAAACACAGATAAAGAAAGTATTGGAATAGTAAAAAGAAAAAAAAATCAGATACTTCTAATTTTCTTCGATTATATTGTTTGTAATTTATTTAAGCGTTTGATTTGTCATTACAGCGTCTACATGCAGTGTATCTTATATTGCTACATCGTGTTGCACTATGGTGAGTATGCATTGGTGAGTATTATATGCAATGGTACTTTGAATATTATGATGAGAAAAAACCTTTTAGGCTAAACGATATGCATAGTCCAGACAAATTTGTCCCAAAACAGCAAAGGTCGACCCATTCCAAATCAACCAACTAAATTTAAAAAGGTTGCTGACAAAATTTATTATTTTTTTTTTTGCCTATGTCTAATTTTTTAGGAGTCCAGCTTTTTTTTTTTTTTGAAGGTCCATTAGTATTCGTGTCAACCTATTTTTCATTTTACAGAGATTTGCGTTAAGCTCTGTAGCTCCTTGGTTTTTGAAAATATTTCGTTCAAACAAAAACCAGGTGGAAAGCATAAAATATTTTCTGTCCAGTATCCATGCCTCTACTTAATTATCAATAAACCAAAAAAAAAAAATATAGGTAAATGTTAATTTTTTCAAAACAAAAATTTCCTCTTCTAAAATTAAACATGTTAAAGATAAAACAAAGACGAACCTTCAATTTTTTATTTTCAGGATATGGTGCTTATAGTACACTACTTCCCTAATGCGTTTCAATCCTGAGAGTTACATCCTGGTTTGCATAATAGATCTTATTTAGCTAAAATCAGGTATTTGCAATCTGAAATATCTAAGGAGGCACATGCTTTAAAAATCCAAAATTTTCAGAAAGCATTTTTTTATTATGTTGTAAAAGTGGTTAAATTTAATCATTGAGACTTTAGGGAACTTTTTTAATTCCCAAGTCTTATGGCGGTGGTGGATAGGAACTCTTCCGATTGTACTGTTTTTGCCTGGAAAACTTATATGAATGAAAAAAAAAAATATACAAATTAATGAAATCAGAAAAAATCCAAAATTTATTTGTATCATTTTCGATCCAAATGCCTAAGCTTAACCATCTCAAATGTAGATCATTTTATTTTAATTCAATGCCTTCAGAAAATTCTGTAATTTTATATTCATTTTAGTCAACACAAACTTTGTAGAATGAGCTAACTACCAACCAACGTCTGTCCTACAGTATCTTTAATAGTGTTCCGCTGATCCCTGTTGATCAGATCGGCAACTAGGACTTCATGTAATTTTCTAATTTTTTATTATTGTATAAATCTAGTCCCAAATTAAGCCATACATATTACTAAAAAATAAGAAAGTACCTGTCAATTATAAAACAGACTCTAAAACACTAGGCACCCATCATGATGAAATAATAAATAAAATAAAATTAACACTATTCACAATAATAAAATTTAATATATAATTATACAGTAATGGAAATTGGTTACAACGGAAAGATAAATTTTAATATAATGAGTGGTGGTATTTCAGAGCTAATATATTGATGTTTGTTAGTTGAGTACTTGGAATATAACAAAAATAACCTTAAGTCTAAATAAGATACATTTAAAACACAATAGATAAGTAAGAAATAATGACTTTAATGAAGCCATATGACGAAATAGTGTTTCTATGGATAATTATATACAAGCTGAAACGTGATTTATTAATTTATTGAGATGCATATTGTATGTATATATAAGTGTTGTATACAGATATTATTAGAAAATCCATTTAACTAATTTAATTAATACGCAACCTCATTAAAAAAAAAATCGGGACTTAAAATTTCTTATCTTTATCCTCAATAGCCCCATCAAAGATTCTCTTTTTGAACTAATCAAAGATAGAGATAATAATCGAATACACAATTCAGTCATAAAAAAATCAGCTGTTGAGATGAAAAACGACCCTCTCATCCAAGAAATTGGAAAAACTATTAAATAAGAATTCGCAAACAAATATTCGATAGTGAATAATTATTTTTTATATTCGAAAAATCTAAATAATGATTCATAAAAATGACCGATTTAATTTTCATGGAAAATTCAATCCACTCATCGACTCTATTTTTTGTTTTTCAAATCCAATTAAGGTTTACATCATTTTGATCCATAGACCATACGAGTTCTAAATGAATTTGTAATCAAAATGGTTTCATTAACAATAGTTTCCCATGAGTTGACCACTAAGCAGGTACCAGATCTATAAAATTTTGTTAACAACTAATTAAAACCCAAATGACCACTGTTTCATTAAAATAATTGTTATTTGCGATGGAAGGTAGATATATTACAGAAACCCTAAGAAAGTTAAAGAAAGAAGGTTAAATTGCAATCAGCCTGCTGTGCCAATCGCAAAGCAAGGGCAAATCGAAAAAAAATCCGTGAGCAGTGGAACTCCGTCACTAAAGTCATAATTTAACTTTAAAAACTATATTATAAAACGGGAGAGTAAGAAAAAAATTGAGACCCACAAAAGACAGTTCCCTAACAAATCGAAATTTACGCGTACTTTCGTTATAAGGTTCTGTATCTCCGCCAACCTTCGATACAAAAAAAAATTTATATATATTTTTAAAAATCGAAAAACACAGGGTTTGGGGAAACCAAGTCGATACCCCTAAAAAATACTTCCGCAACACCAACTCAATTCACATACAAATTTTCAGCCCTATAAACTAATTTTCAGCATTTGAACTGTTGAAATAGCCATATCTTTGCTAATACTGGTCCGATTTCGATGAAACTTCTTTTGTTTTTAGGTAATTTAATTCCCTTTCCAATGGAACAGGGTTTGAGCTCCCTAACTGGGAGAGGTTTCAAAGGTGCGCAAATGTTTTAAAAAATCGGAAAAACCAGGAAGGTGGGGGAACCAAGTAGAGACCCCCAAAAGATACTTCCCCAATACCAGCCACATTCACATACAAATTTTCAGCCCTATAAACTAATATGGTGGAGCTGTAGAGATGCGTAACACTTAAAAAAACGCCGAAATTTCAGGTAAACATACCGAAATTTTGACAGGAATTTACCCATTCTTTAATGAATAAATTCCGTATAAATTCCGTAGGACTTCCGTTCTGCCTCGAAGAAAGTCCTACATCCCGAATTTCAGCTCATTTGATCCAAAGGGGGCCGCTGGAGGTGCTCAAATGTAGCGGGGAAAAAAACGTATATAAATATATATCAGACATCTTCAAATCTTCCATAATCGTGCTCTAGGGGTTATGAAATTATTAATTTCATTTAATTGAAATTATTAGTTTTCTATCCGTTATGAAACGGATAGAAAATGCAGAAATGCAGCCCCGCCGCTCACCGCCGACCTTCGACCTACTGCAAAAGTCTATTTTTTTCGAGGAAAATACGACTAAAAAGAAAATGATCGCTATATTTTGTAATAACGAAGGCATGATTCATTCCAAAATATCGAAACATTGGCTCGGAACTTTATAGTTATCAGTTACAAAGAATGTATGATGATGTGAGCGTCACCCTGAATTAGTAAATAGATATTCGGTTTTTTGTAACAACATAAAAAACACACTTCTCGCTACACGAAACAAAAAAATTCAGAACTGGTTGAGATTGACCATCTTCCTCACCCTCCAGCCTGGACTTGCCACTTTCCGACTACCTTCTGGTCAATGGCTCACTATCTCACTATAAGGCAAAATCTTTGTCCGGACGAGATTCAAAATGGAGTTGCAGAATTCTTCCATTCAAAGCCTAAAGAATGGTACAGTGAAGGAATTCAGCAGGTAGTCTTGAGGCGGAAACAAACTAAAGAACACAACGGTTTATAATAGGAATATAAAAAATAAATGTGTTAATATAAAATTATTTTTAAACTAGCAATAAAAACAGAAATTTTCTATGACTCATTGCATATGTATCTAAGCTATTAAAAAGGAATATAGGCCATTCAATGAATAAAATAATGCTTACTGGAATTCATTACTATTACTATGTTTAATGATTACTATAATTCATTCAATAAAATCAACATAATAAATGACTAAGAGTATTTATACATCATGCGTCATACCTAAAGAAACTATTAGACATTCCTAGGAGAAATATTGGAGCTCTTCCAATTTTTCGCGTCCCCGGTTGTTAAGCAAGATTAATGAAGTTGTCTTAAAGACAACCACAATCTGTATATTGTGGATTTGGAAGGTATGCCAAAATAGTTTGGATTTTATAGATCATCTAGTTGGTAAAAGAGTAAAACGGATTTAAGTCCTTATTTCATTTCGCCGTGTTTTCATGACATATTACCATGCTATAGCAATAGACATTATTACAAAATGATGAATCATTTTGAATATTTTTGTTACGGTATATGTGATTCTAATTTATTATGATATTATTTAGAATTGTCATCACTTATTAATATCACCTAAGAAAGCCTAATATAAAAGAGTATAAGGGAACCTTTCCTCAAAAAAAAAATTGCAAAGAATGACTGTAAGCATTAACATCTTTATGATGATTTCATTGAATTTCTCATTTTTTAAGACAAAAATTAATGATATTTATAAAAACTGGACCTGGAATTTAGCATTATTAAGAGATAGATTGTTGATATTAGATAATTTATTATGAATTAATTTTCTTTATATTTTCTCCAAAATAATATAATTTCGCTCCGAACAATATTTATAACTTGATGAAACAGATAATAAAAACAGAGTTCGAAATTAGCTTTAAAAAATATATATATTAAAAAAATAATACTTAGAAAATAATAATAAACAAAGTTATCCACAAATTCATACAAAAACCCCGCCATAGCCGGATCCTACCCAGTTGAGAAAGGAGGGGGTTTTATCTGAAGGGGTAAAATCAAAGTTTTTTTTTTTTGTTTTTTTTTTCCGGATCCCTCAAACAAAAGAAAAACATAAAATTAGTAACATTATAACAGCAACTAAAACTATGATTCAGAATATATACATTACCTTATACTACCTGTGATTATTTGAAGGTGGGTCCACATACCTGTGATCATCTTTTCCTATTAGGATTTTTCTAATGAATCGGAGGTGAGGGGCCTCCTCGTGATTTGTAACAGTGCATAAAACATAAAACATTAATAATAATAATAAAATAGGTGGTGGATAGGAGAGGATGGGAGGTGGGAGGGGAGATTGTGGGAGTTGGGATAGGTGGGAAAAAGGGAGGGGGAGTAAAATCAAAGAGTACAGAATAACACAGATATATGTGGGCTCACTACCCTCACCCTTATCCCATCTAGCTCTAACACGTTTCTGTCCTTGGATGCCATTTGTGTGTTCTTTGTCCCTATCTCCGATCTATATTATGGCTATGTTTTTCCAAGTTATTTTATTATCGTTTTACTTTAAAATTGGATTAAAAAATTAATCATTTCGCCTAAGAGGCGCTTTTCGATTTTGCCACACTTTTTGGAAAATAATAGTCCATAACAAATTTCACGTAGGTGGCTCGAATACTAGTAATACCATACCCTTGACAAAATCAAAATTTTTGATCGGGTACAAAAGAAGTTGGAGAAAAAAATTAAAATTTATAAGTCAAAAACTCTATCATGATGGATTTAGATGCTTGCAATTCGGATTTTGATTTAGGTAGGTGCATAATGGGTACCTACATATTCATTAAAAACCTTTTTAAATTCCCGTTTCTCTTCTCCTATTTTTGTTTTTCATAAGACACCATTGAAAACTTATCGCAAATATAGTCATTGTTTTCAACATTACTACTGGGCATAAATGAATTTATTGCCGGTATTGTGGATTATTTTATTACTTTTTTTTGTTTAATGGAACCTCTGGAATTGTTGAAATTTCATCCACACCGCTTCGTATGGGTCCGCCCATATTTAGTATTCTTCGATTTGGATTATGTTAAAAATTTCTAAATCCCTATTTAGACAACAGGTCAAGTCTGTAGTTTTAGTACAAATCTGATCTATTGTACGAAGACTCCAAACAACAATTAAATGCGAAGAGTAATTGATGGCAATTTCGATGTGATGCACAGAATTTATGAAAAAATTTGATATGAATAAAAATCGAGGAAGACTAGTTCAACCTGCAGTTGATACTATTAAAATCAGTAGAATGTATGACAATTTATTCACATCGAAATCAAGTATTAAAAATTTAGAGATATTTGGAATAAATAAGGCTATTTCATTCTGTGTTCAACTATTCGCTAGTTCAACGTGTAGACGATGAGTGTGGAGGTAGTGGACCCACCCCCTCCTCTCATTTTATACTGGTAAGGCCACTCTATGTATATTCTTGAATATATGAATATTCTGTACTCTATAGGTGCAATCAAGAGCACTTTCTCAGGTCAATAGCTGACCAAGAACTAAGCAGTGAAGTAGATAGGGTGAAGAGGGAAGTTGGCCTGAAAACTTTGAGGAGGCAAATCCTCCATCACATTCTGGATGCGGCAGACCCATACTCTGTCCATCAAAGATGCGTTATATGAAATGTCAAAAAAAAAGAAAAAAAAAAAAGAATTGAGTCAATCAGTTTTTAACGAGCGGTAAACGAATTAATCAACATGGAACATCAAAGGTGCAGCTGAAAGAGGAAATGAGGATGGCCAGATTGGATATTCTGGGAATCACAGAAACAAAGGAGAAAGGAAAAGGGGAACAATAAATAGGAAAACATACGTTATTGGTGTTGGCGCCATCTTTCATGAAAACTCATGCCATTTCAACAAGAAGTAGAAAACGGTCCATGGTTGACTCATTGCTGTGATCCAAGGAAACAATGTTTATACATTATTTTTCATTTATGTACCGAACGGCAATGTCAAAAGTTTTATTCTTTGAATCGCTGGTGGAAGAATGTGAGAGCATGAAGAATCTATCATAAAGGTAGATCTCAGCGACAGAGTGGGTAGAGAGACATGAAGGTGGCGGGGAACTCGTGGAAAATACGGTGAATACTCAAGAAACAACGGGAGCGGATCATCAACTTTTGTTTTGCGAACACCATGATTACAGTTCGCTATTCGTAGCTTTTTCCCGCAAATTATCAGACGACTATTATATTAAACAATTTTTATAACTATAATTTTAAACATTAGTTTAATATCAGTTAACTGTCTTTCTCAGGGTTCTCTAACGTCTTAGTCCATACATATGGGAATCCTTAGCATGTGGTAACACCTTGTCACTGTCAGTGTCGACTGACCATTCACAAACGATTCACAAAGGGAACTAGATACTATTTTTCCGATTAATTAACAAACTTAGAAATGAAACTAAGTTAATACATATTATGTATTAATAGTGTATAAACATATGTTAAATATTAGAATAATAAGTTAATAAGAAGGTATAATTGTTTACTGTATGTATATATTTATTGTATTAAGTTATCCTAATTCATTTGTGTTTATTTACCACTCGTATGTTATAATAATGTCGAAGTTAAGATTATCCACTATAAAAGATGATAAAGTTAAACAATTAATATCCTCTAGAATAATTATAAATATAAGTAAATTATTATTTGTATAGTATATAAAACATAATAATAATATATAAAACATCAGTATGTTAGTAAAATACTACTATACCTGTATCATAAAATAGAAATTAATGACTGTAACTTATAAAGAAAGGATTCATGGATGTAAAGAGTAACCATTATTGTAATCTATCTTTAAGGAATTCTATTTCACAAAAGTTATAATTTATAACCAATGTAAGCACAGCTATAGACAAAAATGTCTGCATACCCAATCCTAACCTCAGGAACCTGATTGATATTTCCTCACATTTTGATAGTAGAGCTTAAGAAACTCTATCCAAAGATGAATTAATGTCTCGGGATTTAATATATTATTAATAGCTTCGGAGGACCTTGCTTTTGAGGGGAGGGACGAATTATCAGACGACTATTATATTTAACAATTTTTATAACTATAATTTTAAACATTAGTTTAATATCAGTTAACTGTCTTTCTCAGGGTTCTCTAACGTCTTAGACCATACATATGGGAATCCTTAGCAGGTGGTAACACCTTGTCACTGTCAGTGTCGACTGACCATTCACAAACGATATTTTGTCTCCTACCGGAAAGCCTGTCAAGCTCTCTCTTATATTCAACAGTTTATTGCTACCATATTCTAGTTCAGATGTCAATTGTATACTTTAACTGAACCTTCAGAACAGCCTTCACAAGAAGTTCACATGAGCTTCCAAGAATTGTTCCTAAATAGGCCACCCAGAATTTAGGTGTAGAGGAAATTATCTCCCTCCCTCTGCTCCTTGCAACTTCATCCCCTCTCCCTTTCTCATCCCTATAAAGCCTTCTCTAAATTTACTATAGGGACATTCCATATCAGAGTAAGCTATGATGTAAGATAGCTAAGATATTGTAACTTAGTTTGTAAGAAGCATTTAAAATGTCATTGTAACATTTTGTTTAGACAATAAAAGTATATCTTAAAGTCTTCACTGTTGTGTGTTCGTTAATTGGCGTCCAAAGAAGGAACAGTAAGCATCGGGAACTCACTAATCCTAGGTATTCTCGTGTAATCTTCACTGTCCGAACCGAAATCTGAAGAACTTTGGCTGGCAGACCCACTCTTACGAGGTATCTGTTTGTCATCGATTGGCCCACTCACCCGAGGTACCAAGATTCTTCAGCTACATCCAGTTTAAGAAAATCACTCATCCGAGGTATTCTAAACTGACGTCTTCTGTTGGCCCACTGATCCCAGGTACTAACAAGGAAGACACCGACCTACTTCAGTAAGCTTAAGATTTTACTTTTATTTATGATTATTTTATAATTTTACATTTTATTATTACATATTGTAAAATTTATTAATTTATATAATTGAATTTTTAGTGAAAGAACTAAAATTGTTAAGTATGGCATCATTCCAATTAAATAGTATGGATTTAGATCATATACCAAACTATGATGGTAATCCGGATAAACTTTTAAGATTTTTAAATATAATAAGACGAGAGAAAAAAATCGTATGCGAAAACAATAATATATTTAGAGAGATCAATGAAAAAACATTATTAATAGAAGTCTTAGATCGTCTCACTGCAAAAGCAGAATTTATAAAAACATATAATTTCGAAACAATTGAAGATTTATTAAATTGCCTCGAAAATACATTTAAAGATAACCGGTCAATCGAACAATTGACGTTTGAATTATTTGAAACAAACATTAAAAATAATGAACACCCCTTAGATTTTCTTCAACGGTTAGATAAAATTCGCAATTTATTAATATCCCGACATTATTTTGATAAAATAATTAATAGAGAAATGGTGATAGCTAAATTAGATCGCCAATTGCTCTATCATTTTTTCTCAAACATACCAATGCAAATTAGTATGAAATTGATGTCGAAAGCCGATCAATTAAGAAGTTTGGATGATTTGAGGATTTTATTAAAATATGAAAATGATCTGATTTCTTCAAAACCTGTACGAAGGATACAAAATAACGATAAAGATCGGAAAATTCGGGAACTAGAGGAAAAAATAAATTGGTTCTATCAATTAGAACATTTTCTCGGTGATGATTTTGAAGAAGAACCGGAAATAGAACAATCAGAAATAGAAAATAATCATTTTCAACAATTTTCGGACATTAACAACCAGGAAACTCACATTGATTATCAAAATGATATAATAATTACTGACAATACAGCATTTCCGTTAAAGCTCAATGAAAATAAAATTATAGAAACGTTAATATCAGACGAAGAACCGGATAAAATTACTAATGAAATTAATGAATAGGAGACAAATATTAAAAAAAATATGGAAGTTGATATTGAACCCGAAACAATAAAACTTAAAGTTAAAGCCGAAGCAATCCGAAATAAATATTTAGATAGTAAACTATTTATAAATGAACAAAACAAACAAATCAAAGAGTTAGAAGCCGAAAATATTGAATTAAACTCTAAAGAAACTTTAATAAAAAAGAATAATATAAAACCGCGAAATTTTAAAACATTAATAAATGATCATAAATGTTCCCAAAAAGTTGTAAAAACTGTGGAAAAGGGTATAATAAATGAACATACTGATTACACAAATCAGGTTAAACTGGACGTAACGTTTAATAAGATAAAAGATCTAAAAGATAAAGAAATAAAACCGCAGACTAAATTAAATACTTTAAAATCAATTAAAATAGAAGATGATTTGAAGAAAGCGGTGTCTATTGAATCTTTAAATGAGAAAGATTTAAAGAAGCCGTTAAAAACAAATCAAGAATGTTTAATTTCGATTAAAGATCCTGTAGAAATTACTGAAGGTAATATTAATATACAAAAATATGGTAACATTCAAGATTTATTAACATTTAGCTCACAGGTAACTAAAAAATATGCAGAAATTAAAAGAAAGCGGTTAACAGATTATTGTAAATTTAATAAAATGATAAAACGAATAGGAAATAAGGCTGGCGTAGGAGATATATTAAACAAATTAAAAACAAGAATAAAAAATAAAATTTGCTATTTGAGTAAATGGCCTACTGGCAAGAATAAAATTTATCTGTGGATGCTAAAACCGGACCAAAACTTAATAATAGGCGCTGTGTATTGAGATATCCATTATTATACAATTTCAAAGTCCATATTAGCCCGTAAATTAACATTAAAAAAATCTTAAATACAATTTGAAATTTTTATTTAAATCATTCAAAACAAAATAAAAAAAAAAAAAAAAAAAAAAGAAGGAAATAAATAAATAAATAATAATAATAATAAAATAGACAAACACATTAGTAATTGTAAAAACCATTTAAACACACAATAAAAAGTGTATTTATGTATATTCCGAATTAAAATTGGTTAAATCATATATTATTTTATTCAGTTTCCGTTAAGCGTTACAAGATTTTTATATTATTATGATGACATACACAAATATTACTAAAGAGCATATGAAAAATAAAGTCAGTTTTATGTGTAAATAAAAAATAAAATAAATAAATAATTGAAAATAAGATCCTATCAATAGCGTATAGGTAGCGAATATTTTTAAACAAGAATTTTTAGTAGATGGTACAATAAACACATCTACATATAGTCAATAGATAAATGTATCAATTTATTAACTTCAAAAATTAAACTAAAACATTAAAAAAAAAAAAAAAAATACTGCACTTGATGAAAAAGTATGTGCAACATAATGAATAAAATCATAATTGTTTAAAATAATAATATAACATTCTTACTTTGGTAATGTATACATTTTGAACAAGAATTTTTATTGTACATTTTACACAAATAGAAAAAATTGGAAAATGTATTAATATATTAGCCTGTATTAATATACTAAATTCTAAATTCGAAAAACCTTTTGTTATTATTAATTTTAACATCTTAAAACCAAAACAAAATAGCCCATAGCCTCAAAATTCTGAATCAAATCGGTTAAAGTGCAAATATAATTTTCTCTATATTAAAGAACGTTAATAGAAACTAAGAAGCATTTCTCATTTATTGAGGTATCATTCATTAAATATAACAGGAATGATGACGTATTTCAACATTTCACGCCAATATGTAAAATAGTTACTACTATTTTATTCAATTGATGTTTGTACCGATATTTAGCCAATTGTGTTTAATATTTAAAATTTTAAATGTGAATAGTGCCATTCATTACTAAAATATTGAAGGAGAAGAAAAAATTTATATATGCATGTATATATTATTATATATTGATTCCAATAGTTGTTTAACTATAATGTATTTTATCTTATTGTGTTAGACAAAATTAATGATATATATAAAATTTATCAATATTGATTTTATTTTCGAAAATGAAGAAACAATTATAGTTAGATACTTCATTAATTGTATAATTATATGATTGGTTTAGCTAAGAAATTATATCAACATATATTTAGTAAGATGACTTATTGATTGAGAAAAATATGTATGAGAAAGGATAAAATATTATTTAGCGATTAATCACTATTGTATTTAAAATAAAATATATTAATAAAAGAAAAATATTAACTATATGTATAAATGAAAAGAAAATTATAATTGAAAATAGGCAAGGTTTGATTAAATAATGCATTATTGTTTATTTTCTGATAAGTAATACAAGTATCTTTATAGAAATATCGTTACTAAACATATTATTTAACTTTGTACCAAGTGTAGGTATTATTATTATTAAATGCAATGAAAATTAAAAATGAGAAAGTTAGATTAAATTATTTATTGATAATAATTATTAAATAAGCCATACAAGTGTTATTTTATTATAGAATACCGTTTCAAAACGAGTGTACAGTTGTACAATTTGAATAATAATCTGTGTAAAACAAAAAAGGCATTATTATTCATATTATATTAGGCAATAAGCAACTTACTTAAAAATATAAACTAGATTTATAACTTTATAGTACTTCTCTAGGTATAAAAATTATGACTGATTGTTTGGGATTATAATATTAAACTATATCATCTTAATATGCTAAAAGCTTCGTAAAAAAAAAACAAACAAAAAATTTATGAATAATAAAAAAGGGAACTAGATACTATTTTTCCGATTAATTAACAAACTTAGAAATGAAACTAAGTTAATACATATTATGTATTAATAGTGTATAAACATATGTTAAATATTAGAATAATAAGTTAATAAGAAGGTATAATTGTTTACTGTATGTATATATTTATTGTATTAAGTTATCCTAATTCATTTGTGTTTATTTACCACTCGTATGTTATAATAATGTCGAAGTTAAGATTATCCACTATAAAAGATGATAAAGTTAAACAATTAATATCCTCTAGAATAATTATAAATATAAGTAAATTATTATTTGTATAGTATATAAAACATAATAATAATATATAAAACATCAGTATGTTAGTAAAATACTACTATACCTGTATCATAAAATAGAAATTAATGACTGTAACTTATAAAGAAAGGATTCATGGATGTAAAGAGTAACCATTATTGTAATCTATCTTTAAGGAATTCTATTTCACAAAAGTTATAATTTATAACCAATGTAAGCACAGCTATAGACAAAAATGTCTGCATACCCAATCCTAACCTCAGGAACCTGATTGATATTTCCTCACATTTTGATAGTAGAGCTTAAGAAACTCTATCCAAAGATGAATTAATGTCTCGGGATTTAATATATTATTAATAGCTTCGGAGGACCTTGCTTTTGAGGGGAGGGACGAATTATCAGACGACTATTATATTTAACAATTTTTATAACTATAATTTTAAACATTAGTTTAATATCAGTTAACTGTCTTTCTCAGGGTTCTCTAACGTCTTAGACCATACATATGGGAATCCTTAGCAGGTGGTAACACCTTGTCACTGTCAGTGTCGACTGACCATTCACAAACGATATTTTGTCTCCTACCGGAAAGCCTGTCAAGCTCTCTCTTATATTCAACAGTTTATTGCTACCATATTCTAGTTCAGATGTCAATTGTATACTTTAACTGAACCTTCAGAACAGCCTTCACAAGAAGTTCACATGAGCTTCCAAGAATTGTTCCTAAATAGGCCACCCAGAATTTAGGTGTAGAGGAAATTATCTCCCTCTCTCTGCTCCTTGGAACTTCATCCCCTCTCCCTTTCTCATCCCTATAAAGCCTTCTCTAAATTTACTATAGGGACATTCCATATCAGAGTAAGCTATGATGTAAGATAGCTAAGATATTGTAACTTAGTTTGTAAGAAGCATTTAAAATGTCATTGTAACATTTTGTTTAGACAATAAAAGTATATCTTAAAGTCTTCACTGTTGTGTGTTCGTTAATTCGCATAACGGAAAAGGTCGTGACGTTCGTTCGCACGTATCTCGCATAACGCAAAAACGGTTAGCCGTAGAAATTTAAAATTTCCTTTCTAGGATTATATGAATTATGATATAATCTAGTTGTAAACCTCCCGTTTTGGTCACTTTACTTGAAGGTCATTACTGATTCTCATCAAAAATGATATTAAAATATAATGCAAAACTTCTCAAATTTGGTATTTAAGACTTGCATACTAATATAAATAGCATAATAAATTTTGATAAAAATTGGACAACCGGAAGTTGTACTTTACTTGAAGGTCATATTAGACCTTCATAAAAAATTATATTAAAATATAATGTAAAAAATCTCAAATTTGATAAATTAGACTTTTATATCAATATAAGTAATATAATAGATTTTGGTTGAAATTAAAGATCCGAAAGGCGTACTTTACTTGAAGGTCATAATAAACTTAAAGCAAAAGATATATTGGCATTTAATATAGAGATCATATGGTGATAAGGTTATAAACGCGATTTTTTTCCACTATAATTAAACAATTTTATTACTTGTTTTAAGTGTTAAAATTGAGTGTAAGATACTTTTTTTCCTTCCCGTGTGCTGAACAAGTCTGCAATAGGAGAATAAGATATAAGTTATGCGGTTTCTTCCGCTTAAAATTTTGAAACCGTCGATTTCCAATGCTTTATCTCGTGACATAGACAGTTCTAATGTTGTCAAAGAACACGAAGAAATCTCTTAGGAACTCGTTGCCAACTGAAAAAAAACGAAATAAGACTTCAAGAAACAAGAGCTTGTGTGTGTATGTTTGTGTGTGTGTATGTGTGTGTGTGTGTGTGTGTGTGTGTGTGTGTGTGTGTGTGTGTGTGTGTGTGTGTATGTGTGTTTGTTTGTGTGTGTGTGTGTGTGTGTGTGTGTGTATGTGTGTTCGTTTGTGTGTGTGTGTGTGTGTGTGTGTGTGTGTGTGTGTGTGTGTGTGTGTTTGTGTGTGTGAGTGTGAGTGTGAGTGTGTGTTTGTGTTTGTGTTTGTGTCTGTATGTATGTGTCAACAGATGAACGTCGCGACGCCGAATGTCGTTTTTGAGGGACTACTATCTTCGAAAACTAGTAACTTAATTTAGGGTAACTTTTTGAGCCAACGATTTATAGTTTAATAGGCGTACAAGGAAGTCATGGGGTGTCCACTTAAGATATTTTTTAACTAGTTCGTTTCTGATTAAACATGTTGCAATTATGTAACACGCGACAGCTGATTTGTTTAAGATTTATTTTTTCCCGTGATGGTTTTGATCAAAAGTGCCAGCAAAAGGAATATTGCATAAACAAAGAGTGCGTTCTTTAAATCATGAAAAGACTTTATCTTTGAATGACAAAGAGTCGTTCTAATCATCTAAATTAAAACTGGAAATTGTAGTTTATTTTATATATTCATGGAGTAGAGAATACACTACTTTCATGTTTTGTAACGAAGAATTTGATCTGAATTCAAACACAGTAACAGATTGGAAAACATTTTACGAGATGTTTCTGCCGCTTCGCTGCTCAGAAATCCTATAATAATTGGTGGACCAGGTTTAACAATCGAAATTGACGAAATTCTATTTATCCCGGAGGATATACAATTTTGGCTTAGTTTATCCTGAATAATGGATATTTGGGGAAAATATGCCGCGGAATTAGAGAGTGATTCGTTTATGCGGTGCCGGATAGAACAGCGTCGACTTTATTGAGCGTCATAAAAGAATCCATTCAATCTGGGTCGGTTATAGTTTCTGATGGTCGGGGGAGTTACAATAGAAAACCGTATAAATTATATCCTTTCAAACATCAAACAGTCAATCATGAAGCGAATTTTGTAGATCCATCCATCAGAGGTTGTACGAACAACATAGATGGAATCTGGGCCCTTGCAATATAAAGAATGTGAGATCTCGCGGCGAATTGTTTGAATCATATTTATGCGAATATAGAGACACAACAATAAGGATAAAAATTTATTCCACCAAATAATTGAAGATATGACCCTTTATCATCCAATGAAAAAATGGTAATCCTTCCGAAGTGCTACTAATGATCTTGAACAGGTCTAGATTCTCAGACCAGACTATACTTCACCCACTGCGCATGCCCAATTAAATTCTCAAACCAACGGATCCTTCTTAGTTGGAACTCTGGTGCAGGGTTAGCTCAGACTTACCACCTTTGTACGAAGGGGTATTGTTACCCCAACTACCTTTCCCATTTCTCCTATTGTTTGAATTTCCAGCCATTCATTTAAAATTTCCACCGTAGATACCTTACGTAGATGTTGTCCCATTAGCAAACATTTTGAGCTAACCCTACATGAGTATTCCAACTGATAAGGATCCATCGGTTTGAGTATTTAATCTGGTCTGAGAATCTAGACCAGGTCGATAATAGCACTTCGGAGGGATTACCGAAAAAATAATTAAATGTTCACATAATTGTAAAAAATAAAATGTTTATATAAAAGAAATCGAATGCATCCGCTTTTTGCATAAGACTTTCTGTGCATAAGACTACTTCTTGAACTTGTTTTGAACCAAGTGGCAAAAAGATACCCGTCTGGAAAAAATCGGTAATAGCCCCTATCCTCAAGAAAGAAGATAACAGAGAAAAACAATAGTCGCCTTCCTCAGCATCGCCAGCAAAATTTATTCTAAAATCTTAGAGGAACGCCTTAGAACAGCCATCGAACCACTTGGATGAGGCACAATATGAATTCAGGCAAAACAAAAACTCTCAAGACCTAATATTTATTTTGTGGCAGATTTCAGAGATTGCCTACGAAAATAACAGTGAAATGTATGCTTAATTCAACGGCATGTCCAAAGCTTTCGACAGAGTTAAGATGTCAGATATACAACAGAAGTAGGACCTGTACCTGGATAGAGAAATATATTCAGAACATGCCACAACACTTCCAAAGAATTCTAGACCATTAACTTTTCGTAATTATTCTTAAAATCGAACTCACAAGATCCAATCCAAATATGAGACCGCTTCATCCGGGTTTCAGAAGACTCCAGAAATTATCGTACACAGTAGTAGCGTTTTCTGACGACCTGGTCGTATTTGGGAGTAATTGTAGAAAACTCCGATTAAACCTCCATATCATATATGAAAAATAAAGAAAATCAACATGGTAATCAATTTAAACAAAACCAAGTTTATGAGGATAAGAAGGAAAAACTACAATTTTAAGGCGAAAGAAAATTTAGACTTAATGGAGTGACAATAAAACATGTGAGCGATTATGGGTATCTTAGGTCTCACCTAAATTAGCATGGTTGGGTTTAACTTTGAGATAAAGGGCTTCCTGAGGAAGAAAGTAACTTCAAAACACATTAAAACGTAGCCGATAATGATCCATGCAAGAGAATCATCGATGATTGCGAATAAACCTGAAAGTCAGATCCAAGCTATGGAAATGAGGTATCATAGGAAGTTTGAAGGAAAGGCAAGAAGAGACCGTATGAGGAACACTACGATTTTAGAATGAAGTTCGATATAAGAAATATCTGAGATACTAGAGAGAGCATCGCCTGAGGTGGATAGGGCACGTTTCTCGAAAGACAGAAAATCGTATGGCCAGAATATCTACGAAGCTGTCACAGAGGTAAAGAGGCCCATAGAAAGAAAGAAATACACAAAAATGCAAGATATTCCATGGAATATCTGGCCATGGCCCTATGCTGGAAAATTATTAAATTAACAGCAGCTGTAAAAATGTGATTTCTGAAAAGAAATAAAATGAAAAAATATTTTGCATTAAAAAACCATGCATATCTTAATTGTTTTCTTAGAATCAATCATCCATAAGATAAGGATATAATTTGTCGCATTATCTATTTGATAACGTGTCCCAAAAGTGTCTCGGTCTAGTTGAATCATTTGATACCTCATACTTTAAGTAAAGCTGTTGAACGATGTCTCATAATAAGATAGAATTACTTATTTTTCTAATTTTCTTATCTTTTGGCAATGATCTATCCATTTCATTTTAGTTATCAGAGGAAAATGGATTCATTACTAATGAAAATGTGTTATCATCATTAGAATTATCATCCTATTAAGGACAAAGATTGAATATCACAAAGCAATAATAAAAAAATATTAAAAATTAAAACAGTAGGGTCTTTGTTATCAACCTTACCATTTATAATTCATACCATTCATTCGATATTGGAGAAGAAGTTTTTTGCCAACTCAATTTTTGGTTGGAGTGGAGTGTCAGTGCATGCAACTAAATCTGGTACCCATTGTTTGAGGTTCTGACCGCAGAGTTGGATTCAGGGTTTCCAAACCTGCGAATTAATTCCAGAATCAAACCTCAGAAATATCTGAGCAATGAAATACAAGCGATTTCAAAATTCACGTCACCTTGTAAAATCCGCCAATTTGATTTTGCAAAGTCATTCGGTGAACTGAAAAATCGTCTGGTACTCATTTCTGAAAAGCTAGTAAACTAAATTGATAAATCAATAAAAACCTTGAGCGTATTATTTTCCAAATAATATGAAGCTTCTAATTAACTCAAAAGATCTACCAGTAAATGCTGAGTCAATTTTCATTTCCAAGGATTGTGTCAGAAGGCCAAAGCAATAACTACTAAATCTATGAAATGTAACTGACTTGTTTGTGCTATTCAATGATAGACAAACGTTGTTTCTGTTAAAAAAATTAGTATTTTGGAGGAGGCGAAAAAATATTTATCAGCTTCGTGTTTTAAAATTCCAATGGCGAATCCAGATGTTTTCTGAGAGGGGACGCACCTATGTATCAGGTCCTCCTCTTCAATCCTCTCCTCCCCTTTTAGAAACTTTAAAACATTAAGTGCTTTGTACACGTTTTAAATCCACATTAATAAATCAAAATTCAATTATATCAATAAATGCCGCTTTTGTAATTGCAATAGACAAAAATTAAAAAAAAAAAAAAGTCCACCTTCTAGGAGAGGCGCGTGTCTCCCTCTCCTCCTCTCTCTTCCTCTCTCCCCCCACCCCTCCGCTTTCCCTTCTGGATCTGCCAGTGTTAAATTCACATGATGTAATAGCAATTGTCACTAAAATGCATGTAGTTAATGCAACTTTCAATACAAAAATAAAAACAGCAATTCTACTAATTGTTTCGTCTCATCATTAAACAAAATATTACAGCAGTTTAATGAGTGCAATAAATTGCCTTCATGATTTAAACATGAAATACTAGTATACTAACGAAAATTCATTATGCACAATATGAGTGAAAAAAAAAAATAATCCTAAAAAAATATCAAGAGCGTAGATAAAATATGAAAAATTAAAAAAAAAAACTGGATAAGTTTATAGCTATCCTTCTTTTTTTCTTCTGTACCACTACAACCCATGAAGGGTCTTGGATTGAGCACTTTGTTAGGACCGCACTGTTTCTAAGCCAAAGGTTGTGCAAAGAGGAGATTTGGCCGAGATCACGCTCAACCACCAGGTTTTTCCCCCAATGTTCAGTCCAAGGAGGGTCTCCCGATCCCACAGGGTCGATCCACGGATGATAACAGAATAAATAATTATCTGCCACGGCCGGTCTCGAACGTAGCAGCACAGTGCCTTACCACTGAGCTACTCCGCTCCCATAGATCTCCTTCAGTAAATATAAATATGGATTAGGATTATAAAGCTATCTGTAATATAGCAAGAGGGCCTGTCAATATAAAAAAAAACAAAACAGCTCTACAGAATATGGTCTCAAACCGGGGACCAGGAACATAGTAACACAGTGCCTTACCACTGAGCTACTCCGCTCCCATAGATCTCCTTCAGTAAATATAATTATGGATTAGGATTATAAAGCTATTTGTAATATAGCAAGAGGGCCTGTCAATATAAAAAAAAAAAAACAGTTCTACAGGATATGCACCGTTTCAAAATTTAAAATATAATATAATTTTGAAAATATTTTCTTAATTAAATGAATATTACAATAAGCAATTCAAAGAATAGATCTCAACTATTGCTTCTTTTTTTTTTTTTTAGATATACCATTTTAATGTGAAGGATGAAAATAAAACAAAATAGAGAATATATTTGAAATACAATTTTAGGTAGGTAATACATTTTTTTGTAAAAAATACAAAAGCCGCTAAATTAAAAGCTCTAAATAATCCTAGCGATAACAATGTTGCTAATTTCCGAGCCTTAATGAACGAAACTTCTAAATTCCTCAGAAATAAAAAACGAGAATATCTTCAAAACAAAATTATAGAGATAGAAACTAATAAAATTGAAAACAACGGAGACAATGCACAAGGGCAAAAATAGATCGCGTAAACGGTTTGAACCCGCACTGAATGGAATTAGAGATGAAAATAACAATATCTTGGCCTATCCGGGGGACATTGTGAGTAAATTTTAAAAAAACTTTGAAAATATTTTGAATCCGAGAAATAATAGTCAATCTCCTCCTTCTGAATATCAGAGTGCTGAACCGTTAATTGAAGAACCGAGTAAGGAGGAAGTCGAAATAGCCATCAGAAAATCAAAATCTCATAAAGCAGCGGGAACCGACAACATTCCCAGTGAATTAATAAAAGCGTGCGGTGAAGCTGGAGTTTCGAAAATACATTTTTTGGTTAAAAAGATCTGGGAAAATGAAAAAATTCCCGAAGAATGGAAAGAATCTATACTTATTCCGATTCACAAAAAGGGACCGAGGACAGATTGTAATAACTCGCGGAATATCACTGCTCCCGGTATGTTATAAAATATTCTCGTTGATCCTAACTAGTCGAATCACAGAATACGCCGAGGAAATTATCGGAGACTACCAATGTGGTTTTAGACGGAACCGATCAACTATCGATCAAATATTTTCCTTACGGCAAATATTAGAAATAAAAATAGAATACAACGGTGTAGTTCATCAGCTTTTTGTCGATTTCAAAAAGGATTATGATTCCATTGATCGCCACAGATTCTATAGTATTTTGATTGAGCAGGAAATACCGAATAAGTTAGTAAATCTAGTTAAGATGTGCATGACCGAATCATTCAATTAAGTTAGAATCGGTAATTATTTTTCGGAGAAATTGAAGTTCGCTCGGATTTAAAACAAGATGATTACCTTTCATCTGTCCTATTTCATTTGGCACTGGAGTATGTCATTAGAAAGGTGATGCGTACCGAAAGGGGTTTAGATCTGGGTGATAAATTATCCGTGCTTGGGTTTGCGGATGATTTGGTATTATTAAATGAGGACGCAAAAACTATAAAACTTCTGGTTCGCTAAGCCATTTATTATTATTATTAATACATTTTTTAGGTTCAAATTTATTGTTCTTTATTGCCCGTTCCGCTATTTTCTGGAATTCTCTTCCTAAAATCCGGCATGCCCCTTCCTAATTAATTAATTGTTCCTACTTAATTAAAACGCTGCTTTTCCAATTCCTGCTCAAAACTCAAACGCTGGCTGAACATAGCATTCATTATGCATCAGTTTCTGTATGTATGTTTTATTTGATTATGAATAAATATTTCGTATCACTGTTCATTTAGTTCGTTTTTTACTTTGTAAATGTCAAAGATTCTTTTCTATTTATTTAGAAATATTTTTTTCTATTAAGACATTTACAATTCGATTCTTAAGAAATTCGAATATGCTCTTTATACTGTTTATTTTTTATCAAGGTTTTTTAAATATTCATTTTATTTTTTCAATCTTTTCATTTTATTTTCTGTACTATATGACAATGTACACGATTATTTTAATGATTACGTTTTAGTTAAAAACTCTCGAAAAAGTTAATACATGATTTAAAAAAAGAAAGTTTCTATTACACATTTAAACTACCGAAATAATTCAATGTAACTAATGAGTGCTAACTGAGCCATCATTTCAGTTGACAGCACTGGCTCTTTATGAATCAATATTAATGGAGACCTTGCCGGCCGTTTTGTTAAGATTTGCATTTCCTGCCCTCAACGAGGAAGCGCTTCCGGTAGACCACAATCGAGGAGGTTTGGTGATCGCTTCCCGTTGTACAGCCTCCTCAGCCTTGCTGCAGTCCGTCAATTGGTGTAGATTATACAAATATCAACAAATATTATAAATTAAGAATGATAAAAAAATTTGATGTGAAAATGTATTAAAATTTAGTAATCATTCAAAAGGGAGGAGGGTTAGCATTAACTTGAATTAAAAATAACTGACTCCATTAAATACCAAATTGAGGCCGCAGTCTGTTAAGACGTCACTTTAGAATGCTCGAAGCAGTACTGCACACTGGGGTCTTGTAGGCCATATCACGTTTACCTTATTTTTGATTTATTGTTATTTATTTTATATTTTTTGTATGATAATCGTAATAATAATAATAATAATAGAACTAGACCAAAGATTAAACCCGAGAATAGCAATTTGGGGTTTAATGTTTCTATATATTCCGACTAGGTCAGGAAGGATGGTTTATCCGACAGGTTACCAATGCATTCTAGCCAGTGCGAAAAAGTCGAGATTTAAGCCATGGATCCACCACGGAATAATTTTTTTAATCGGATTCCAACCGGCACACACTGGGGTCTTGCATGACATATCGCTCTCAAAACCTTATTTTCGATTTATTGTTATTTTGAAAAATTAGCCTTATTTCAAGGTACTAGACCAAAGATCAAACCCGAGAATGTAAATAAAAGACATATTGATTGTTCCCATTTATAACTTAATTCAATGTTGCCATCTTGGTCTCAGTCTTTGTTTGAGCCTCAAAGGAATAGTTACATTTTTTTCTAAGTGACTAAATTAACTTAGGCAATTTAAATCAGTGTCCCTCCCAGTGCTCCTGTATGGATCAGAAAGCTGGGTTACCCTCGATAAGCATGTAGCCATGATCAAGACGGCTGGAATGAGATTCCTCCGAAGAATAGGTAAGACCAAGAGGGACTGTGTCAGAAATGAAAAGATTCGTGAAGATTTGGGGATGAGATCAGTGGTGACATCCTGGAAGAGGGACAGCTAAAATGGTTTGGGCACGTCAGCAGCATGGATGATATGGAAAGGCTAGGGGGTTCAGCAGATATCGAAACAGCCAGATCGAAAAGCAGATATCCTAGTGGCAGACTCAGGGCATATATGCTCCAACTACATTGGAAAACTGGCGGAAGCAAGAGAATGCACCATGCCGGAGATGAAAAGACTATAAAGGGACAGAGACCAGTGGGCTAGGTGGACTGGGACTGCAACTCCACGCTTAACGGCACACAGGAATTATAGGATGAAGAAGAAGAAGAAAATGAAGGGAGACATACCAGAATGGAACATAGGGTACTCGGATAAACAGATGCTCAAATATTACTATCTAACACATACTAAGACAATAACTAAAACTTTTCTATGTTAATTTATTTTCACTTGACCAATGTTCTCATCAGATGTTTGCTCAAAAATATTATGTTAGGTTGTTGCCACCAAATCTTGATAATAGGCCCTTATAATTCGACCCGAATCAGAGACATTCCTCTAAGCTCGCCAAGGACACGAGGAGGGATATCCAGTTGGCGCCACACTAGCTAGCATTCGGTGGTCCGGAATAGTCTTGATGACCTAAAAAAGGTTGTATACATTAACCTAATGACCCTATTGTTCTAAGAAGGAACGATTGGTTTTTTCATTGTTTTTTTGGGGGAGTAGGGAGAGAGGGGAGTGCATGTTCGGTTAAGATTAAGTTAAGAAATACCGATACTGATTATCAATCCCAAAATGTATATTTTAAGTTAATAAAAATAAACAAATTCTGGAACCAAGCCACAGTACAGTCGGCAATACCAACTCCGAAATATGCCGAACAACATGCAATGCAAACACTCCATATCTTATCTCCTTAATTGCCGTTTGCTTAATCCATTTGCAAAGTAAAATATATATAGATAAATCATCTCGTTAATCAAAGATTTTTTAATAAAATTTCAAAAGACGTGATGTAAACTCAATTTCAAACACCATAGTTTTGACATACACAATAATTTATTTATATCAAAACTATTAAGATAACCCTCTATATATATATATATATATATATATATATATATATATATATATATATATATATATATATATATATATATATATATATATATATATATATATAAGAAATAAGGCACCCCTTTTTTACTTCCTTGTACGAAGTAAAGGAAGTATTGTAATCGCGAAATTTTTCGATTTTCAGATTTCAACGGAAATATCCATTTTGACCATCCCTGAATCTATTTTGACTAGTTTCGTCGTGGCATCTGTACGTACGTTCGTTCGTTCGTATTTCGCATAACTCAAAAACGGTTTGCCGTAGAAAGTTGAAATTTTGTTTTTAGAATTGTTGTAAAATCTAGTTGTGAACCTCCCTTTTTGGTCACTGCTTAATCACCGGAAGCGGTACTTTACTTGAAGGTCATATTAGACTTTCATCAAAAGTTATATTAAAATATAATGTAAAACATCTCAAATTTGGTAAATAGGACTTTTATATTGATGTGAATGTATTTACTATATTTTGGTTAAAATTGGTGAGCCGAAAAGGGTACTTTACTTGAAGGTATAACAAAAGCAGGAAAAAGTAAGCTTACATCAAAAATTATATTTAAATTATATACATATTAATCATATGTTTCGGTAATGGAGGTTACAATCGCAATTTGGTTTCCAATCCAATTAATCATTTTTATTACTTGTTTTAAGTGTTAAAATTTAGTGTAAAATACTGGTTTTCTTCCCTATTTGTGTGTGTGTGTGTCAATAGATGGATGTCGCAACGCCGAGTGTTGTTTTTGAGATAATGCGATCTTCGGAAACTAGTAACCAAATTCAGGATCACTTTTTGAGCCACCGATTTATAGTTTAATAGGCGTAGAAGGAAGTCATGTGTTGTCCACATGAGATATTTTTACATTGAGTATATCTTTCATTTGGAAGAAGAGTGCCAAAATACGAAAAAGTGGAATTTTACAGGAGAAGCGTTTGAAATTTGTCTATTTAGGTTTATCACTGTCCCTCACCTCACTGATAAAACATCAAATCAGATATTTTCATGGTCAATACTACTTCCCAATTTTGTTTTTTAAAAAAGTTAATATTTATTTTATTTTTTAAATAACAGTGAAAGCTCTGTTAGTTTAGGGGTAATAAAGACAAATCGTTGACAAAAAAAAGTTTCTATCAAAGAAAAAATTGAATTTGAAAATAAAAATCAATTACAAATATTTTAATGAATGTTTTTTTTGTTTTTTTTTAACTTCGAATCATCCGTCTTTGGGGTACGTCAGATCAATCACTTCTGAGATGCTTATACTCTCTTTTTCTACCAATAGTTCTTCCTTCTATCTGATCTCCTCTTTTCTTCCTCTGATATTTGAATCGATTTTCTGGTGTTGATCTTAACTTGGAACCTCTTAGTTTTGTCTTTGGTCAAGGTTTTGGCTGTACCATTCTTTAACATTTGACTTCGGTAATCTGTAAGTATTCGGAAACTACTCGGTAAGTATTCTGTAAGTGTTCGGTAAACTAAGTTCTCTCAGATCTTTTTCCACTTCCTTAAACTAATTGGGATTAGTCTTCTTTTTGTAAAAGAAGTCAAAGATCTGCTTAGTTATGAATGTTTTGAAGTATAAAATAATATTATTTCATAAAAATACTGATGTTTTCAATTTTTCATACAGAAGATAAATATTGTACTTTTTGGTCACCTAACTGGCATAAGAATAATATTATTGCAACATTAAAAATAATTTATTATTATCTTGAGTAAATTTTGAATCTAAAAATCTGAAAAGGTTGCTTGGTGATCATCCACGCTTAAGCGCCAGGTTTATTCCCCAGGCCAATGAAGAGTACACAAGGACCCACTTTATAAAAGCTGGGTTATTCCACTATCGACTAACGGTTGATAATACGGAAAAAAATGTCTGCCCATAGTCGGACTCGAAATCACGAGTAGTTCCTTACCCATTGACCTAGTCGACTCATTAGAAGATAAATTAGAATAAAAAGTTAAACAAATAATACAAGTATCAAAAAATACTAAATAAAAATGAAACATAAAAAAAAAATAAAGAGTTCGATCAGTTTCTAAAGGAAAGATTCATTTATTTTGTCCGAACAAAGGTTTCACTCTGAACCACGAAAAATTCTTAGAATGATATCTTCTATTGAAGATTTAGGAATGGTTGGTTCAGTTGACGTTTGATGCTGGATTCGACGAATAACTTTAAAAGATCCTTCGAATTTTAATTACTCTAAAGTGCTTTTTTGTAAATCTCGCCTTTTATTTTCATATATTAAAAAATAAAAATTATGTTGAAGATTGTCTTGAAAAGATTGAGGGGGGTTTCTTTCTTTCATATTTATGAGTTTTTTACATTTATTATCAGGATTTAGAAGACAGTTTTCTCATTAAAAAGTACCAAGACAATCAGAAAAGAATCCTGACGTGGAAGTAAAAATAATTAGAACAAACTTATTTATGGACCAAACTACAATTGTCGCTAAAAAACGAGTAATTAGTGCAAATTCAAACGTATAAATAATAACAATTCTAAAAAAAATAAGTTCTTTACTTATTCAATAAAAAAAATAAATAAATAAATAAAGCAATTCAATAAATGCAATATAAGCCCTAATGAATTAAATATGAAAATTAGTATCCTTTAAAAAAATTAATTTGTACAATATTATGAGAAAAGAATAATACTGAAACAAAACCTTTAAGACCAAAAATTATTAAAAATAAAAAAGATTAATTGGCATTTTATAGATATGCTTCAATAAATATTTTAATATAGATAAGTATAACAAAGCCATCTGTAATATATTAGGGTATATTTACTATTTTAATCAATCTAATGTAATGCAACGTTACTAAATTATGTTATGGTAATATGGTACCATAAAACTGACATTGATTTTGTTATGAAGTATTTTTTATTAAAAATCGGCATGATTATTTTATAAATCGATACTAGATTTCTTATTTGTTAATCATATAACTATTATAATGCACTGGTAAAAATTCTAAATATAATGGTATTTTTCATACAACCGATATTAAATATTTTTTAGTTTATTTCCACAAAGTAATTTAAATTAAAAAGCAAAAATAAATTAGATACTTAATCAATTGACAATTTTTTTTTAATAATCAATAAGGAAAAAAAATTTCCTCCGGGCCGGATTTGAACCAGCGACCTATGGATGCCCATTAACATTTCCAACTACAGTCCACCGCTCTACCAACTGAGCTACCAGAGGAGATGCTTCGATACTCGATATAAACGTAATTAATCAAATTTATTTGGTTCCAAATTACATTTTTTTATTTTATTATATGAAGGGGGACATGATTTATGATAATTATTTTTATTTAAAATTAATCAAAGTTATTAATTAATAATTAAGGTATAACGATAATTTAATTGTTATTGTATACAAATTATCAAAATCATTCATTCAGTTACTGCCAATGTATTATAAATTATCTTTTTGTTAAAACACACTAGGTTATAGTTTGCAGATTTAAGATATGGCACAGTTATAACAAAATTAATAATTATTATTATTATATACATATTTTTTTTTTTATCTAGCCTGGTGATAATTGTTGGATTTTTTCAATTGAACATGATTAAAAAAAATTTATGTGACCAAAGGAAAGTTAAATAGTAGATCAACATATAAATATTATATTAAAATTAGTTAAAGATAAATCAGTAGGAATTCAGTCAGTGAAGCCCACATTTAAAAAATGTTTAAAGAAAAAATTACTAAAAAAACTTTATTTATTTTTTTTTTTTGTCACTGACTGATTTCCTGATTATACTCGTATATAATCAATTATATACTTAATACAGTCAACTTTGGATTAATATATTTTTTAAATGTTGGACTTAAAATTGTCTGCTCTGTTTCATATATCTTTTTTTTTAACCAACTATCTATAACCTCTAATCATTAATAACATATTTACTGAAAATATATTTTACCAGAAGATTTCATATAAAAAAGTAAGTTAATATTAATTACACACATACACACAAATTGATACAAATCATTATATTATAATCATTATATATATCTGCAAAAACTAGTTTTGTTTCTTATCTAATTTCAGATAGGTGTCGAAAGAAAATGGTGACCACTGCACAAAAAAAGGTGTGATTTGATTATTACTACTGGCAATATTTCAGCTTTCTACATATATATATATATATATATATATATATATATATATATATATATATATATATATATATATATATATACAGTTCAATATATTTAATTATATTATTTTGTAAAATACGATCAAAATACTTAACTCAATGATATATAAAATTTGAAAAAATCAAAGATGTAGTATTCAGAATAATAGAACTGTTTTATAGTTTAAAAAGGCAAAATTAAAACTTCATAATTTCAGTATTATCTTTGGTAAAACTGCTTTTACATTTTAATCAAATTAACAGATCTAAATGTAGTTTTTGTATTTTACAGTGAAAACAAAAGGTAAATACTAAAATCAATAGTAATGGGCGGTATTCAATTAAATTAGAATCATAATTTTTAAAATATAAATATACTTTAAGAATCATATTTATATTAAATTTAAAATATTCGTCAGGCGCAGTCACTACCGTACCAGCAGCACCCAGATGCCCGGACTCCAGCATCTCTTTGCCGGGACATGAACATACTGAGAATTTTATCATAACTTTAAATAATTTATATCTTATAAATATAATTTATCTTAAGAAAATACGCCAGTTTAATTCCGAACCCGCAATATGGCCAAGATAAATAGATAATTTTTCGTCATCATTTTGTGTCCAAAATAAGACGTGTATATATATATATATATATATATATATATATATATATATATATATATATATATATATATATATACACATAACCTTGATGACCTAAGGTTTCTTACAATATAAACTTTTCTATATATGGTTAAGCTATTTTTACTATTAATTTCTTAAGTTCATCAACAAATAATAATTTAAACGTATCTAAAGTCACCCATTATCCACAACAAACACATATTTAAATCTAGTGCTGTAGAATGTATTATTGTTATTTTGTATTTATTTTATTAATATTACACGATTATAAGTTTATTTTGTTATAAATAAATGATAATACTTTGTTGTTTGAAGTGTGCAACGAAGAATCAATGATTTTCTCACAGTATTACAGTGTGAAAGATACTAGAATATACTTAAAAAAATATTGCATTTTCATAATCTGAAACATTTTAGAAAAACTTTTTTAATAGGTAAGTTCATATTGTTTAATTAATGGAAAATGGGTAAATATAAACTATGAAAGAATTTGATAATTAACTAAAGGAGAAATATTTTCCCAGATTGAAAACAAATTTCCGGAAATATGTATAATGTACCGTTGGAAAACTAAATATTTTAGAAAAATTAATACCTATAGTCTTGGAAGGTATTGAAGAATGGCGAAAAACGCATAAACATAAGTCAATTGACATCCGCATGATGGTATAGAAGGACCAATCTAATTAGGGATTGATAAATTATAGAAGTGGCAAATAATTTACCAATCCCTAATAAACTTAAGTGATTGTTAGAAATAATAATTCCTACTTTTATATTACTTAATGAAAAGTTTCCATGGAAACCAAATGGAATTTCCTTGCAAACTAAATGAAAACTTTTAAAATTAATTTCAAATAAGGAGATAAATGAAAGTTGTGTGATGCGCACACCAGATTTTTTTTTTTTTAGTTTACTTAATATGTATGTATCATTTTTAATGACTCATAAAAAATAAAACCATATAAATATGAGCCATTTTAATTGAAAGAAAGCCTTCATCAAAAAGTACACATTTTTTAAACATTAATCAATTGATTTTGATTAGAGAATGGCACATTTTACGATACACAAAATAAGAAAAAATAAATAAATCAAGTGTTCAAGAAATAAATCAAACATCTTTGCTGTGGCTTTGAATTCCACCTGGGATAGTCACGGTTCCTAACTTAATGTCTGTGGAATATAATTAAACCTCAACAGCTCATAATGAGTTTGAACGAGCTAACTGATGTACGAAATACTCCTTCAGTAAATTCATAATGTTGTTTTGTGATAACGCTTTATATAATTCAAAGTCCATATAGTGTAATAGTAATAATATAATTACACTGTAAGTGTAACTGACCTCCAAAAATGCTCGGGATATATCGTTCCCTCCCCATCCGGTTCTATCCGCTTCGTCGAAGCCAATATCCGGTTACCAGCTGCGCCATTCGATTATTTAAATTCCTTTCAATAGGCTATTACAATCCATTCCAATTGAGCAATTGTAAACTGTAGGCGGTTTATGCCAACTGTGACCTTTGGAGCAACACTCTACGTCCAACATTGTAGGATATCTACATCTTCAAGAATACTATTTCAAACAAAATGCGCTTGTATCACACACAACTTTCCCTTGCAACCCTATAATAATAATCTTTTAAACATTATTTTAAATAGTTCACATAAACACTACTTCATTTGAACTCAGCAGAACGGACATCTTCAAGTCTTCCCTCTCAAAAGTGCAATAAATTAGTTTTTTAAACAATTTGAGCACGTTAATAGAGCTTCACACACTTCAGGAATAATCTTAGAAATTCTCTGTTTAGATATTTTGGATAGGTAGCTCTAACTTGAATATGAATCCTTCCCTCCGTACCAAAAGACGCTTTCAGTGAAGTAGGCCAAAAAAGTATTTTAGAAAAAAGCAAGTCAGATTCGCCTTCGGCAAATGTCTCTAACAAAATCGATAAAACTTGCCTAAAGTCCTTGAAGTCCTTTAACTTTTCATGTATGTAATTTATCAACGAGAAAATGCAGGGAAAAAAGTTATGGAGAAAAGAAAATTTTATTTTCGGATAACTAAAAGTAATAATAAGTATGAAATTGTATGAAAGGTAATTAAATTTCTCAAAAAACAAAATCTAAATAGGACCTGTATTACCAAAGATACGGCGTATCTCATAAGTACTATAAGACCCTAGCGTCCGGAAGGAGACGGATGCGACCGAACATCCTCCCACTAAGCCGCCAGCATGTTGTTAACAAAACGTTCTTTTACAAACTATTGTAATAATATTAAAGTATAAATTAACATAATAATTTCTACTTTTATATTATTTAATAGAAACTATATAATGAAAAATCGGAAACAAACCGATTTTTTCGGCTTGACTAACCAAAAATATTTAGTGAACAAAATTGTCATACATTTGTGAAAGAAGACTTGAAGAAGTGCATTCTGCTCAGTTCATTTCGTTTAGTGTTTATGTGAACTCTTTAAAATGAAGTTAAAAAGATTATTATAATTGAGTGGAAAAGGAAAATTATGTGATGCGCGCACTACAACAGATTTTTCTTATTACTTCTGTCATGTTAATTTGTTCATATCTACGTCTCTTGTTTTTTCATAATGTTATTCTTTATGCTTCTATAATATTACTCATTGATTAGTTACAATTTATTTTTTACTAATTTTATCTCTTTTATAATTTGTTATTTTTTTATTACTTCTGTCATATGAAAATGGCTTAAGCCCAAAATTCGAAATTTTGGTTTCGATTTATTATGGAACTTTAACACCAACTATATCCATTTACGCTCTCGATATATCGAAAAAAATTGGAAATGATCTAAAAATCGATTATTGATGACTTAAGCACCAAATACTGACGACTCTAATTCTGGCCTTGACCAGTATTAGAATAAAAGTAAAATACAATAAAGAATAAAATATAATAAAAGTACAATAAAGAATAAAATAAAAAAAAAAAATGATATTGTTACTTAAAAACGTTTCATGTGTTTCTTGTAAAGTTTGCTAAATAACATTATAAAAATATCTGATGTGGGCAACACATGACTTCCTTGTACGCCTATTAAATTATAAATCCGTGGCTCAAAAAGTGATACTGAATTTGGTTACTAGTTTCCGAAGATTGCAGGAAAAACTACACTCGGCGTCCCGACATCCATCTATTGACACATACACACACAAAAACACACACCCTTGTTACTAGAGGTCTCATTCCGTTATTATATGTCGTTTTCCTTCAGTACGTAGTTACGTAGAAATATCTTGGAAACTAGTTAGTTTCCAAGATATTTCTTCATGCTCCGTGACAACAATAAAACTGTCAATATCACTAGATAAAGCATTAGAAATCGACAGATTCGACGTTTTAAGCGGAAAAACTGAACTAATATCTTATTTTCATGCTGCAGACTTGTTGATCCCACAAATGGGGAGGAAAACTAGTATTTTACACTAGATTTTAACACTTAAAACAAGTAATAAAACTGTTTAATTGGATTGGAAACCAATTTACGTTTATATCTTAATTACCGATACATAAGATTGCTCTTTCAATTTAAATATAATTTTTGATGTAAGCTTATTATGACCCTCAAGTAATTTATTACAACTTATTATAACCCTCAAGTAATTTATTATAACCCCCTTTTCGGCTCACCAATCTTAACCAAAATCTAGTAAATACATTTATATCAATATAAAAGTCCTATTTACCATATTTGAGATGTTTTACATTATATTTTAATATAACTTTTGATGAAAGTCTAATATAACCCTCAAGTAAAGTACCGCTTCCGGTTTTCCAATTTAAACCAAAATCTAGTTTTTTATTTAAATCAATATATAAATTATAAATACTAAATTTGAGAAGTTTCTCATATTATTTTAATATAATTTTTGATAGAAATCAATTATGACCTTCAAATAAAGTACCACTTCCGGTGATCAAGCATTGGCCAAAAAGGGAGGTTCACAACTATATTTTACGACAATCCTAAATACAAAATTTCAACTTCGTACAAGGAAGTAAAAACAGCTTCGATTTATTCAACCAACTTTTTATTGTATACATACATTGTTTTAGTCAACTCGAAGTCCGAACTAGGGATGGAATATTGATATCAATATTATCGAAACAACGATATTTTACCTTCGATATTCGGTATTATAATATCGATATTTTGTTTCAGATGATATCGTAATATTGATATTTCATTTCCGATATTATTGATAACACATTCTAAAAAAATAATAGAAGTTATAAAAGTTAATTATGATTACAAAAGTCACTGTCAAAGTCAAAAGCTATCTCCCCACTAGTGTACATTGGATAACCTTCTTCCCATGACGCTAATGGTATCAACAGATCCAATGTTTTGAATAGATATATCAATAGATCTCAAGTGTTGCAGTGTATCAGCATGTTTCTCGATGCTTTCTTAACTCTTTCTAATTTAAATTCTTAATATAAAATAATATTGGCATGTATTGCGTCCTAAAATGTCCAACTAATTAGCAATGAACGGAGACCTCCTGTTCTCCATGACAAAGACCATTGTAAAGATCCCTGAATAACCGTGCATGCTTTCAGAAACTGGTTCTGGGATCCCCATTGTTCCCAACTCTTCCACCTGGTGCTCGAGGATTGCGAAACAAGAGGACAAAGTCTAGTGCAAAAATTGGTTATGGTCCCCCAGGTGCACGATGTTTTTTAGTCGCTGACCTCAAAACTGAAGGGGCATCGTTCAGCTAAATGAAGCTTTCACACAGACAACGAGGTCCTCAGCAATCCTGTGAACTCCCATAATGAGAGCAGCGTTGTTTTTGAAATTCTTAGCTTGTTTATTATAAGAACTTTCTCTTGGAATGGCAGTTAGTACTTTCAAGATTTACAATCGCAGAGTTATTTAATAACTATAATAAATTCAAACGATGGCATAATAAATGAAACACTTGAAAAGAAAACCAAAGAAATTATTTAAACTTACAAGGGGAGACTACGGACATGGTATTACCGATTTCAATGAAACTTTTATTGGTGATACTAGGTCGAAAAATATTAAATATGTGTCCGAGGGTTTTTGCCAATGCGCCTTGTGAGCCGAGAAAAAAAATATTTTATTTAAATTCAACTATTTTACTTTTATTGTTTTCGGCCTTCGCTCTGCATGGGTTTCAAAGTTCTCATACACCTATCTATTTATTTTTTGTGTAAAATAAGAAAAAAAAATTGCCGATTGTATTAAATGAATTAGAATGTACAAAAAATAACAAACCCCGAAATACGCTTCCAGTAAAGTAGGCCAAAATCTTTTTTTTTAAGAAAAAGCAATACATATCCCATCTCTATGTGAGCTGACTCATGTGGTTTGAGGGTCCACGATTCCGAGGAATGAGATAGGATAAGAAGCAAAAAAAAAATATATATATATATTTATTTTTCTGTTGGCACTATAGACCATGTAGATCTTTGGCCGCGCGATGTGGTCTCCTTACAGATATTTTATCGCTTACGAGAGCTCAGACAGTCTGGAGGGGGTCGCCCAACCCCACGTTGCTGCGAACCATGCTTTCCATGGTGCAGCGGCAGGCTGCTTATTGCTCCAAAGTCAGTAACTTTGGGGCCAATTCGGCAGTGTCCTTCCCATTGACTCTCTAGAGTTCAAGGACAGTGACAAATTGGTCTAGATCCACGGAATATGACTGTTTGGGGTCAGCACGCGCACGAGGTAGGTAAATGGACCAAATCTCCGGATGGCTATTTGACATCAGGCGAAGAAAGGCTATTTGAAGACCACAACGCGATTCACAATTTAGTTACTCGGGCTAGAGTCATCACAGTAACTACGCCCGGTCTGTGTGAGTTACGTCCAGGATGCTGACGGGTCTCACGTACCCGGAGGAGAGATAGTCACGGACGGCTTGGATTTTCCCCGGCAGGCGCTCACCCAAATTTGAACGGTCACCCATCCAAGTACTATCCACGCTCGACGTTGCTTAACTTTCATTACATATTGCAAGCGCCTTAGCCCGTTCGGCCACCCCAACCCCATATATATATTTTTTCTTTCTTTAGCGGATGAAGGGAGAACAACTTTATTACTTCATTTTTTAGGTTATTATGCTTTTAAAAAATCCTGGTTATCACTATAGTTATTGCCAATGTATTTAGTTACACTTGCGCAGCTTGTAATCTGTTTCCTTTAATTTTTACTCGAGATAAATATTATATTTTGTATTTTTTAAAACCGTGCTTGGGATGGGCCGTCTTACTCGTATATTGTAAAAAATAACGAATTTTTGTGAATTTTAGTATTAATTTCTACTTAATATTATTTAAGTGCATATTTAAGTATTATATAAAAAATAAAGAATTTGAACATTCCAGATTCAACTAACAATGGGAGGCTACGGACGTGGCAACAGCGATTTCAATCAAACTTTTGTTGGTGATATTCGGTCGAAAAATATTAGACACGTGTCCGATGGTTCTTGCCAATGCGCCCTAGATCAAAAATTGTTATTGATGTTAGTGATTTCTGCCTTTGCTTTGGACGCTTTTCAAAGTTCTCATAACCCAATCGATTTGTTTTTTTTGGGGAAAAAAAGAAAAAATATTGCCGATTATAATAAATAAGTTTAAATGTACAAAAACCAAAATACGCTTCTAGTAAAGTAGGCCAACATTTTTTTTTTAAAGAAAAATCAAGTGATTCCTTCTTAGCGTCCTTTAATACACTTAATAAGATTTTTGATGAAAGTAAAAAAATAGAAATGTTTGGTCTTTATTTTGCTGGAGGATTTTTTATTCCTGCCGATTAAAAAAAATTAAAAGTTATTGTTGATATGGGTTCGAGATCAGAAATTTAGCTTTTTTTTTCTAAACCTCCTTCGTCTCTTCTTTTGTTATGCTTCTTTTATAAGGCTCATTTAAGAAACTTTATTTTTTGAGTTATTATGAACCGAAGAGTGGAATGTGGTGTATTGTCTGGAATGTAATATTTTACTGTTGGGATGTTCATCTCTTAGTGTATGGTATGGTTTGAAATGGTATGATTTGAACTCAAACCCTGGTCCGTTAATAATTTTTCGAAGAATTTCGGATTGTGTTGTTTTTATTTTTTTTTTGGGAGGAGGAGACATTTTCTGCTCTCCAAACTTCTGCATTGTATGTCGAAATCGGTTTTAGTATATACTGAAATCGGTATAGTCGCTTGATCCGTAAGTTAAGTGAGGATCCTTATTACAGAAGATATGACAGTTTCTAATTTCGTATTGTCATTTTTCATCTTTTTAGTTTTTTATTTATGTTCCAGATGTGCCGAGAAACCGTATATAGTTTTTAGAAGGAATTGATAATTCAACAAAATATTTTAAAATTAATAAGATAGATATATATATTAAGTAACATAGTATATGATGACGTCCTCGTAAGCATCGGAATACTTCTCCAACGATATTTTTAGATTGCATTAAATGAAAAGTATTTGTTATAAAAAAAGTTCTTGAGAAAGATCAGTTTCAAACAACTGTGCCAATGGAGATTAAACTAGATATTTCATAAATTGTATAAACACAATCTCTACAGAAGTGGTGTGAGTTACATGAAACGGGTCTAATCAACTTTCCTTGCGGTATTCCCAGGCGTGAACGCCGAACGATTTCCTAGTAACTTTCATTAACATCCCAGTTGAATTGGCAGCGCTCAAATTGTCCTCCCGGCTGCGAATCGCGTTTAAACTAAGCCGCTTTCTAATTGTGGTCAATTACTCTTGGAAAATTTTTAACAACCTCATGGCGACTAAAAAAATGACGCGTATAGACCAATTTAAAAATAGACGCACATCTATTCTTAATGACAGTATATTTAAAAAATAGAGTTTTACATTTATTTTTAAAAAATTACAAAAAAAAATTGAAGGGACATAGGAGTCGTTTGGAATGAAATTTAAAAGTAATTGAAAAGCATTATAAAAAAAAAAAATTAAGGCGTAATATACTGGGCTTTGACGACCTACATTACAGCAATAATTAAATTAAAATAAATTTATTTTCAAACCATTCTCATCATATCTTAGTCATGGTCAAATTTTAATTCGAAAAATTAATACATATCATCTTTATTCATTATTCTTTATCTTGGATATAACATAAATATATAGATGAATTTATTTTTTTAAATTTGTTATTTGCGAATAACGAATATCTAAAAGAAGAAATAATAATGAATTTGAAAATATGCGAACAAATCGAAATGATTTTCGAATACATTATTTTTTCCTTATTCGCAACTAAAACATAAACAAAAAAAAATCTGGCATTTGTCATTTTTTTCATAAAATGTGGTACTAACTATTAAATTGAACGTAAACATTGTCTTAGAGTAATAAATGTACCATCATCTCAGTTGAAAATGGCAGAACAAGTAATAAATTATTAACAACATAATATTTGTTATTCATAATAAAATAATCACATTAAACGAATAAAATGTTAATCATTTAGATAAAGATTATTAAATATTTTTAATAACATTCAACTAATCCTCAAGAATCATTCGTTATTTAATGGATTTTTAATATTTAATGTTCAAATCAGATATTAGCACATCTGTTTAATAAATTTAAGAGTTTTGATTTATTTTATACCAAGGGCTTTCATAATTTTCATTTCTTTTTTAATTTGTCTGCTTATCCCTCTTTTATTACGACCAACTTATGTGTCCAGGTTGTTACAATATCAGATCATCAGTTTAAATGGATATGTCGAGTTTATAATAAGTGAAGTGAATAAAATTAAGCATGTGCTCATTCCTCAAAAAACTGAGCAGATGCTCCGGTTAGATGCTAATAAAAAAAATTAATTTTTAAGTATCCAGTACTGAGAAAAGAAACTAAAGATCTGAGAAAATACTAAGCAGGATTTTAGTCGTGAGTATTCTAAGAGCCACAAAAAATATTCATCGTGTGAGTGCTTGAGAGCAGTTGTTATTTAAAACAAAATTGTCACAAATCAAAAAATGTATGTCTAAAAATATATTTGGAGTACAAAAACGCATTTCTCAAGTTACCTCCAAGCATTTACTTGCAAATGGACTCAAGAAACTATTTATACAATTGTAAGGAAACCTGTAATCAGCAGTTGAAATTTGATTATGAAAACTTAGGATGAGTAAGTTTCCGGTGAAAGTATGAGAATTTGGATGAAATAAGGTCAAGGACATAAGAAATATCGAGGACATGATGTAAGGTATTGTTTGTAACATAACGTTGGGTAGTGATTATTCATTATTTTTCGAAAGACTTTAGATTGAAAAGATTGGATACGTTTGATGTACGAAAATTTAGCTATCCCCATAGTGCAAGTCCGTAGGTTCAGGTAGGTTTTAGAGTGCTCTTGTAAATTAATAGCTAGTTGTCAATTGAAAGATGAGATGTTCTGTTCAGTAGTCGGTATAACTGTCCGATTAAGTTCTTGTCTTTTAAGTCTAGTATGGGTTCTATGTTAGTCTTTTGTCCAAAAGAAAATCAAGCAAGATACATGGCAGTTTTTGAAAAGGGAAGTTGAATGGTGAAAGTGGTATGCTTAAATTTTGACATAGTGACCTCTATTCGATCAAGGAGAGGGATGTGCCTTTGTAGATTAAAGGATGCCATTTCAGGATCTGAATAAAATTACAGGATGGTGGTATCATCAGAAAATGTTGCCAGAAGGATAACGGGATTTGTAGGAATGTCTGTGGTGAATAAATTAAAGAGGAAAGAACCTAAGGTGCTACCTTGTGGAACACCGCTGATCAAAATTAGCACACGAGCTTAGTTATTAAAAAAAATTCTCTTTAATAAAACAAATTAAAACTTTTCGAGTTTATTCGTTTGTTTATGATTCAGAGGTATTCAAAGATTATTTGAAATAGGTAATTATTGTCTTTAATCCCATTTGAAACAGAATATATTAGATACTCTACTATTCTCTTCTAGTTGATCCCCCAATTACCCACTTTCAAATCAAATTTAGGTTCAAGGTCAGATAAGGCAATACTAAATATTGATAAAATAGTAAATTTGATTTTAATTGAAATTTCAAAGATTTGATTTTCTACTTTAACAGATTTTTAGTTTTTTAAATAACCTTTAATTTTTCTATCTTGGGTGATTAATTTCTACTTATAATGTTTGATTATTAATAGCAATGTAGGTATATTGAAAAAAAAAAATAATAAAATAGTATTAATAGAATTGAATTCGTGATGGAATAATTAAGTGGCCTACTAATTTTGAATAGGAGTATATATAGCAGGTATAAATACCAGATATTATATTATCTCTAAACACCGGCCACAAGAAGGCACTCGACGTAATGTCTTTTCCCAGACATAAACAGAACGAATTTGGTTACCAAATAACTTTCTTGTTGTTGTTTTTACGATTCTTCCTCTTCGGTACTCGTTCCTAAACCAGAGTGTCTCGATTCTTCAATTTACAGTACCCGTTAGATTAATTTAGGCTTCCTGCTGATTGAATTTAGTGATAGGTCCTCCAAGCAGGAATCTTTAATGAGCTCAATTATGGAGCAAAGAGGAAGTCATATCAAGAGAATGTTAAGAACTGTATATTAATGAGGTTAACAGTATTTATATTACACATTATGGTTTATTATGGTTTTTATTTATCAATTTAAACCATTTATATTTAGAGAATAAATAAATATTCAGAGAATTTGGCTAAACGAGTTTTAAATAATAAATACAAGGTAAAAAAATATATTAATTTTAAAACAACATCTTTCTATTGTCATCGTCTCGTATTTCAAAGTAGGATTCGTTGAACATATCGTCGCCACCTTGTATGAAATAACGAGTGTGAAAAATAAAATTTTGGCATTCCTTTGTTTTATTAATTTACCAGAAAATAATTGCAAAATAAAACTTTATAAACACAAATTTATGGCTCGGAGATGTTGAAAGGTACAGAGATAAAAAAAATATTAGCAACAGAAACAAAATTAAACTATATATATATATATATATATATATATATATATATATATATATATATATATATATATATATATATATATCAGATATATAGATATATATATATATCATATATATAATATATATGACATTGGAAATAATATACGATAAAGTAATAATTAGTATTGTTTTTTTCTTTCCTTCCCCTTTTTATTATTTCCTTAGTTAGTAAACACATGTCCGTGGCGTTTCATCACAGTAAGAATTTCAAGTTATTTTTTGTTCTCTTGAAAAGCAGCTATGTTCGTTCACATTCGAGAGTTATACCTGGTGGAGACGATATACGACTTAAGTAAATAAAAACGGATACTAGGCGATAACAATATGGGCTGTCATTTTTATATAATAAAGAAAGCAGAAATATTAAGTTAGCGCATTAAAAACGTAACAAAAACTGTTGAAATTCCAAATTTAAATTTTTCTATTAAATGTTTTAGAATGATTATCTTATTGAATGTTGTTATTTCGAAATCAGTAGAGTCTTTTTAAACAAACTTTATTTACAAAACAATATTTATAATTACTGGATTTAAGAGATAGTTTTGGTTTACCGAGGCTACTGGGTCTTATTTTTTATATTTTTGGACCATGATCCTCGAAACTTGGCATTATCATCCGCCATTTCGTTTCTAATTGGCGACCGATTAAGGTTTCCACCAACCTTTGGGTTTGTGAGTAGGTGCACTTTTGCAAGCGGGTTAACCCGCTCGGCCACCCCGACCCCATATATATATATATATATATAATATACGATAGAGTAATAATGTGTAGTGTTTTTTACTTTATTTTCTTCCCCTTTTTATTATTTCCTTAGCTAGTAAACACATGTCCGTGGCGTGTCGTTACAATGACAGTCAGATGTTTCCGTATCATTGAAAACTATATCCTGAGGATTAACATAGTGGACTTTCCACATCGTAGTTCAGTAGGCAACACTGATAGTAAACTGCGCCGGACATTTCGGAACTTCATCATTTTAATCCTCAGAAGAATATCGTTTTTCACTGATAAGGATACATGGAACTGCCACTGCACGGACCCTAAAGAGGGACATTTAGTTATTTAAAACATGTTCTAATGCATCTGACAGAATGCACGTTTGAATTAACGCAATTTTGAATACAAAGAAATTTTCAAACCACGTGCCTGGTTAGAGTGTATAAGGACATTAAATCGATAGAAACAAACAAATTTGCCGAACTCCAGTTTCTATCAATATGTTGGATATTTCGTTGTCTCCTACTTATCAACGACAAGAAAGATCCGTGCCATTGATAATTTCTCCAGATGCCCTTGAAATGTTAGGATGTTGTTTTTATCCAACGCGCTCGGTTGTATCAGCGAAAAAAAAGGACGATTTCACCCTAAATTCCAGCAAACAGGACGATTTTGATGAGTAGGTAACAGATTGTGAGTAACATTTACGTGATGTTCGCCAATCGTTTGAGCTATACCTCTTCAGACTCTTGATATTTACCGACGACGCCATGTATTAATCAATCAACTTACGACTTCCCTAAACGTCATATGTATTCAGAGCTAATCGAATTGTTGAACTGCAAACTTGCATTCCATCGTATTACAGTTGATTGGGAATAATTAAATGTAATACGTATAATGATTTGATTGTTAGGTTGTCTCTGGTCTTCTGAATGCTCTTATATAACTCAATTGGTACTAAGACACAACCAGGTTACACAACAAAATTGTTCTGTATTTTCTTTTTGTTGAGCTCTCTCCCTCTCTCCCTTTCTCCCTCCGTTTCTTCATTAAAAAAACCTACTTATTTCACACTTTTGGCCTTTATTGCATTTATGCAATAATCATTAATTTATTTATGCAATAAGCATTTATTGGCCCATGTTCATTGGAACTATTTTGTTCAGCGTTAAATTTACTATGAAACCCCTAAGGGTTATCCTATATTTTTAGAGATACCCTGTATATTAAATATATTTTCAAGGATAGTATTTCGATCTTGAAAAATTTCGAATTCGTTTTTCAACGTAGCTGTGGTCAAAAAGTACTCTGGGTAACGAGTACCGAATATTTTACTCGAATACTCTCACTAGCCGTAATTAGATACGACTAGGGATGGAAGAGATAGCGAACGAAAACTGACCTAATTCTACTAATCTAATTGTTGTCAAACTATTTTATTGTAATTTTGTGTGAAAAGACGGGAACAAGAGCACGTTGCTGATAATATTTCAAGTATTATTGTGAATTTCTTAAAATAATTTAAAAAAATAGATAGTTTTTATGTGGTGGTAAGTGTAAGTTGTGTGATACGCGCACGTATCAGATCTATTTTATTTACTAATTTATTTTTTTCATTTTTCATTTTGTTGAACATTTTTTTTTATCCGTTTTACATAACATTGGAATATTTCGTACTAAATCCATTTATCTATAAAGATAAATATCATAAATATGCCTAAATAAGGACCTAGAGCATGTTGTAGACCTTGTTCAATATCTAGTTTTTTTAAAGGGTAACTGTAAAAAGAAAAAGAAAAAAATAATATATATATATTTATTTATTTTTTTTTTTATGTTTACAGTTACCCTTTAAAAAAACGAGATATTGAACAAGGTCTACAACATGCTCTAGGTTCTTATTTAGGCATATTTATGATATTTATCTTTATAGATAATATCATGGCCGGTGGGTGCAATTACTGATTCAGTTGAACTGAAAAGAGCAAAGAATGCATGGTCTTGCCGTTTGGCCAGCTTTGCATTCCCGCGCTGAACTGAATGGGAACTGCACTGTCTGCAGATGATAAGTCTCTGGGAGTTTTCCATTAGCTCGGAGAGTCCTTAGTTGGATTATTTCTTATCACAGAGAACTTTTTAATTGAGATAAATTTGATGGCTGTTTTAATAAGTGAGAAATTAAATTTACAATTATTTCAGAGAGGAAAAAACACTGTATACTGAGTGATGCTTCTTCCCAAATGCAATAGGTTGGTTTCGTAAACATCATTTATAGGTAATAAAAAATCCCCTTCACGGTTCGTAATTTAGCTCTAGGCTCGTATTTACTCAACTATTGTTTTCTGTAATTCATTGGCTGAGTTTGTCATATTGGTGTTTTATGAAGCGTACACTTGATTAGAATCCCTAGCTGCTTCTATTTCGTATAGTTCCATAAACTTTGAAGTTCCGAACCAGTGAACTCTGACGGTAAAATCTCTTTCATCAAAAGTATCGCGGAACTTCCTAAAGGCGGCTGGCTCCTGACGATAGCTCCAATTGGAACAATGAACTGGAGCAACTGAAGTGCTTGGAGTGAAGACGATTTCAAGGGCTACACTAACGATCAATCCATTCTATTGTTCTATTTTTTTCCGACAGAGAGTGATTTATACTCACATAAATATTTATTAATGTGGCACTAAATAATGGCTCTACAATAGCAAAAACATTAAATAATTTTATCTCGACTCCCTCTTCAAAACAAATAAAAAATAGTGGACATTTTATGTATTAGAAATTATAAATCCACTAAAAATATTTATTTACTTTTAAGGATTTTCTAACATAATTAATAGTGTTAATAATCTATTGAGTGATTAGACTCTTATATAGTGAGGTGGAATGGTGGAACCTATATAGTGGAGGTGGAATTAAGGGCCGATAGAATTCCAGCTGCTCCCTACTACTCCAAAAAATGCCCATGGAACCTATATGGTTCCACTCAAGACAGTTCCATATTACTTTGGTGTAGAGTGGCTGGAGTAGGGCAGGAATTCCCAACCTGTTTCGATATGCAAGCATAGCTTACCAATCAGGTGGGGGCCACCATAATATATTATTTATTTATTTATCGCTATAAAGGACCACGCGTATCACTTCATGGCTTTCAAAAAAATTGTTGTTCTCAGAATAGAACATTTCCACTCCTATTTTATATTTTAGAGTTAAGGAATAAATTTGGTTTTGTGTCTATTCTTGTCAAATCCATATGACGGGCATATCATCTACTACTGTTAATCCGATTTTGAAGAAATTTTCGGCGATTGTGTGGGTTGGTACCTAGACAGTCCTATATCAATTTTATCAAATTCCATCCAGTACTTTCCCTTATGAATGCACAAACAAAGCAAGTATTTTTCTTATATACTTATATTTTGAAAACAGATCATCCGATTTGGCCCAAAGTTGGAGAAAAGTTGAGGATTAATATAAAAATAGTTCAGTATCATTTTAGCAAATACCATCCACTATGTTCACCTAACCCATTCCTTACGGTGCGCTCATTGAGTCTTTTCTCAATGACTCAGTGCTCTCATTCCCTATTAATACTATCTCTGTGCTCTCTAGGAATTCAGAGGAGCCTTCCTCGCCATTTCAGTGTATCAGAAAGGAGTTGAGAACCAGGAGTAGGTGACCGCATTAGAATATCTTTCACTGTTGGGAAGGAATAAATTTATTTTATTTATATAAATAAAACAAACAATTCTAAAATACAGAAAATGGTTGAAAGACAATGATTCAACTAATTTCTTTAGAAACTCCTTGGGTTAATAATAAAGTAATGTAAATAAATAAATGTTTGTTCTATGCTAAATCAGCAATGAACCATTCAGGGCACACGAAAAAAAAATATATATCGTGCCCCTTTTACACTGCGAATTTTACCGGACGGAAAAAAACCATTAGGTTTTCTACTCGTTGCGGCGGCTGCAATCGTACGGTTTTTTACGTTCCGGTAAAATTCTTAACTTGTGAATGCGCCATGTATTTCAATGTAAATGTAAACACAGATTTTTTCCAGGGGGGTCTAATCCTGCAGTATAAACTATTCTTCCCCTCCCCTCCCCTTCTACCAGGATATCGGAGAAGTGCGCTTTAATTTATCTTTTCTAGATATATCCTAACTGACTTTTTTTCTAAAACGTTCCAATTAACAAATATCAAATTTATTAAAAATGAATATTTTTTTCAAGATGATGATAGAAAGCAGAAATTTCAATACAATTTGAAATAGTTCAATTTTTATATTACTGTTATTAATATAATAAACTTACGATAGTTTATGACAAATGAGTTGAAAAAAAACAAAATTATAATGAATAGAATAAACAATCATGAATCAGGTATGTTTATAGTTCAATTAATTTTTTTTTTTTAAATAAGGCAAGTATAATATTGTTCCAAACCATCTTTTTTTGTTGATGGGTAGCGAGAGATAGATAGATCGATGAAAGAACTTTATTCTGGGGCTAGGTCCCTTAAGAATAACATGAATGAATAAAGATATGTTGATACAGCCATCGGATAATGATAAAACGGTATTAAGTCGTCCTTACAGTTTGACGACAGTCTCTGGTTCAATATGCCAATATTTATTTCCTATTTTATAATATCAATGTCGGATTTTTATCACATGCTTTTCTTTGCATTTTTATTCCACTAATAGAAAGAAGAAATATTAATGTCATATTACGCTCCACTATATTTCGCAATAAAAATTTAACTGTTTCAATATAAAGGAAAATGAAGGATATAGATGAAAAAATCATTCTCTTCTTTAAGGGAGTCACTTACGATCACCCTATCCTGGGAGTTCCCAATCCTGTGCCCGCCTGACGTCACATGTGCCCACGGGCACAATTGTACCCGCCTAACATTACCTGTACTAGCAATCACCAACTGCAGCAGGCCATGGCAGATCAACGAGATTTCAATAAAATACTATTTAATTTCTTTTTGTAATATATAATAATTAATTTGAATTTAACAGAATTGTTTGAAAATTGTAATTTAATAATTTCATAGCATTTTATGTTTTTCTGTCAATCATCAATTTTTATATCAATGATTGTAGCAATGCTTGCTACAGATTGACGAGTTTTCAATTAAATATTGTATAATATTTTTTTTTAATATTTAATAATTATTAGAAAATTTGTTTGAATAAGCGAATGGTTTGAAAATAGTAATTTATTTATATCATAGCATTTTATGTTTTTCTGTTAACCATCGCTATTGGTTCGTTCCTTCCTTTTTTTAGCAGTAACAAAAATAAAATGACAGAGTTGGTAACACTGCATTCAAATTATTTTACACTTAGTTATATGCCTATACTGTTTTGAATTCGTTTTTTGATCCTACTTTTCAAAAAGTATGAATGCAATATAACAAAACGAACGTATAATTTTAAAAACGACTAAGAAGAAGCATATTACTTTTAGTTTCAAAGATAAATGTGTTTGTTATTATACATACATATTTATCTTTTTTCATACCCGATACAGTATTTTTAATATTATTAATGTTAATAATAATTGTTCAATAGCCAACATAGAATTTACATTGAATAAAAACACTACTAAAATAACACATACACAAAAAAAAGTGTATTTATATATATAATACCTATAATACCTAATGGTTTCCTTCCGTCCGGTAAAATTCGCAGTGTAAAAGGGGCACGATAAATATTTTTTTTTTCGTGTGCCCTGAATGGTTCATTGCTGATTTAGCATAGAACAAACATTTATTTATTTACATTACTTTATTATTAGCCCAAGGAGTTTCTAAAGAAATTAGTTGAATCATTGTCTTTCAACTATTTTCTATATTTCAGAATAGTTTGTTTTATTTATTTTTAAATATTTATATATATATATATATATATATATATATATATATATATATATATATATAAATTTCAATCGATTTCTTCATAAGTAGCCAGAATATTGTTTTAATATAGCTGAAATTGTTCTAATTTGATCTATTTCATTGAAATTTTGTAATTTGTATTCTTCTTAATGTCATTTTAATTTTTAAATATAATTTTTAGCCTGTGAATGTCAGGTTTTTAAAATATTATCTTATCACTCTACTACTATTAATTTTGTAACTAAGAATCTGCTTAATAAAAACTTCTTAGAAAAAAAAAAGGAGTTCAAAACTGTGCAGAAGAGAGATCGAAATAAGTTTTCTTGCAAAAGTAAATAATTAAGTAGCATTTCAAATAAACCTGAAGAGTACAATAAGTTAATATTTGTTGATGTCGGTTCCAATCTTATTAAGTGCCATACCAATTTAAAAAGGCCTGGGAGCAAACTTTATGGTATAAAACCTTCACTCTTCACTGTTCTAACTTTTCATTTGTTTCCTTAATGTAATCATTATTATTTTAATTGCATTTGTTACTTCGTAATTATTATTTTCGAACATATTGTGCTTAATAATCCGTGCTTAGTAATAAGATAAAATGTACGAGAGATCCGTGTTTATCGCCGGTGGAAAACATAAAAATTGTGTTTATTTCGATATTCATTACCTAGGAAGAAGTGAAGGAGGTGAGGGCTTACGAACAGCTTGTACAGCTTACGAACATTTCCTCTCCTTAAAAGGCGTGTAATATAATGTTAGAATGAATGAATATGTGCCAATAGAAAGTTGTTGAAGCGCTAATTCCTTTAGAGTTACATTTTACTAGGGAGACGTAAGATTTTTAGCTGAAATCTTCTAGGAGTAACCTGATAATTTGTTTTGGATTAAGAACAAATTAAACCTATCATATAGTAATCCTACGTCAAGTGATGATATTTCTTGAAAGGAATTTTCAATCTTTCTTTATTCAGCACGCCTTATTCGCGTGTTTCTTAATCCCAATAATTTTGTCATTCTCAGTAGTCTTTTCTCTTTATGTTTGTCATACCTATCACGATTTTTTGTTTCTGGATATATCTTCTGTTTTTTTATTTAAATCTAGGTCTCTTTTAAAGAGTACTGACATCTTACAAGAGTTACTTTTTTTTTTTCATTAATCCTTTGTAGATTAATTTTCTTCAAACATTTTTTAAAAGAGAGAGCTTCAGAGATTTCCTTTATAGAAGTTTTTTTGATGAGTTAGATAGAGATTGCCAAGAAATTCATATTTGCTTCCACAGCCTTGTATTAAGGATCCCTCTTTGTAAGAAATCTGGTTCCGAGTGCATTCTTCATCAGTTCCCACTCTCTTCTCGAAATATTAATCCTTCCTGAGTTATCTGATGGGATCAGGCCAGATGAATGCACCTTACTTCAACTTTGACTTAGAAATTGGTCATAAAGATATTTAGAATTTCCTTTTCTTTTTTTTTTTTTACGTCGCAATTTTTTGAAAAATTGTAGCATCTGGAATAATTTGATATCAAACATTAAAAGAAGAATAAAAAAAAAAAAAAGGAAACACTTTTTTTTAATATAACAAGACTACCAGTACAAGTACTTTTAGATTTCTTTCTGCATTATTCATTTTTTGACATATTGTAGCTTTTATTTTATTTTCCTCCGTTTATTTAAAAATCACTTTTACATACATAAATTAACAATATGTATACAATGTTATATCTGAAGTCCTTATATTACCCGAAGGTATTCCAAGGCAAAGCTGTGTAAATATCCGCTGCGTGCAGGCGTTTTACATGCAGGCATTGGCCCTCACTAATTTGTAGAGAATGGGCAAGAACCACTCTGCTGATAAATGAATAAAGAGAAATAGGTTTAGACTGCAGAGTCCAAACCCCTTCCCTCAGCGAGCATGTTGACCAAGGGGACCCTAGGGGACCAAGGGCCCTGCCACCTCCCAGACCTTGGTGGTGGAGCGATGTTTCTGAATAGAGGGTTGACACAGGCCTTCAGCCCATCAAAGAATTTGATGTGTCACTGGCTTATATATTCCGGCACTGAGGGTAGCTGGAGCTCCTCGTAGATGGTGACGTTTCTCGCTCGTTGGAGTGAGGTCCCACGGACTCTCTGCAGTATTCGTAAGGCGGACTTATACATATGCCGGAGCAGCGGTGCACCGTAGAGCATAGTTGGCCTTATAATAGCTTTGTAAATTTGCAGCTTCAGCCAGAGTGAGAGCTACGGCGACGTGAGCAGATAGTGGAGCATCTGCGACTTCAGCCGGGCAAGCTTTCTAGAGTGATGCCAAGGTAGAGAATAGAGTTAGAGAGAGGCCGGTCTGCTGTTTCCATCTTGAATGTCTTGGGCAGTGGCTTTTTCCCTTTCTGAAACGACATCACGATGGCGTCCGTCTTCGCCGGATTCACCCCGATGCCGTTCAGCCGCTGATGCTGCCTGTGCCTTCTTGAGGATCTGCTGGCGTTGCCACTGGTGGCGTAGATGCCGATATCGTCCGCATAGGCTGCTACTACTGCCCCTGGATGCTGTACCGAGACCACTGGTGCCGTGAATACGACCAACAGTATTGGTCTCAGTACAGACCCTTGAGGTACTCCATAGACGGTATCGTGTGAAGGCGATAGGCCCTCGCCAACCCGTACAACGAAAGATCTTTCGCTAAGATAGCATCCAATCAATCGGCATAGGGAGGCAGGAAACCTGAATTCCTTCAGACGGCGGAGGAAAAGTGTGTGCGAAACACAGTCAACGGCCTGTGTGCAGTCCAGAGATATAAAAGCCGTATCTCTGTTCATCTGCATATGCTCGACCCACCGCCAGCAGCTTCACAGGAGACCCTTCGTTGAAAACCAGTCTGCTCCGGCAGGATGACGGTTGACGGATGACGGTCCTCACTGCAGTGCTTCATCAGATGTTGGTGAAGAAGCCGCTCAAATTGTAGCATCTTATTTAAGCATATTATTGATTTTTTGACAAATTTTATCAATTATTTTAAATCGGGAATAAGAAATTATAGATACAAAATTATATCGAAATATGATGCAGTTAAAGAAACCCTGGCTTTGAATATAACAAGACGATTTCGACTCCAAATACGAAATACAAGGTTCCATGACTTGGCAAACATGACTTACTTGAAGATTGCTAATGAAAAAAATCTCCTGCGCTAAACCAGCAATTAATACCAAACAGTGTTTATTTATATTCGTATAAAAACCTGGGCAGTTAATACAAAAATAAACATAATTTACTGGCGGTGATCTATTGATTATTATTAGACTACATTTTAGCTTAAACTTTAGTATTTTAATTATTAGATACTTAGATTTTATGGGGAAAAATCTAAGAATAAGGGGAAAAATAAGAATAGATATAATGTGTTAATGTAGCGATGAGGATAATGCATTTAGAGTTAAAATGAAACAAAAAAATTGTTTATATATATATTATGTCTAGCATTGGATTGATCAGTATGCTGTGTGTGTGTAGCAACCCAAGGTATTTGGGCAGAATTGCTATTAATATAGCAGTTCTCTCTTTCTATCTCTAACGAAAGATATCTGAATGTAATCCATAAAGAGGTTTATAGGAGTTGATATAGAAAATAAAAGTGAAAAATGAATTCAGCAAAAAAAAAAGTTAAAAACGAAAGAAAAAAAAAGACATCTTTCTGCAAAGAATCGGCATCTCTTAAGAGTGAGCTTTTCAACTTTCTCACTAAAATATTCTAAATGTACCACTTCATACCAACAAACTCATAGGAGATCTATCTCTTTTACAATAGTTGTGGTTACTGATAAATTTTAGTTTGGTAAAAATGACATAAGGAGAACATATGACGAATTTTCAACGAAGAATGGTCACTACTCTACAAACTGCTAATAATGAACTCAGAACAACAAGTATTGAGCTTTTCGATAGTAAAAGTTTTGAGGATGACGAATTTCAGCCATCATTGAATTCTGATTTACAAACTGTTGAACTGACTGATCCTATCTTTGATCATCGCCCAGAGTCTGCAATTATAACATTAATTCTGCAATACCATCCACTGCGATTAATTCTTCTGCAGATTAGCCCTCTTAGCCGTCTCATCGACTCCCAAAGCATCCTATTCCATTATCCTATATCTTCGGCCCTTCCTTCGCTTTCAGTGGCTAATAAAAAGATTGCTAGAAAACCAAAATTGCCGTTATTTCTTTCATCAGGAACCTCTGTAAAGAAGCGATGGGACAGAAAAAGGAGCAAGTGGAGAAAGAGCTGAAGAGGACAGAAGAGACTAAATGAGAAGTGGGCTTATTCTGAGCGTTCAGGACGGAATCAGACAGACGCCAGTCTCAGGTTTTATAAATGCGACTACTGCATTTAAATATATTTTACCTTTCGTATGTTTTGATAAAATTTTGCATTTCCTTTCCCAGTTTGATAGAAGTTCTTGTTTAAGTTTCTTGTTTTGATGTTTTAAAATCCCAGTTCTTGTTCGTCATCTTACCCCAACCCATTCGTAATTCTGTTACAGGAAAAAGATGTCGAAAATTACAATTTTTAGGAAAGCCTGTGTTTCGCCTCTGTGAAGATAAAAGAGACAATTGAAAAAACTCATGGTATTAGGTAAAATATTTAAGATTTTTTCATAAAAATTTCAATCCTTAAACCCATTCCAGTGGCCAGAAAAAATCGTAAAAGCTTAACTAGCCTCGTCATCATGTCCCGCCTTCTACTTATTATTGATTTGATAACAACAAAATAAAATAAAATATAAAAAATGAAATTATTATTTTTGACAAGCGAATATATTTGATGAGGCTGTTAAAATAAAAGGATTCCTCAGTAACTTGGAATCGATAGCTACCGTCAGAAATTCGATAGCTGCTTATCGTTCTTTATGGTTCGAGGTTTCACTTTAAGTGGTTATTAGGAAGGAAACGTGATCGTAAAATTGTTCCAATGTCTTTTATATCCCATTTTATATAAAACTTTCATGAAAATAAATGATATATAGCGGTTATAAATTCAATCTTTTTTTGGTTAGGTTACGACACTCTTTCTTAGATTTTCATTTCACGGCCTGTTATTATTTTTCATAACTGCCATGTTTATCTGTCACATTAGCACCATTATGAAAAAAAACAACTTGTCACTCGATATTTAGCAGTGGAAGGAAGGAATTTAGCAGTCTCTCGTTACACTTGCTATTGCTCCAAGTGAGACTGAAAAATACGTCTTTATCTAAGTCCCACTGTATCGCATTACGTCGGTATAAGTATCGTCCTTGACTATAATATCTTCGTTGTTGTTACGAGCGAGAGGATATTCATTTATATCACTGCAGTTATCATTTCAACGACACTTTTATTTTTTGTTAACTGTTTAGAATATCTGAAACAGTTTACAGAATTCATATTACTAACTTAAAATGCCTTGATGGAGGTAAAGAAGTTAAGGTTGATAAGTCCTTAAAGTAAATAATGACTATTAAGAATATAAGTATAAGTAAAAAATGCATTTATTATCCGATAATAAATATGATTATATGTGTGTAGGTATTTATATTCTCTATTCTGATTACATTGTTAAGGTCACCGAAGAAAAAAAATAAAAAATTATGTTTCCTTTTTATTAATCTAGATTCATTTCTATACTGTACAGTGCAAATCTCGTGAATTTATGAGCTCTGGAAGTGATTTAAATTTGAATGTAAAAATTTTGCCAAAATCTAGAATATAGGAGCCTTGGAGCTTTATTCCCTGCCCACTCCACAACAACCTCCATACTTTTGTCACTTACTAAACGATATTATGATTACTAAGGTTATTTTTAATATCTCCATAGGCCCAAGTTATATTTATTAAAAATTACTATGTATTAGGAAATTTAAGTTTGAAAAAATTCATTACTTTATATACTAACTAGTATAGTGCGAAAATTTCGCACAAACCATAGGTTTGCATCAGATTTTAATACATTAGGGATTCATCGCAACTTTCAGTAATATTTGTACTCACAACGATATAATACATCTATTTAATAACCTGTTAGTAAAAAAGATAAAATCTACACTCTTCCATGGAGCAAACCTTGCATGTTTCTTTAAAATCTTAATTAAAATAATAGCTTTTCAAGCTCGGTATTATCTCAAAATTAGCATTGACTTTAAATGTGAGATGACGACATAATAACTTGGTTCAAATTCTCAGGAAGCAGTAGTTCTGCCAATCCTGCTGTATGTCACTTTTCAATATAAATAATTAAAATATCAAGTGAATATTCAAGATGATAAACTTTATGAATATTATGATGAATGTGAATGAATTTTTTTTTAATAAAAGAAAAAAGAATCAGGCAATGTGTTTCATTGAAGCACATTAACTAGCCATATCGGCCAGAAATATCAGTCTTTCAACATCCAATATGAATTTTGTACTTAAAATCTCAAAGTTTCCATTAATACTATCATACTCCGAATTATTAATTATAGGAATGAATAATACACAAAAGAAAATGACGTAATTACATAAGAAATGTTTGTCCTGGAGTCATATTCTAATTATTCATTTCAGACAATTTCATCATATTTTATTTACAAAATAACCTTTTCAGAGGATAATTTCAGACTTCTTAAAAAGGTTTTTACATACAACTTTCTTCCATAGATATGAAGTTATCATGACAACGGTTTGTACGCAAGAAGGCATAGGGCCCGGCCGGTGCGGCCCTATGTCGTGTGCAATCTAAAAAATGCGGTATCGTTGCCAGGATTTCGTTTCGAGAGGATCGTCCATCCAAGGATATACTTTAAAGAAATCCACATCAACCGGCTGTGAGGAATAATCTCTCTATATATTTCCTATGCCTAGGTGTATTATTAATAAAATAAAATTCAAATAGATTTATATATTTTTCTTTACAGCTATGAATAAGTGATAGTATTTTGTAATTTCGAGAGGGAGAGGGTCCGGATTCCCTTTCTAAGGCAACGCCACAGTGAAAACGTAGGCTTTAGGACTTTAAAACACAGAACCCAATAGGTTCCAAAGGTACGCATATGATCTTATCCCCGCATCTAAAATTATTAGTGCTGTCGACTTCCGCTCATTACGTCCGCCCAAGAAATAAACAAAACAGCAACGGATCCTTTTCAGTTGAGCTCGGCGTCTGACCATAATTTCAATTATTACTGCTTTAAATAGATCACAACTGACGACTTCCGCTCGCTCAAGAGATAAACAAACCCCAAAAGTTCCTTTCCAGTTGAGGTCGCTCCTTAACGTAATTTAAATCATCACTCCATTAAATTGTTACTACAAATTTCCCAGAAAGTCGACAGCAGTAACAATTTTAAATAATATGTAATTAAGGCAGTAATAATTGTAATGAATTCGAATGTTACAATTGAATGCAAAGCAGTTAGCACAAATGGCGCTAGAATATGCTTGTCCGGCGACCTTCGGGCAAGATCGGGAATACCAGTGATAACGCGCCCCTCTTGTAAAGTTGTACCGCAAAACCTTCTAGCCTCATCTTATAATACAGTCTTCTGAACTTATCTAGGACGACTCCGGGTTTCTTTCCAATCCTAAATACTTTCTCTAGTATACGGCCTCCCACGCTGAATGATCTATCTTAAGCAGGATTAGATCGCTGGAACTGTTGTCGTAGCAGGTTCTGGACTCTTATATGGGTTGTGGTATAATTTCGTACAGATCTGGCTATCCTAAATACGGTTCAGCTGGTGTTTTATCGCATCGCAGTGGGTCAGCTAGGTAGCGAAACCAAATACTTTTTTTTTTTCGACCTACTGAACCATTTTCCATCTGTATAGTGTCAAGTTTTCTTTTGAGGAACTGAACGAATCCTTCTGTTTGGCCGTTAGTTTAAGAGTGAGCGGGAGCGATCGGTCTTTGGCGGATTCTATTTGACTCACAGAATGCTGCGAATCCTAAACTTGAAAATATTGAAGCGTTATCAGACCCCATAATCTCTGGAAGCCTATGAACACTAAAAAATATCTTAGAAGAAACTAGAGGTAACTTTTTAGTAAAACTTAGAAATGTATAACAATGTTTCATTGTTAAATGACCGAGCAAAAGCCCATATCAGCATAAGTAGCAATACACTATCAGCTCCAGGCCTCTCGTATTCTGGCGGCAGAGGTATATTTTTTAGCTCTTCTTCAAAAACATAATTGTCTGAAATAGGTAAACCTTTGTGTAAAATAAGTTGCGTTTGTCTGCATGGGCTCCTGGACTATATGGAGGACTTCGAGTTCGACAAGTGGTAATCACTAAAATGGTTATTGTAAATTTGAAATGTTAGGGGCGTAGATCTGAAAAAACTGCACATGAAAATTGTAGGCCAGTATGGCCATTTATTTGTATATATTAAACAATTACATGAAAATCGGCTCGTTATTGACAAATTTTCATGCTTTCATTGTTTTGACGTGTTGGGGTAGAGATCATACCAAACGGCCCAACATATTTGTAAGCAAATATTTTTTTTTCAATTTCCTTATCACACTATCTTACGATTCAAGTGACAAGCGAAGAATTGCTCATACCTTTTTAGTACACCATTAAATGAATGTTTTTTTCGATTTCTAGGCTGGAAAAATAACCCATTTCGAGAATTTCCGTAGATAAAAAAGTTGTAGCTTACGTTAAAATGAAGCCAATCACGAAGTTTTAGAGGAGTGTTAATAATTTGAAGACTAATATGCCTTTAATAAATAACGATATATATATATATATATATATATATATATATATATATATATATATATATATATATATATATATATTTTTTTGCCTATAGCAAGTATCAAAATAATTTTAAAATGTATGAGTAACTGGAAAAAAGTGGTAGTCAATAAGATCAATACAATTTTCCTATTAAAATACATATAATCTAAAAGGTAATTTTATAAAAATGGACAAAGATGAAAGGTCTTTTCCTAAAAAAAAAATCAGTCTTTATTTTAATTTAACATTCAGCATTTATAAATAATGAATTATGAATATACATAAACAAATATAGAAATAAACAATCATATAATAATAATTATTGACATTGCAAAGTAAATATTTTTGAAATTGTATGAAAAACACACTTAAACTTAAAATTGAACAAAATATAAGATCATTTATGTAAATGTTTGTAAAAATATTTATTTAGCTTAAAACAAATAAGTAATGCCCTATGCCAGGAGTATCTAACTATAGCCAACCTAACTGACTGTATATATAGTTGAGCAAATGATAAATTTGTTATAAAATAATTAAAAATAGTAATAATAATAATGTCAATCTACAAGGTAGACCAAACATCAGCTTGCAGGATTGTGTGGCTGAAGACACTTTAACTTAAGTTGAAGTCCAGATCTTGAAAGAAACATCAGACCAAACTAAGAAGTTTTTCTAAACAATTTTCAGTCTTTATTTTAATTAACAATTCAGCATTTATAAATAATAAACAATGAATATACATTAAAAGATATAGAAATAAATAATCATATAATAATAGTTCAATAGTTCATAATTCAAAGTAAATATTTTTAGAATTGTATGTAAAACACTCTTATACTTAAAATTTAGCAATTTTATAAAATAATTTTATAACACCATCTAGTTAAAAAGAAGAAAAATAGATAAAACAAAAGAAAAACATGTAGAGTTCGTTTCATTAGAGAAGAACCAGGGTATAAGTAAAAATAGTATCCAAAAAGTAAAAATATTATGCAATGCTGATGGCCAATGTTCCAAAAGCATTTTCACTCTGATTAAGAACAGTGATCAGGAAGTAGAAATGAAAATTCAATGATAAACTGGAGTGGTTCGGAGTAAATTACTACTGTATTGTATGAAAATAATATTAATAGATGCAATTATGAATAACAATGCAATAGAAGTATATTACACAACAACCAATAAGAAAAATACCCGAGAGAATAGAAATAAAAATAGGATTCGAATATTAAACATTACACCCATTAAATTTGTATCAGTAAATCTCAGCCTCAGTCAATATTGTTACATGTGCCAGTAGGTATGATGTTAAACTATTTTAAGAAATATCTTGTGCTATCAAGTTCTGTAAGGCATCATTTCAATTTATTAACTGTGATGTATATGTTTGCGATTGTGCAGTTTTATCAGTGGAAATATATTTGTGTCTACTAGGTGATTTAGTTGTATTGGTTAACTTAAGAATTACGTCGTTGTTGATCAGTTTTCTGACGATTAAAAGCTTTGAACAGATAAGAATAACAGTAAAATAGATGTGCTTAGCATCAATAAAGAAATTAAATAAATTAACAAACAAAAACAAAAAAATCTGGTGTATCAAACTCACACGACTTTCTTTACCGCTTTGGGTGCAGTAACTCCAATACTAAAATTGTTTGCTGTATCTTCGCTAATATTGGTTTGATTAAGATTTTTTTTTAAGTTTGGCTTTGTAAATCATTTAAATATCTTTCAAACGAGTATCTCGAATATTGCTAGAGATGTATAGTTTTCGAGTAATTTGAAAAACTAAAAAGAAATAAATGATTTTCCTGAGAATATGTGCAGAATACTTTAAAAATATGGGTCTTAAGCCCAATACGACATAACTTTGCTAATATTGGTCTGATTTAGATGAATTTGTTTTTTTGTTTCATAAATAATTTAATTAACTTTCAAGTGGTTATATAACATTTTTCATAAAAATCGTACTTTTTGAGTCATGCGCAAATAAAATTGACTTTTTTTTCATAACTTTTTTCCTGTTTTTTCTCAGAGATATACTATAAATGAAAAGATAAAGGGCTTTAAGTAGAAAACTTTAGATAAGTTTCATCAAAATTGTTAGAACTGATTTGACCCTAGAGATGATCATGGCGCAGACACATACATATAGACTAATGCCCACAAAAGTGTTTTTCGGACTCGAAGTACTCTGAAACACTAAGATCTGTTGAAAACCAGATACCAAAAATTTGACCCGATTACAATATCTTCCTTACCTAGGTGGTAAGGAAAGTAACAAAAGCTTCACTAAGATTAATTTTTAATGTGTATCCAATACATTACAAGTATATGTATAAATTAGTTATACTTACATAAATTCTAGTTAATTAATCCTTTAACTCTCGGATTCTGAGATTTCAATAATCACTTTTTGTATAATCTTCTTGAGTTTTTTACGATTATCTTCACTTTTAAAATTTCTCATTTCTCCAGCAACAAAATCACCAAATACTTGACAATCATCCTTTGCTTCATTTGGATTCTTTACTACAGATTCAACACTATTGATTTCTTGATCTTTACCAGCAGTTGTTACCTTCTTTCTTTCTCTCTGAACTGAAACTTCTTTCGATTGACTACATTCTTCACTGGAATCGTTTGAATAATTTTGTGATAAAGCATCATTGTCATCATCGGATGAGTCTGGTTCTTCCTGTAAAAAATATTAATAAATAACTATTCTATATTATAATATATTATTGTACTAAATGAAAATGATGAGTCATTAAAACTATGTACTCTTTTTTTTTATATCGACGTAGTTTTTTGAAACAGGCATAAGCTCCATTTAGCAAGCTTCATAGGAAACACATGAAGCGTTTTTAAAAACAGTATATATATATATATATATATATATATATATATATATATATATATATATATATATATATATATATATATATATATGTATATATATATATATATATATATGTATATATATATGTATACATATTTACTTTTATTCTTTGTGTATAGAAGGAGTTTATTAAGATGGTAAAACTTTTTTAATTACAATATATTTTTAAGGCTTCTAGCAATGGTCAAGGCCAAAATGAGAGTCGTCAGTATTTGGTGCTTATGTCATCGATATTCGATTTTTAGACTGTTTCAAATTTATTTTCTCAATATATCGTGAGTGGGTATCGATAGAGGTGGTGTTTACATCCCGTAATAAACTGAAACCTAAATTTCGAAATTTTTGGCGCTTAAGTCTTTTTTAAAAAACGACATTGATATAATGAATAATACATCTTATATTTTTTGTTAGTATACTGTATAAGGGTACAAAACTATTTCAAAAATTCTAGTGCGGTGTGTGCATCGCACAATTTTCTCTTACCACCCTATAATCTTTTTAACATAATTGAAAATAGTTCACATTAACACTACTTGAAATAAACTCAGCAGCATTCACTTCTTCACCCACTAAAGTGCAATAGAATAGTTTTTTAAACAATTGCAGTACGACAATTCCACACACTATACATTTTAGGTCTGTCAAGCTGAAAATATATTTTAAAAGTTTCGGTTTAGTTTCCATGGAAGTTCCACACAGTTTCCATGGAAACATTTTGTTTCCATTAAATAATACAAAAGTAGAAATTATTAAGTTGATTTCTACTTTTACATATATTCTTATATTACATTAATGAAGACGCGCTTGGCTTTCCATCTAGGATTTTTTAGTCCTTTTAAGAAATACTGTATCTTAGCTAATACAGGTCCAAACTCAATGATTCTTTTTTTGTTTTTTAGAGAATTTAATTACCTTGTATATGATTGTATACATAATTTACCATATAATGCATCCTTTTTGAGTTATGCAAAAATTAAATTTTCATTTAGCCATAACTTTTTTCTCTGTATTTTCTCATTGATGTACTAAATACAAGGAAAGTTAAGAAACTTTAAGGAGAAGACAGACAAGTTTCATCAAGATGGTTGGAGCTGTTTATGAGAAAATTGTGTAAAAGTGTTAGATGATATAATTGACACTTCCGGTAAGACCGATATGTCTATCTTTGCTAATACAGGTCAGAATTCGATGATACTTTTTTGTTTTTTAAGGAATTTAATTACCTTTCATATTATATACATAATTTACAATAAAATGAATATTTTTGGAGTTAAATGCAAATAAAATATTCTTTTCATAATAACTTTTTTCCCTGCATTTCCTTGGTGATGTGCTACATATATGAAAAGTTAAAGGGCTTTATGATGAATATTTTAGACAAGTTTCATCAAAATCTTTAGAGCCGTTTTCAAGAAAATAGTAAAGAAGTATAAAATCGATTATATAAAGTGGCACATCCTGTTAGTCGATTTTGGCAAAAAAGTTGCTGCAACATCGCACTTTTCGTTTTTGAACTAGGCCGTTCACATACACACAGACCATTTTGCGAGACTTGGTAATTTGGACTCAGGGAACCTTAAAACTCGAATTCCAAAATTTTCACGATTGCAATACTTTCCCGTACTATAGATTTCATATATGGGTAAGAGAAAGTAAAAATAAACTACAATATCTTCAAAACAACGTATTATAGACACATTCAGAATATTATATCTGAAAACATACTTTTACTGAATGCCAAATAATCAGGATCAAGTTAGGAACATATTGAATAATGCTGGAAACAAGAATATCAACGACTCCATAAAATATAGAATCACAATTAGTATTAGGATGCTAATACATATAGTATACCCAAAGATCACCAATTCGATCTCAATTTTTTTCTCATTAGAACTACTAACTACTAAGAAAATAAATGTGAAAATGTAAAATGAAGGGAGACAACTACCAAAATACTGAATGGTGCTCATGAGGAATCTAATTATTGGAATCTACTTGAAATTTATTGCACTTCATGAAGGTACACTCCAATTAAGCCTACTCACACAGACTATGCTGAGTTATCACCATTGATTGGGATTTTAGAAGAAACGTTGCATTTAAAAATCTCATATCTTAGACATGCTACATATTCTAGCATTATAATCTATTGTAAATAAAGTTATACTTCATTTAATTAAATTCTAGAATTTTTATCAAGTAAGCAAAACTTGTAACATTATTGCTTAATGATTTATCAATAAACTATGAATGGCCTTTGTCAATGCATTACTAAAGTAAAGGCGGTCTGAAAAAAAATAAATAAAAAATATGACACTGAATTTTTCTTTGAAAACTTATAGCTCTAATACCTATTGCCCTTGATTGTGGTATTTTTTTTTTCTTATCTAATTCAATTTTAGTGATTACCTTAATTTTTATGCCTCCATCTAAAGAACTTTCATAATTATAATCTTTTTCCTGCTTGATGGAAGTTGTGTTATCAATAACTATCATGTTGGTCGTATCTAGAGGGTCTTGAATTTCCTGTAGTATAAAAAAAAAAAATAATTACTTTACTCATTTTATTTTTATAAAATATTTATGTAACATTTCATAAAGTTATGTTAAACCTCTTTTAAGGGATGATATTCAGCCATGGAATCTTCATCAATTAGGCCCGGTTCTACCTATAAAATAATTTTAGATTATACTTTTCAAGAGCCATTATTATATTTTGTGAAAATACAGTTAGTTACAAAGGATATTCATGTATTATAGAAACAAAAACTGTGAAAGTTTTGTTTTCCAAATTCTTAATAACAAATACAAACAATATTGCATACAATAAATCAAGATTAGAAAGAAATAATAGTTGGAATAAGTTAAGTTAATTTAATATGCATAAATGTAAGCAATAACAAACAATTTAACAGTACCTTACATTTCACCGTACAAAGGAACTTTTACAGTCAACAAAGAGTTTTCCGAAGAAAAAATTATAAAAGTTTTTTTCTCAACAATTCTATAAGTTTTTGGGGTCCTGAAACATTTCAGCACGTGGGAGCTTATTTAATATAAGCATCATTAACATCATAAGCCAACAATAGGAATGCATAGCATACATAACATTACCAATGTTAATGGAAAAAGACTAATCCAGTTCGCAGCCTCCAAGATGTATACAAATATGATTACTGTCTTCCCACATAAGAATATCTATAAACAGACATGGCGAACGCCAGATGGGAGGAATGTAAATCAAATAGATCATATCTGTATCGTTAATAGGCATCACAGTTGTACGAGGGATGTCAGAATATTCAGGGGACCTTGCATTGATTCAGATCATTACCCAGTAGTAATGAAATTTAAACAAAGTATAAGGACAGTAGAGATATCTCACTATCTACCTAAGAAAAAGTGGAATACAGAATGGCTAAAGAATGAAGAAATGACACTATTATTTAAGGAAAATATAAACAAGAAAATGCAAGAGTATTCCTTGGAAATGGATGAAGGCTTAACTATAGATGACAAGTGGAACAAACTGGAGGGGATAATCTCAAAGGTAGCTGCAGAAACTCTTGGAAGTATAGAATCTAGAAGAAGAAATGGATGGTTCGATAAAGAATGCAAGGAAGCTATCAAATGTAGGAATGCCGCCCAACATAAGTGCTTGCAGCGATAAAAAAGACAACAGGAAATGGAATATACAAAAGACAACCATCGAAACTTGATCTAAAAATGGGACAGCAAATCCTCAAGCACGAAGAAACACCAATGTACCTTGGAATAAAGCTCGACCAACAACTCACATGGAGTAGTCAGATAGAAGCATGTGTAGCAAAGGGTCTTAAGAGAACAAGCATCATGAGCAAGATCACTGGCTCAACCAGGGGTGCGGGCCATGCAACACTCCGAAACCTCTATGTGGGATATGCTCGCCCAGTTCTTGAATATGGTATCACAAGTTGGAGCTCTGCTGCAAGCTCAAACCCACATAGAATTTCGGTTGTACAGAACCATGGTCTTAGGATAATCACTGGATCCATGAAAACTACTCCAGTAAATAAGATGGAAGCCTTAACAAACTCAGTTGACATCTGCATGATGGTATAGAAGGATCAATCTAATTGGGGATTGATAAATTATTTGCCACTTCTATAAATTTGTTTTATTGAAAACTAGTTTCGAATGTTATACATTCATCCTCAGTTCTAAAAACACAAAAAATTCAAAAATAAGCAATTCAAAATATAATTGGTATTATTATACATTTTAAATTATATAAATCAGTATTATAAAAGATTTATGAATTATGAATTTAATTAAGACAAGAAATCAAATACATGTTCGTACTCACCAAGGTTTAAATGGATTATATCAAACAGAAAAGTTTGTACTGGTTTCTTCTCGCATTGTACTGGCAATGAACGAGAGATAGACAGGATGTTTTTAGGTAAACAGTTTGAGGGTCAGGGTTTTCCCAGTAGGGCCGGTGAGTAATTGTTTTTTCTGTTATAGATGGGAATAAATTTAAGATTGGACTATTGGAGATATTTATTTGGTCATTTAAGCAAAAATCTGGATTGGATTTGAGGGATTTTATTATTTCAAGTGCTTCATTTATATTTAATTTGAGACTGTTTTCACCATGATGTATTAATTTAACTCCTGAGTCTTTGATGAATTTATGATTATTTTCATTCAAATGAATTGCAAAGTTGGAATTATCTGTCTTATTATTATATGCACGTATATGTTCCTTTAATCTCTGATTTAGCGATCTTCCAGTTTTTCCCATATATTTGGCTGCACAATCATTACAATTTAGTTAGTATATTCCGCTTTTTTGGAAAGGGTCTATTTTGTCTTTAGGAGAAGAGAGATATGAGGATAGAGTTTTTTCTACTTTAAATGCAGGGTTTAATCCTAGTTTTTTCAATTCATTTCCGACTTTGGTGGATATAGGGCCGAATGTGGAATCAAAACATAATGTTTCAGGATGGGCCTATCTTCGGGGATTGTTGAATAGATATCATTAATTGTCTTCTTTTGTAATTGTTTTTTAAAAATATGATTGATAGTGGTTTTAGTATACCCGTTATTTTTTGCTATGGAATATATTATTTCAATTTCTTTATTATAGTTCTTTTTATTTAATGGTATGTTCAAAAGACTGTAAATCATGCTATTAAAGGCTGCGAGTTTATGTGCTATCGGTCTCCTAGCACCATTGTTTATAACGACATCCATGTGGGTGGGTTTCCGGTAAATTCCAAATTCATGATGTTTGTTTTTTACTGAGATTTCCAAATCTAAAAAGTTTATGGTTTTGTTTTTTTCCATTTCTACTGTGAATTTATTGATGGATGAATTTTGTTTATTTTCTTTAAAAAATTATTTATTTGTCTTGTCGTACCAGACCATAGGCATATAATGTCATCTACATACCGATACCAGCATATGACATGTTGAGCTAGTTGGGAATTATTTGGGTCAAGAATTTTTTGTTCTAATTTGTCCATAAATAAATCTGCGAGAAGAGGTGAGAGAGGGGAGCCCATCGGTAAGCCTTCTTCCTGTTTGAAGAATTTTCCATCAAATTGAAAATAATTATGTTTTACACAAATTGTATAAAACATAATAATATATAATATATGTCTAAAACACAAAATCCATCAAATTGTAAAGATCTAGTTTTTCTAGCAGTGCTAGATTGGATCGGAAGATTAAAAAACAGCATATTGATACTGGATAATAAAAAATACACTCTCATTGAGATGAATCCGCTACCTCCCCGACTATATGGCCTACCAAAATACCCAAACGGGAAATCCCCATAAGACCAGTCGTTACTTACATCAATAGCCCGATCTATAAACTTGCCCATTACTTGAACAATTTGTTCAAAACCAGAATCTCATTTTCTCCAAAACACACAGTAAAAAACTCTATAGCGTTAGTCAACAAAATTAAGAACATAGTAATTCCGGATAATGCGAAATTAATATCCTTCGACGTCACAAATCTTTTCACAAGTATCCCACCACTAGAAACAATAGAAATTTTAGAACAGTTAATCTTCCGATCGAATCTAGCACTGCTAGAAAAACTAGATCTTTACAATTTGATGTCTATTTGTATAAAATATAATTATTTTCAATTTGATGGAAAATTCTTCAAACAGGAAGAAGGCTTACCGATGGGCTCCCCTCTCTCAGCCTTTCTGGCAGATTTATTTATGGACAAATTAGAACAAAAAATTCTTGACCCAATTAATTCCCAACTAGCTCAACATGTCATATACTGGTATCGGTATGTAGATGACATTATATGCCTATGGTCTGGTACGACAAGACAAATAAATAATTTTTTTAAGGAAATAAACGAAATTCATCCCTCAATAAATTCACAGTAGAATTGGAAAAAAACAAAACCATAAACTTTTTAGATTTAGAAATCTCAGTAAAAAACAAACATCATGAATTTGGAATTTACCGGAAACCCACCCACATGGATGTCGTTATAAACAATGGTGCTAGGAGACCGATAGCACATAAACCCGCAGCCTTTAATAGCATGATTTTACCGTCTTTTGAACATACCATTAAATAAAAAGAACTATAATAAAGAAATTGAAATAATATATTCCATAGCAAAAAATAACGGGTATACTAAAACCACTATCAATCATATTTTTAAAAAACAATTACAAAAAAAGACAATTAATGATATCTATTCAACAATCCCCGAAGATAGGCCCATCCCGAAACATTATGTTTTGATTCCATATTACGGCCCTATATCCACCAAAGTCGGAAATGAATTGAAAAAACTAGGATTAAACCCTGCATTTAAAGTAGAAAAAACTCTATCCTCATATCTCTCTTCTCCTAAAGACAAAATAGACCCTTTCCAAAAAAGCGGAGTATACGAACTAAATTGTAATGATTGTGCAGCCAAATACATGGGAAAAACTGGAAGATCTCTAAATCAGAGATTAAAGGGACATATACGTGCATATAATAATAAGACAGATAATTCCAACTTTGCAATTCATTTAAATGAAAATAATCATAAATTCATCAAAGACTCAGGAGTTAAATTAATACATCACGGTGAAAACAGTCTCAAATTAAATATAAATGAAGCACTTGAAATAATAAAATCCTTCAAATCCAATCCAGATTTTTGCTTAAATGACCAAATAAATATCTCCAATAGTCCAATCTTAAATTTATTCCCATCTATAACAGAAAAAACAATTACTCACCGGCCTTACTGGGAAAACCCTGACTCTTAAACCGTTAACCTAAAAACATCCTGTCTATCTCTCGTTCATTGCCAGTACAATACGAGAAGAAACCAGTACAAACTTTTCTGTTTGATATAATCCATTTAAACCTTGGTGAGTACGAACATGTATTTGATTTCTTGTCTTAATTAAATTCATAATTCATAAATTTTTTATAATACTGATTTATATAATTTAATATGTATAATAATACCAATTATATTTTGAATTGCTTATTTTTGAATTTTTTGTGTATTTTTAGAACTGAGGATGAATGTATAACATTCGAAACTAGTTTTCAATAAAACAAATTTATAGAAGTGGCAAATAATTTATCAATCCCTTAACAAACTTACTAACTGTGCTTGACAGACGAGACTAAAAATATCTGAATCTGAGTCCCAAAGCAAATGCCATCCATGATCACCCACTGCAAGACAGAATTAAAACAGGTTACTTAACCAGACTCAAAAGAAAGAGCCCAGTACATTTAATTAAAACATTGCAGAGAGAACTTGAAGTTGGAGCTGTCCAACTAAACCCTCTAGACCCATCGAGCCTCTGCCCATCCTGGGAATCACTAAGCAAACCGAGGATCGTCGAAAATATCCCAGGGGTAAACTGCAAAGGCGAACTACCACCAGAGGAGAGAAAAGCCCTGAGCCTAAAACTCATAAATGAAGAATACCCACCAGGCGAATTGAAAAAGGCATGCACAGGCGGTTCAGCTATTGGAGTTCTCAGGGATGGGGGAGCAGGCATCCATATTGAATTTACAGAGGGATCCACCCTGGAAAAAGCTAGCCTACCGGCAGCAAGTCAAGCAATTACCGTGCTGAACAGGAATCCATCACTGAGGCTTGAAAAATTATCAATTCATCATCTTCTTCGGTCCCCAATAATAAAATAGTAATTCTCACCAATGCACGATCAGTCCTACAGGCAATGAGAAGTCGATACAAAGCCAAAACAAATCTGAAAAATTTAACTGCAGCCATCAAAAGTGTTTTCGATGGTGCCACAGAATTAGTTTTGCAATGGATCCACGGGCACTATGGGCTCGCAGGCAATGAAAAGGCTGACTCTCTGGCAAAAACAAGTTCATCGATGCAACAATATGATTCCTCACTAACCATAGATAAAGCAAAAGCCATTAACAAGGCTATCATCAGACAAAGATGGCTGGCCTCACAAACAACACACAACCCTCAGGATGACTACTTCCAACTAAGCAGAAAAGAACAAGTCACAATTTTCAGAATAAGGACCGGATACAACCGTCTTAAATCCCACTTATACAAAAAACTAAAAATAGGAACTAGCCCTGTATGCAACTGAGGAGAAGCTGAAAAAACATCAGACCACATACTACAATCCTGCAAACAGCTAAAAAATTTGCGAGAAAAGATCTGGCCAGTGTCACTGGAGAGGAAACTTTACAGGAGTCTGGGGGATCTTGAGAGGACTGCCGAGTTTTTGTTCTCATCTCCTGACATGGTCATTTAAATGGAGGGAACGAGGAAGAAGAAGAAGAAGAAGAATGGATGAAGGCCTAACTAAAGATGACCAAGTGGAATAAACTGGAGGGGATAATCTCAACGGTAGCTGCAGAAACTCTTGGATGTATAGAATCTAGAAGAAGAAATGGATGGTTCAATAATGAATGCAAGGAAGCTATCGAATATAGGAATACCACCCAAAATAAGTGCTTGCAGCGACAAACAAGACAACAGGAAATGGAATATCGCGAAGCAAGGCGACAGGTGAAGAAGACAGTCAAAAAGAAAAAACAGGCATTGGCGGAGCAGAGGAAGAAAATTAAAGAGAAGGACAAGAAAAATGAAAGTAGGAAGTTTTACAGAAAAATAGGGGCTATCAAGAAAGGTTACTCGCCTATGAATAATAGGATGCAAAGCAAGGAAGGTCTACTGATGACTTCAAAAAAAGAGTTGGTTGATATTCACATGATGGTACAGAAGGATCAATCCCTAATTCAAATAAAGAGGTTCTTCAGAGATGGGAGGATCCATGGAATGGCAGTGATCCCACATAGTGAGACAGAACATGGATGGGAAGAAGCAATACCTCTAACACTGAAAGAATTGATAGGTAAACTGAATAGAAACAAATCACCAGGCATGGACAATATTAATGCTGAACTTTTCAAATAAGTGGGCCCTAACATGCCGAGAGAGCTGCACAGTCTCTTAGAAAGCATATGGGAGGAAGATGCATGCCGAAAAATGGTAGAATAATCACAGTGATTCCCAAGAAAGATGATTTAACAAACGGCATTACTATCTATGATTTTTGCGGCATTACTATAGACTTGCACCGTCTTATGAAAGGGAGTTGGCTAATACCGTTGCGGTTTTCGAAGAAATAGGTCAACTATGGACCAAATCTTCCCACTCCAGCAAATTGATGAAAAGAAGTGGGAGTACAATATGGTTGCATGGCGATTAATTGCTGATTTCAGAGCTGCACATGATACCACCTATATATCCATGGTTTATGAGGCCATGGAGGAAGCAAAAATCCCTCCTTAATTAATAGTTTTAACAAAGATGACAATGATGCACACCAATTGTCAAGTAAGAGTGAACAGAGAGTGTCAAGACCCTTTGAAATAAAGAATGGACAGAGATGAGGATATGCTCTGGCCTCTTTGCTGTTCAACCTAGCTCGTGATAAGGTTGTGAAGAAAGTAAGAATAGATGGTAGCAGCACGATTATCAATAAATCATGGCAATTAATGGCCTATGCAGATGACGCAGTGATTTTGGGAAGAAGTAAGCAGGTAATCGAAGAGGCAAATGAGACTCGAACAAATCGAATTAGTGATGGCATTTCTGTATCTGGAATCACTAATGATCAATGAATCCAATGAAGCAGAAGAGGTTAAAAAGATTTCAAAAGGAGAACAAGATTAAAAGGAGAACATATTATGCTCTTTGGCACCCAATAAGAAGTAAGCTAATCTCTTGCAAAAATAAAATTCGGATGTATAAAACCCTAATCAGACCTGTTGTTAGTTATGGCGGTGAATGTTGGGTAATGAACAAGATAACCTGTGACAGGCTTGTCAGTTCAAAAGGAGGGTGCTGTGAGGAATGTTTGAGAATTGAGTGTGGCGAAGCAGAAAGAATAAAGAAGAATATGATATTTCCAACGATCTGTCCCTGTCTAATTTTATACGAATAAGTAGGCTGAAATGGTATGGTCATGTGAACCGAATGAGTGAAGAGACATGTGAAGAAGGTATACAAAGGAAAGATCTTCGCCAGAAGAACACGATGGAAGGAGAAGATGGAAGAGGACATGCGACAGACGCACATCTGTTTGGTGGAAGACAGAGCCCTGTGGCAGGAGACGTTAAAGCCAAGGATCACTTCGGTCTGTAGTGCCAGGAGAAGAAGAAGAAAAATTTCAGGTTTGCCAGCCGCTGTCTTCACAATGAAAATGGGAAAAAAAAAAAAAATGTTGGAAATTTTTTTAATTTTTCATTTATAACTAGAAAACTAAGCATTTTTCAAAGACAAATATTCAATACAAAATTAAAGTAGATAAAATTTCCTACACAATTTGTATAATATATTTAATTTTGGACTTTCCTGCGACACCACTTGGCTAAAAAAAGGGCAATTTTTGGCTCTCTGTGAAGCATGCAAAAAACACACTTTGCGTGTGTTCTTACTGTTCCGTGATGCCCTAGTATCAACATCAAATGCCTGAAACTAATTATTTTACAATTAGAATGCTAAGGTCATAATGGAATAATAATAAAGAACATCAGAGATGTGCTTGGTTGGTGAACTCTCTAGTTCATGGGAAATCACGCTGCTATTCCCCTGTCTACATCTGCAAATGGTTAATGAAACTTGATAGTTTTGAGAGAAATGATTAAGAAATACATTTATAGAATCTTTGAGAAAAATTTCCATACTTTTTTCTTTGGAAAACCGTATTGAATATTCATCTTCAAAAAATGATTAGTTTTCTAGATATAAGAGAAAAAGTGAAAAAAGTTCCAACATTTTGCTGGGTTTTTTTTCTATTTTCGTAGTGAAGCCGGCAGCTGGCGAGTTGGATTGGCTAAATCCAAAATCTGAATTTAGCACACCAAAAAGCATACAGAATCGTTAAGAAATAAACTTTTTAACTGAAGACACTCTTTTTGAAATTTCGATGACTGGACTAATAGACATTTAAAAAAAAATAAAAACTATGTGTACCTTAATAGCTACACTTGAATAATTAGAAGTTTCATAATTCTCTTCTTCATCTTCTTCCTCATCTTCTACTTCTTCTTCGTCATCACAGTCAGATGTGTTATCAGCATCCATTGTGGAACGGAGATGTTTAGATTCATACTGAAAAAAAAATATATATATATATATTCAAATATAGTCTTTATTTATTCAGAACATGCCTCTTATTTAATCTAGATAAAAAAAAGCCATTAGTATACAAACAAAGGCTACACTCTTCTACTCATTGGTTCAGTTGCAGGAGTATGCTGATTACATTTGAAATTACGGCAAGATCAGAAGGAGTCCTAAATGAATCTTTTTTTACCTCTATGAACAGCTGCAAGACTGGAAGATTCTATGGAAGATATTATCTAAGATTCAAAAAACCCCAGACCTGACCAACAAATTATAAAATAATTCACAAATTGAGGATTTAGTAAAAATAAATTAATTTTAAAAATATGTAAATTAAAAGCATCAACTTTTTTTTTATAAATGTATAATCCATCCCTCTTCATCAACAGTAGAGGGCCTGATGTTGAACATCTACAGACTAGGCTATTATTATTGTTTTAGAGCTCACCATTACATCAGGGTCTCTTTGGCATGGACTACCTAACTTGGAAGCCGTTAAATGACTGTTCCGCAATGCAATAAGAACAATAAAACTATTGTCTCATGCCGTTATACATCATGGTTAACCATTAACCTTTCTTCTGTTGACGCTTACATTGCCTGATGATTTTATGAGGGCAATGCTTGTCTTGTTTAACTAAATAGTTCCTGATCACCTTAAACTACTTATCTAAAAGCATGTAAATGGCATTCTTAATGTTCAATAATAGTCCATTCCAGATTGTGTGATACTTTTAGGAGAGCGAATAGGATTGATTACATAAAATTATATCAACACTGAGGGCCAATGAAAATGGCAGTCCTTAATGTTTTTGCAACTCTTTTCCTGTACTTGAAAAAAACATCAATGAGATGTTCAGAGTGGTCATCAAGTCATCTATTTCAAAACTCTATTAAGCATCCACGAGATGAATTGTCACGACAAATAAAGAGATGCCCAACTGTAACAGAATTATGAAGTGTCCTGATGTTGCAGTATGAAAATACTACACCATAATTCAGTCAAAACCACTCAAGGTCAATGTCAAATCAAATGATAGCTATAACAAAAGTGTGAGAAGGAAGCAATACCAATTCTAATTGAATTTGTATACATCTTTAATTTATAGAATGCCTCTCGAATGTCCTCGAGGACAGATTGAAGCGGATCATGAACTGCTTTTTAAGATTTGTCTTCGGCAAATCGAGACGGGCCCATGTGTCCCACCTTTACGGCGAGTTAGAGTGGCTCTTCCCCCCGTAAACAATATTTCCTAGAATCTTTTCTCTACCAAACTATCACCACCCACCATCCTTCCTACATCTACAGCCTCCTACAATTCAAATCCTCGGTCCACACACTGGAAACAAGATCTCGCCTTTCTGACTCCGTCCCACAGAACCAAAACATTCGAACGCTCCTTCCACGTCCGCTCCTCTACCCTTTGGAATTCCTTTCCTTCTAATATCCGCCATGCTTCTTCTCTATCCTCATTCAAATCCCTTCTTTTCCAACACCTTCTTTCTCTCCAAAATGATGCTCTTTAATTGCGAAATTTCAGTTTAGGATTAACATCTGGATCAGAAGTGAATAATGGTTTTTAATGTACAAACTTTGCTAATCAATTCATTATTTTTGTATTTTTCATTTTCTCTGTTTTTTTTTTACTTTTTTCTTGTTTTTTTTTCTCTTTTTTTTTTTGTTTTGCTCAAATTAATTATATTTTTTCGATAAAAAAACTTATTTATTTCCTCATTTATTTTACAGAAGATATTGTAAAAATTAATTGGTCTGTATTCTATAGTCTTATGGCCAGATAATGTTACTGTTTTATTGGTTCCTTCATGTTATTCTTAAGGGACCTAGTCCCAGAATATAGTTCTTTTATCTATCTATCTATCTATCTATCTATAGTTTCAATCTAATTTCTTAATTTGTTTCATACAACCTTTGTCATAAACTGCAAAAGCCTGTAGAGAGATAAATTATTCACTGGTTGGAAACCAGAATAAATAAAAATGGGTGTCCACTTTTTTTACCAACCTTTTTACTTTCACTTGTCTGTATATGAAATATATTGGCATATTTCCATGGCATATTTTTAAGGGAAAGTATTCGGATCGTGAAAAATATCGAATCTGAGATTATCAGGTTACTTAATGGAAACTAAATTGCATTTCCATGGAAAATAAATAGTAAATTTTAAAATTTATTTTGAATAGAACAGCAAATGAAAGCTTTATATGCAAGCACCAAATTTTTCATATATTAAGTAATCAATAAAACAAGAAATAAAGTAGAAGTGAAACAATTGTAAGGTGGAATGAAATATGTTAAATCATCATACTATTTCCCCAACTTCAATCAGATAGTTGTAAGAACCTTGAATAACTTGAAAAAAATATGAGCTCTTCGATAGTATATAAAAGTTTAAATATTTTATTTAGGTACCTACATAAATTTAAAAGAAAAATAGGAGTCTTTTCCGTTTCGAGTACCTTAGTTACAAACCGGTGATTTATGTGATCACTAGTTTAACATATGATGCTAAATTTTAGGTTATTAATAATGTATGCAATGACCAACAAAAATAAACATTTATATACATTGTTAAACTATAAAATAAATACGCAATAAAAAAAGCTTTATAGATCCAAATCTTCAGGTTTAAAATGCCTCATCTCCTCAATGATTTTCAGAAAACGGTCCACATTCCTGTATCTTTGCCTCCACATGAACTCAACACATGTAGAAGTCGAGTAGTTTTCTTGAGGTACCACACATTAACTTGTTATTTTATTTTGGCAGAACCCACAATCACTCAATACTATTAGTATGTGCACCATATATTATGTATGTGATCCATGTAATAACAAACACAACTATACCCAATATTAAAATCAGTAACAAGTATAGAGAAATTCATTTTACCCGAATTTAGAACTTCAGAGTTTAAACAAAACTTGTAACAAGATTAGTTGATAATAACAACAGATGTTTAAAATTAAGCATGCAAAATAATAGGCATTATCACAGAAATCACAGGTAGGTAACTGCGATACTCGAAACGGAAAAGAACCAAAAATAGTTCTTGAACACTAATAATTTATTTCTTGGCCTTATTTTATTTTTGTAGATTTGGTCGTTGATCCTAATCTACCATATTCCTTACATATATATCATGGAACATTAATGCAAACAAAAGTGAGACATTTAGGAAATTTTTAGTTTAAAAAGTTTCATAAAACTTTACCGATTCCTGGTGATGCATTAACAGTGGCATAAAATTTGCTTATAATTCTTCTGGTATGTATGTGTTAAGCTCGTACCTCAGAAAATCTTATGCTTTTGGATATAAAATCTAAAGATTAATATAAATGCCCCTAATCTGTTGAGCTTCTAAATGCATATACATACTGCAATAATAATGTATTACTAAAGCCTTGACAAGCTAAAAGTATTTTATAGATCACTTAGTGTGAATATTTAAAGGCATATCAAGAGTGAGAGATCCAGTGACAGTTAAGAATAATATAAAATATTAGTAACTACTTAATCATAAATTATAAATAGCTACCACTATTTTATGTTGCTCTGAACCGCCACTCAGACTATCTCCTTCTTGATTAACCAAAAAGTCATCCATCATTACATCAAATTTAAAGACATACTTCTTTCTTAAGTTCAAGCTTCCTTTTCTTCCTCCGTTCTATGGCTAATAACGAAGCAGCAATCAGGCAACAAATTGCTGCTTTCCTTTTTCTGTCACTCATTGTAAAATATTTCCACTTCACATTTGAAAGAGATGAAATACAAGCAACAATTTTGCTTATAACCTTCTTTCAGCGAAGGTTGCAACAAATATATCGATATTTCAAATCGACAGTATGCCTACCTGCCAAACTTCAAAAATCCCAATTATTTCAGTAGAGGATACAGTTTTTCATTTTCCATGTTTTAAATAGAGTGTTTAAGTGGTGAAAAGTAAATATATAAGAACTAACTAGCTTAACGAACTTCTTTGAAGCATCGCGAAGTGAGTTCTAGGGCAGTAAATATGACCGAACCCCCATCGACTTCGGCTGAGGTCGAAATCATGAGTAGGCTAGAAACAACTACAATTAATAATTTCCAGATTCAAGAGGGAGTCTGGGAATTAGTTACAGGTCGCAAACGCCTCTCTGAAGTCACAGGAGAAGATACGAATTGACGTAAACGGCCAACGTTCAATGTCCCTGTCACTCCAACACATAACAGGTTTGAAATTTTAGCCAATTCTAATACTGGGCCAGAACAGCCAAAGACACAGAAAACAACTACATCCAAGCCACCACATATATTCGTAAACGAAGTGAAAAACTACCCAGTTCTGATAGAATTTCTTGAAAAGGTTAGTGGACCATCAACATTTCAACTTAAAGCAACTGGTACAAAAGTTTGCATTTATCCCGAAACCCTGACTCTTATCGTGCAATATAGTGAACTTTTTAAGAAAAGAAGATGTTGCTTTTCATATCTTTCAGTTACCCGATGACAGATGCTCACGAGTCGTAATTAAAAATTTTCATCAGTCAACTCCAAAATCAACAATTATAAATGAACTAAAAATTAAGGGGTATGAAGCGGTGAATGTCACTAACGCAATATCCAGATTCAAGCAACCATTACCGATGTTCTTCGTAGATATTAGTAAACAGGCATTTAATGAAGAAATATTTCATATTAATTTTCTTCTGGGAACTGCCAGAAATTCCCGATACCAACTACATCTCTGGTCTGCACTTAGTCAGCCAGACGTACCATCAGGACCGCAAGATTTCCATCCGCTGCCACAGCCTCATCAGCCTCCTCCAGGGCCAGTGCACGCACCACAGCATCAGTTACCTCCGCACACTTTGCCAACATCAGAAAGAAGACATCAGCTGTCTTTATGCTGGGTAAGTATGTTGGGTATGAGACAGGGCATTGCACAGCCGGTATTCTCTGCTGAAAATGTCACCTCTCAATTCTTCAATTTATTAAATGGTCTAGATAATCCCTTTTCAGTCTTCTTCAACAATTTCAACGACACAAGCCTACTATCCAGTTTATGGCCCATAAATGCTTGATTATGGGTTCTTTGTCTATCCTGCTGTGGACTACTTCGACATAAAACCGAACTTGAGATCTATTTACATGAAAAACGAATAGACGTAGCTTTGATAACTGAAACACATCTAAATTCTCGTAATAAGATATATATTCCTGACAACACCATTTACAGAACTGACCATCCAGACAATACTTCACATGGTGGAAAAGCCATCATCATAAAAACATCACTCCATAGACTTACCAAATACACCTTACATCCAAGCCACTGCCATAACATTGCACACTACTCAAAACACAATAGCATTAGCAGTGATGTACTGGCCTCCTCGGTATGCAATTACACCTGGCATGTTTAGCAATTTCTTTGAAAAACTGGGAAGATGCTTTATTGCTGGGGGGTAACTACAGTGGTAAGCATCAGGTTACCGATTATGTATTCCAAGGAGAAAAAACTTGCTATCCGCTCTCCACAAACTTTCACTAACCACAATATCGCCTAATACACCAACATACTGGCCTACATCGAGAGTTAAGACCCCAGATCTATTAGATTTCTTCGTTACCAAAGGATTGCAGGCCATACCTTACATCATCAGATCTAGCTCTGATCTATGCTCTGACCATTCCCTTATACATCTAGTCTTCTTCGACGAACAATGCCAACAAGAAAAACGTCCCCTTACTGAAGGGAAAATAGACTGGGATCTCTACCAGACAAATTTAACTCAAAAGCTCTTAATTCATATCTCAATGAAAACTGAAAAAGAAATCGAGAATGCTGTTGAAGTTTTGACGAAGAGTATTCAGGAATCTGCCCAGGCATCATCAATACCAAGAAAGAAAAGAAGTACCCAGCCAAGCTATCCTCAGTATATAAGGGATCTGATCAGAGCCAAGAGAAGAGCTCGTAAGGTATGGCAGACTAACAGACTACCATCTGACAAACAGACATATAACCGACGAACTACGATATATTTTTGGAGAATCTCAATACTGACGATGGAAGTTTGTGGAGACATACAAAGAGATTTCTTAAGCATCGCGAGATGTCAGCGCCACTTCGGAAAGAAGATGGTTCTTGGGCCTTGTCCGACAGTGAAAAATCTGAACTCTTTGCCAATCATCTTTCGACAGTTTTCGCACCACATACTGACTACCCTAAAAAGGAACATGGAAACTCTGTACACGAGACGCTAGATACACCTTTATCTTTAACACTACCACCAACTGCTTTTAATCCGTCTGAAGTCCTTCGAGAGATCAAAAACTTACCCAAAAGAAAAGCTCCTGGATCTGACCTGATCTACTCCAGCATATACCCAGAAAAGCTATAATCTTTCTAACAACGATCTACAACTCCATACTCAGGACAACAAAATTCCCATTGCAGTGGAAATACTCCCACATACTGATGATTCCAAAGCCTAACAAAGATAGTAAAAATCCATCTTCATACAGACCTATCAGTTTGTTTCCAGTTTATTCTAAAATTTTTGAAAAAGTAATTTACAAACGAATACTTGACATACTGACTGAAAAACAAATACTACCCGAACATCAATTTGGATTTCGCTCACTACACTCTACCATGCACCAACTGCATTTCAGTCGCACTAGACAATAGACTATATGCTATTGGCGTTTTCCTGGAATTAGCTCAAGCATTTGACAGAGTCTAGCACAATGGACTACTCTTCAAACTCAAATCTTTTCTTCCTTCCACATACTATCTCATATTTCTTTCCTTTCTATCCGACAGGTTTTTTTCTGTCCGGCAAGGATCAGAGGTCTCTTCTAAACATCCAATCAGGGCCGCAGTGCCTCAGGGGGTCAATTCTTGCACCCTTGCTGTTCTTTATATACACATATGATATACCTCTTTGCCCAAGCACAATAATAGCAACTTTCGCAGATGACACAGCTATTCTTATTAGACACGCAGATATAACTCAGGCTTCACTGACTATCACTGACTATAGTTCTACAGGACTATTTTAAATAATTGAAAATAAAACTCAACAACGACAAATCTCAGCACATCGCATTCACTCTTAGACACGCCATCTGTCCTACAGTTTATGTAAACAATGATTTTCATTCAACAGACTAACACAGTTCATTACTTAGAACTCACTTTCGACAGAAGGATGACCCCCAGGTGGGTCCCCTGTGGGTCCCAACCCACACGTTAAACAGAAACGCTTAAGCCTAAACAGAAGACTAAGACTTCTGTACTCTATCCTTCACAAACGATCGTCACTAAAAATCAGACAACGACTGAATACTTATATGGCACATACCTTTTGAAACCCTTGTGGACCTATGCATTACAAATATTTGGGGCAGCAAAAAAGACTCACATTCAAAAAATACAAACTTTGAATCAAAAACACTGAGACTAATAGCACGTTCACCATGGTACGTCAGTAACAAAACATTACACACAGATTTACATATACCTACAGTTCAAGAGCATATTCAAACCTCATACAAAAGATTCCATAACAAACTCCACGGACATTATAACACACTTATACGAAATATGGCAACAACGGATATGCCTGAACTAACCAGAAGGCTGAAAAGGAGCTGGCTCCTTGTGTAAAATTCTTTAAAATCTCACGTTAAGAGGAGGGGCCTGACCTCTCTCATACCTGCCATGCCAGTTATCTACTATTTATATCACATCCGCTTATTGTCGCGATATGAGTGGCAGGTGTGGATAAAAAAAAATAAAGTTATAAAAAAAAAATCAATAGAATTTACTACGAGATTATGCAAGTATACCGTCGAAATACTAGCTGGTTAGTAGTTAGTAGTAGTTACAAAGCTAGTTCAAGTTGACGTTGCCAAGGGGAAACATTAAAATTCAGGCACTTATGAATAATTCTAAATAGTGGAAACATTGCAAACTGTTATCCTGCTTAGATAGTCATACTTCTTTACAATTATATTTAACTATGATAAGATGTTTGAGAACTAATAATAATTTTAATAGAATTTTACAAGACCCAACAACTAAAATGGAAGCCGTGCTACTGATTGCATAATTATACTACACTAACAAAGAAGATAATTTTCCTTTGTAAGAATAGTATGCAGATGAATGGAAAGAGCTAATTTTATATTAAGGCCGCTTTACACGAGTAAGTTTTTTAATCAAAGTTTTTATCAATAAATTGTAGTTATTAGTTCCATTTTGAGCAAGTAGGAGAAGATCATTACGCAAGTTTTTGATAAAAAAATTGCAATTTTCAGCCACATAGGGAAGTTAATATACAGTAACGCACAAAAATATTCGCAATTTATTTTAAATTCTTCAGATTATAAAACATTGATAGTTTTTCAAAGATTTTTCTAAAATATATGCATATATTTCCGAACAAAATGTTGTAGTTTCAAATTAATCCGCTAGGTTTGCCAGGAAAATAACTATATGTCTCTCTACTCGCTAATGCAGTTCGTTCCGATTTAATAACCAGACAGAATCTATCAAAACCTACATCTATGTTAAAATCTACTATTTTTTAAATAAGGACCTTTAAATGACCTCTATCCTCATCAAATCATTATTTTTAGAACGTTGCAATATATATATATATATATATATATATATATATATATATATATATATATATATATATATATATATATATATATATATAAATTTTAGTTATATGTCTCTCTGCTCGGGCAAATATAGTCAGTCCTGATTTCATAACTCTCCAGGATCTATTGAAGCCTGTACCAATATTAAAACAGGCTATTTTTGAATTAAGGACCTCTATCCTCAACAAAGCTAGTATTATTTTTATTTTGATATATGTACCATATATGTACGGTATGTATACATTTTATAACTATATGAATAAGGGAAGATGGTGTGGACGAGCATTCATCTCCTTAAAATATTTCAAAAAATGGCTTGTACCCCTTTACCAAAACAGCACTGATATAAAATATTATGCAAGATACTTAAATATAATAAAGTCCAAATAGAGTGTTCCATGAAAGAATAGAACCATACAAGCTGAGCCCATAGTCACACTTTGGCATTGTTTTTTTTTTTTTTTAATATGACTGGATACCAATTTTATATCTATTGAAAACAATATATAATTCAGATGTATTTTTAAAATGTTATATCTATGGTCGCAGGCAATAAGCTGGTAATTTTAAAAATGGTCCTCCTAAGCTATGTGTTCTTAAGTGATCCTCCCAAGCCTTCCCAAGAAGTTGCTAATTCACAACCTTAAATCTTTATGAGTAATAGAGCGATGATCACAATATACATAAGTCAAGAGAGCCATTATTTGACTTACTAACTTATTTCCTCCATTTATACTGTTTGGTGTAATTTATTGTTTTAATTTTTGAATTATGTTCTGATGATGGGGCACTTCTCCAGAATGTAAGCATTATTGTGAAATTAACAAAACAAGAATTAAATGGAAGATCTGTTTTGCCAATGTAATTTTTTTTTTTTTTTAGTTGCCCCAAACAGAGGACGAATGGAAAATAATTCCTTTGTAAACTATAGTTTGAGGAAGATGGAGATGGTTCAATGAATGCTGCCTTTGCCCTGCGAACACACCCTTCATCTCCAGAATCTGTTTCCCCTTCAGGGTCAGTGTCAATGTGTGTCAACTCATTCCTTCACAAAATCCATTTCTTTGTAATAATATAAAGATGGTGTGTACTTCTGAAAATGAAGAGAACAATGATAACTAAAAGTTCATTATCATACCATGTCTGTTCCAACTCAACTTCTCATGGACATTTCTTTTTTCCTTTTTTCAATTAAGCAGCTATGACTTACAGCCTACCACTTTTTTATAGTGTCTTCGACAGAAGCATTTGGCCTTAAAAAAAAATTAAATAAAACAATATTCATTGAGTTATATGTACCAACAACTACATACAATTACAGCAGTTATGAAGCTCAAAAGCACCCTCATTTTTGATAAGGGTGCTGTAAGAAGATTTTAAACGAATCAGGAATTTTTTTTCACGCTTACTGTTTATTTATAGTGTTAATGCTTATAAACTTTTTAATTCTGCTAAACAACATTCTTTCACTATCATATACACTCATTACTGCTTGAACAAACTGAAAAACAGTTGTAAAACATAACCATTTTAAACCTTACACAAAATTTTCCTGCTATAAGAAAAGCTAACTCCTGAAGAATTTCTGTTTTTTTTTTTTTACTTTGCTACCTACACTCAATTGACAATTTTGTGAATTTGTATATGTATTTTATTTTGGTTTTTATCTTGTTAACTGACCATTGTTTTTGATTCCTAGGTCTATTATTTTTGCTGAATTTTGTTAAAAACTGTGTTAACTGGAAATTGATTACAAAATAGGTTGCCTAAATTTGGTAATTTAATAATATGTATATATGTAAATTCATAATTGTAATTTAAAATAACTATGTGTTGGTATTTTATTGTCATGATAATTTTATTTTGAGTTATCCTTGAGAAATTTACTTAGAAATAGAAAAAATAGGAAAAATGTAGCAATAAATTGTTGATTTTTTACTGATATCACCCTAAAATAAAATAAATAATCAACATTGCAAACAAATTATTCACAGAGCCAAGAAAATAATAGGAAAACAATTTTTAACAGGATATGAAACAGTTATTGAACTTTTCCAAAAAGTTTCAGCTTACTGTTTTGCAAGAACTTTGACAATTTAAGTATTTAACATAAAATAATTTATCGATAAAAATTTTCTTAAGAAATTAAATCATCAGAAGTTTTTGATAAAAGTTAGAACTTGAATATAGTCTTTCTAATAATCCAAAACTTCTCGGATGAGGTTTTATTATTTATATAAAGGTTCCTCAATAAAGTTCTCAAAATTTAAGTTCTTCCATAAACTCTTTCAAAATATTTATAACAAGAATTTTTTCAAAATAAAAGTGCACAGTTTTTTGAGTCCTGATTTTTAATAACAATAAAAATAGAAGTGTTTAATATAGAAGAGAACTTGTCAATGAATTTTGGTACAACAATCAAAAATAGATAATAGGAATATTCACACTCAAAATTAACACAAACAATCATAACTCCATTGTCAAAAGATTATATTGAAAATACAGATTGTAGTAATAATACAGGTATACAATAAACAAAAAAAAACATTGAAAATTATTGTAAGCAATTTTATAAAATGGCATATGTGCCACCTTTTCCTGATAATATTTTTAAAGGCTATGATTTCAACTAATTCATTCAATTTAATGGAGAAAAACACCAGAGAGCTACACCAACAGTTACTGGAGAAATCCCAGCTTAACTATTTAATGTAGTTTATAAACGAATTAAGTTGAACTTATTATTTAGTTAAAGCCCAGAATGGTACAACAGGCCCTGAAGTCTAAAAAAATTTGGTGGGGCAGGATTTACAATGAAATTGGAAAATAAAAAATAAAATTAAGCTTGCCCAAGTTGATAAATGGTTCCTCAGCTAACAAAACAGTAAAATAAAAACAAAGATAACACTAATAGCTATGCACTTTGATGGAAATTTGTCGCTCTTCAATGTGCGTTAACGGAATAGGTTAATAAATATAAAAGTTAACGGAAAGCTTCCAACTAAATGCTTATAAATCCTAATTAAATAACTTGTACACTTTTTTTTAAGTAATAAGGGCAAAAAAGTGTACTAATGTGATGTCTTGGGTCCATGACATATTTTTAAATTCAAAAAAGAAATAGGTTATGGACTAGTACGGCCAGTTGAACACTAGCCCCCTATTTGATAAAATTGTTCAACATTTGCAACACGTTGGAAATTTTTGATCGAAAATTTTATCGTGGCCCTCATAAAGGAGCAGGTGTTACCATTTTAACTGAGCGAGTTACAATATTACACAGTAGGGGCGCTGCTAACGATATTTCATAAAAAAAGTCCAACAAGTGGCACTTTTTTTATATAAAAACTTATCAAAGTCCATCTACACCTATAAATTTTTTTATCAAACTTAATTTGATAAAAGTTTTGTTTAAAAAACTTACTCGTGTAAAACAGCCTTTAGAATGAACAAATGTTAAAATTGGCGAGATAAAGAAATAGTTGACATAGGATATTTGAGGCGTTAAGTGTCAAAACCAGCTTAATCCATGAATTTTTGAAAATAGTTTTTTTTCATAATTTGTCTAGACTTGGTAAAATATGGAAAAAAACCTAGGTACCTAGGTATATACTATCACCCTAAGAAGCGATTTTGAACGAATCCAACTCAATCCGGCCGAAAATACGTGTCAAAAACCAGTATTTTTTCAAATTCAGTTAGATCCATGCTACCACTGAAGGCCGTCATTCGCGCCAACCCCCTCACATGTTTTTGTCTGTTTACACGTGTTGCTTTCCGTGAGTTCCCCACTATTGATTGTTAGGTCTTATACATTGTTTGTTATAAGGCTTATTACATTCAGTGTGTACCATAAATGGATATTCACCTCCAAGAAGAAACTAGACGTCCTAGGAAGAGGGAGAGAAAATTGTTCAATTGGAAGGCAAATCGTGCGTGCAAAAGGTTTGTAATGAATTATTAAAATTAAATAATTTAATTTTCTTTTATTGTTTATCATTTAAATTAAAGTATAAGTTACGCCTAACGGAAAGCTAAGTTGTTTTTATTTCATCCTGATCGCCTGTCCCGTTCTACGAATACAATAAATTATTACTTTTGTTTTGTTGCTTGTGTTTTATCTCTTTGATATTATCTAGGTAGGCAGATAACTACTAACTTTTAGGCAATAAAATATTTTTTGTTCAAGCAGTACATAACATTTTTCCGTTGGTTGGTTTTCCAGTTACTCAAGCTCTGGATTGGGACCCAAGAAGCTAGACTGTAGGCATTCCACCATGACACATGCCTACGAGTGTCGTTACGTAAAGACTTTCGCTGGTACTGCCCGCGGTTGCGATTGGCAAAGCTTGCCAATCGTAGCCTCCAACTGTTACTGCTTCTATATTTCGCTGAAACTGCCCACTGCAGCGGCCCACTCTTGCATAACTTATAACCTCTCCTATATTTATAATCAAACCATATCGTTATAACTACATACTATAACCTTAAAACCTTTAAAATTATATGTTATTTAGACACATACAAATTATAGGTAAATGAATATGTTTATTTACAAATATGCAACTATATATGTCCAACTCATATATTGTTATGTTATTTACAACTAGATCTTTGATACGTATTTTATACAATGAACAAAGTTCGTCTGTCGAGATTTCTTTATTGTTTATTAATAAAATAATAATACTATTGTGTGGATATAAAAATCAAATAATATGTTTTTCCACATATTATTTTTTACTATCACATTCCTATAGTCCTTATGTTTGTGGTCATAAAGCACCTGAAACTGGCTAACGAACTCTACTAGACGTTCGTCGTCATAATCGCTGAATCCTTTTTTATTAAACGACATTGTTTTAAATGACAAGCAGGAACCGTCGCGTCTGAGGCAGTATGGCTCCTAGAACGGTCAGAGACACGGCAGTATAAGTATGACGTCATAGGTAGACAGTGCCAGCGAAATATGTCCCTAACTATTCAGTCAAAGTAGTAGTAAACTGCAAGCAAATTTTGCCGGCCGCAACCGCTTGCAGTACCAGCAAAAGTCTACCTTAAGATCTCACGAAATCATCAAATTTCATAATATGTTTTATTCTAATAAAACTAAACTGGATCAGGACAATATCCTCCTAAAATATACGAGTACCGAACAAACAAAACAAACTCATTTTAATTAGGGATTGATAAATTATTTGCCACTTCTATAAATTTGTTTTATTGAAAACTAGTTTCGAATGTTATACATTCATCCTCAGTTCAAGGTTTAAATGGATTATATCAAACAGAAAAGTTTGTACTTGTTTCTTCTCGCATTGAACTAACAATTGTTAGTACAATCCGAGAAAACCAAACGTGACCCAAATGATTTCTCGTACCGCTATTTTATGATTAAAGATAGAAAGATGGCCAGAAAACTTTCTTAAAAATGCAGGTACATTAAAAAAATCGAGTTCAAGATGTTTTGAGACGTAACCTCTAGTAAACTAGCAGAAGTCTTTAGGAAAGAAGGGGGACCACAAAAAGGGGCTTTTTCCCGTCGCAGGCAAAGCTGCGACCCCGTTTATAAAAATGTATAGTACTGCTAACATAAAACCGAACATTTTAGAGTCAAGTACGAAATGTTTAAGTGAAAAAAAAATCTTGGAAAAATTATACAGGTAGAGTGTGAAATGTTTTTGTATCTCTTGTAAAAATGGATTAAGCTGGTTTTGATACTAAACGCTGCATTTGACACAGAATAAATAAGTATAAGTCCTATTAATATGGATCTATAGAATACACCATACCAATAAAGCATTTACGCAATCTAGTCCCTACGCCAACCGAATAATCATAAAGCTATGTGCGACCGTTTAAACGGACGATCCAGAGGCGATTATTGTTATATTATATTATTGTTATTGGGCTAACAAGACTCTAAAAGAAAACGGATACCGAAATAACAAATATTGAGCACAGCATATTATTAGACAACGGTGTAGCATGGCTGAGTTTTATCTACAAATCCTGCGTCTATTTCCCCTGAAGATAGTTGAAATTTAGCTCTTTCATAAAAAAACAGTTGTATATGCCGTGGTTGTGTAATTTTCATATTGATAAAAAATTTTACTATTTTTTTGTTTTTTTGTTTAACCTACTTTCCTACTCCTACGGAGGCAAGGACTGTTTATTCCTACAGGTGACCAGCCAGAGTGGGAAAGTCTAGATTCATTCCGTGGGGGTTACCATAAAATAAACTTCAACCAAACCTGACAGGATTTGAACCGGCGCCTAACCAGACTCGGGGTTGCTAAGGTGACGCCTTAACACTCTTGACCAACAGGGCTTCGAAACATGGTTCGAAATATAGTTCGGCTTCGAAATGTTAAGTTAAGTGCTACCATTAAGAATATAATAACCTGCAAATACTCCTAAAAAAACAAAACATTTTATTGTTCATTGAAATGGTTGTTTTATGTTCTCCTTTTATTATTTGTGTATTTACCTTAAATTGTGTTTGGGCATTTACTGATAAGCATCCTCGTATTGACTGTTTTTCATATATATCAAGTTGCTGTTTAAGCAAAGCAACCTTCTTTTGCAATCTTTCGTTCTCCTCCCTTAGCCTACCATTTTCTCTACAACAATTTGCTTGATTTAGTATAAGATTCATTCTCCTCCTCTTTTGGTAACCAGAAAAGCTGGATTGAGGTTTTTGTACCGTGAGTTGTTCTGGAGGTGAAAAAGAAAGAGTAGTTAGAATTTCGCTGAGCTGAGATTTTTGTACGATGAGTTCTTCTGGAGGTGAAAAAGAAAGAGTAGTTCGAATTCCGCTGGTTTGAGGTTTCTGTATCGTGAGTTCTGGGGGAGGTGAGAAAGAAGGAGTAATTAGAATTCCTCTGCGCTGAAGCCTGCTTTTCTTAGCACTGGTTTTCCACGGCATTCATGTGTTCGATTTGAGACATATTCTCCACTTTCTTATGGTACTTCTTGTTCCTTTCATTGTGTTTTTGTCTGTACAAGTTCTCTCTAGAGGGATCCTTTTTTCGCTTCTCTCTATAACGACGCTGTTTTTCTGCTGGGGTCAGCGCCTAAAACAGAAAGCCAAGAGAGCTCTTAGTTTTTTGTAATTTATTCATTTATTTATTTTGGTAATATTGACATAAACGATTTTAGGTAAACAGAGCGAGGAGAATCGTGTCAATCGTAACATGATTGGGTTAATGAAAAACGTGACAAGTGTAGGGAAGGGATTCAAAAGGGGTGGGAGACTTTACGTGGCGTAAGGTTGAAAGAGACAAGATTTTTTAAAATTTAAACTGATGCTTAAATCTTAAGCTGAACTTACACAATCGGATTTCTTATCAGTTTGGACGACTGATGGACGCGTGCAGTATCAAATATAATTGATTCGATTTTGATAAAAGTTTAGTTTTTTCACCAAACCAAATCCAAAAAGCATGAATTAATACATTTCAGATAGAAGCTGTCCTCTTCAATATTATTATGGATGAGGTGCAGAAAGTGTTAAAGAGGAGGGCTTCCAGAGCTGTTGTCAGATACTGGAATATGACGCCAGTGCAGGTGCAGTGTTTTCTGTAGGCAAATGACATTGTGCTGGTTGCCGACAGTCCAGGAAGACTGAAAGTCGCCTTAGAGGAGTGGACGGAGGAGTTAAGAAGAAGAGGTCTTGCTATAAATCCAGACAAGAGCAAAGTTATACATATAGGCAGGGAAGAGGAAAATCTGAGAATCGTATGTGACGGACGACAACTGGAAGTGGTGGTGGACCTTTACCTGGGTACTCTGATTGGCCGAGATGGCAAAATAGACCAGGAGGTTCTCAACAGAGTAAAAAAGGCTAACCAGTTCTTTTATCAAATATCGACCACTCTGGTAGGAAAACAAGAAATCAGCAATGATGCCAAGCTCCGGATCTTTAAGTCGGTGTTACTTCTAGTCTAGCTGGAATGGATCAGAGAGTTGGATTCTCTTAGAACGACACGGGAGTCGAGCCACAGCAGCAAAAATGAGATATCTAAGGAAAGTAGCTAGGAAGACCAGACGAGATCGAGTGAGGAATGAAACTATCAGAGAAACCCTCGGAGTTAGACCAACGAGGGATATCCTGGAAGAACGCCAGATCAAGTGGTATGGACATGTTTGCAAGATGGGCGACTATCGTAAAGCCAGGTGGCTGCTAAAAGCAAAACCAAGGGAGCAGAGACCGGTTGGCAGGTCGAGACTTACATGTAATGATTATATGGAGACTCGGGAGCGAGCGGGGCTCCTCCCTGATGGAGACAAGAAGAATACCCCAGTACAGGGACACGTACAGAAGATGGGCTGAGGCTGATCCACGCCTAACGGCACGGCGGAGATAGGGAAAGAAGACGAAGAAGATAGACGCTTCGCGTCAATTATTGTTTAATTTTTTTTATTCAATCGTTCCCTCAAAGATGATCTGTCACCTCCGGTTCTGTACGTAATGCTGGCAATAAATTAATGTGAGACAATTGGGCTCTCGTCAACAACCACTGTTTTGACCGTCTGCTCTCTCCTACTTTTTTTTTTATAATCTTATTGGAAGATCAATCGCTAGAGATTCCACAACGTGTCTACGTTTTAGAGATTTCGTTGTTTCCTCTCGCAAGTTCTAGTCGCAATTGAAACAGATCGTGAATGGACGATTGGAATGGATATAAACCCGATGGTGTAGGTGAGTATCGGTTTTCGTGCCAAACCGACGGTTTTCCTCTCCCCATTTTTCATCATTCAAACCGACGGTTTCGATACGCGAGAAAACCGATCGCGTAAACCCAGCTATACTCTTAATACACATTCCCTTCAAACAAATTATGATTTATTTTTACAGACATTTGAAGCAAACTTTGAAGCGAAAGAACCGAGTCGGTGTTTTAGATGCTAGTATTTATGCAGACACATAAAGAGAACGTGACGAGAATTTCAAGTGTGTATTATCTATAAAACGCATTTTATAAATAATGATCTAATATGTGTAATCATAATAATTTAAATATTTGGGTCATTATATCATTATATTACAATCCGGAAACATTTTTTTTTTTTAATAGAAAAAAGTTCTATCTTTTCCAGGTTTTTCTTTACATTGAATTGCTATTGAACTATTTTTCTTTTATTGAGCTACTAGGCAATAAACGTGGGCACTCATAATGTAATGGAAAAGAAACATTTTTCAAAATCTTCGCAAATTTATTATCGACGGTCTAATTTCCACGCTCACGGTCGGTTGATTTGTGTTGTTATAGAATTTGTCTTTAATAATTTTGTTAGTATTTGTGAATATACTTTCATTTATTCCTCTTACTTATTTAGTATAAAAATTTGATAATTTATTAATTAAGGTAAAGGGCCTGAAATTATATATTTCTCTCAGCTAAAATCCATATATAAAGACTCATTTTAGAATAAATAAAGGCCTTTTCATAAATTAGATAAATTCTAAAACTATGTATAAATCATATTAAACCAATAAATTAAGTAAAATAATTATAAGAAACACTAAAGATATTATCATAAATTCTTAGAATATATAGACAACGACCCAGTCAAGCTCCTATTTCTATATACATTGTAATACAAGTGAAGTAATTGTATTTTTGGTTCAGCAATTTGTCTTACTAGGGCGTTTTTGGAAAAAGGAAAAAGAAAGTTTGGACGAAAAAAATGTTTACCAAGCGAATAAGTTACAGTGATTCGAAAATGTTAAATGAAATAGATAGGAAGGATTATAAAAATTACTTAAGAATGGATAGCAAAATCATCCCTCTAGTATTAGATAAGGATAAATGATAAAAAAAATCTACTTTAGATTTATATTTGTGGTATACGTTTTTATTTACGAGGTCTATACATTTTCATAATACTTTAATTCCATATAACTTAAATTAGTTATACTAGTTGAAAGATCGGGTCAAATTAATTATTACAATCAAAGTAAAAACAAGATAAATTAAAGATGAACATTTAAATAACAAAAATAAGATCCAAAATTATTAGTTCAAAACTGCCGCCATTTAATTAACCATTTAATCACATTATTTCATATTTCAATTCAGTACCAATATTAGAACGTATAATAAGGGATTTCGGATATTCGAGCATGAAGCATATTTTCATTAGCTTTTTACTCTACAGGTTTGGAAAATACGTATAAAATAAAGTAATAAAAAAAATTGAAGATGTGTTTTCAATCCAATTTTTTTCTTATCATCCTATTTTATAAAAATGATGAAGGATTTTAGCAATAGATACCCAAAAAGAAACATCCTGTTGAAATTGATCAATTGACAGCAACCCAACCTAACCTACCCCAACTTTGATCCTATCCTAACTTCACGTTCTATTTTGTTTTATATAGAGTCAAAGTTGGCACCTACTGAAATTTTGTATTACTAAGTTGGCAAGCGATAAGCGATCATCGACAAGTTCATGTATCAATAAATTTTTCCTTTCAAAATGTAAATGGCGAATTCGATTTGTATCGACACTTTGAAAAAGTTTTGTGCAACAATCCGTCGATTGTTTTGCAACTGTTTTGTACATCAAAACAAGTATGTTCAAGTAATTCAAAAGGTATGTCATTTTCAAGTAAACTTAAGCTGTATTTTATATCACAAACTTGTCGCTACACGCCAAACTTTGTTCACCATTTATTTTCACTTTTCTTTTGTAAGATTCACACAATTTTGTAAACAAACATTTGAAAATATTATTATATAAAGTTGTTGATATTGTTTCACTGAAAAATTGTTATGAATTTGATATTAATTTTACGATATTATTGACAGGTACCTTTTGATTATAAGTCAATAAAGCCAATCAATACCACTTCTGGACTTTATTATTTAACTACCAAGGACCTCTCAAACAAACAAAAACCAACATCTAACCATAAAAAAAAACTAATCTGGCAGCTGTTGACCACTAGTAAACAAATATTGATAACAATTAATGATATCGTAATAAATAAGTGGAGTTTGTAGAACGATAAATTCTACTCACGATCCTATTTGGTAGGATGTTAGGAAGGAGGAATGCTTGTAGGACGATCGGAGAAGCCAACAAACATCCTACACGCTCTATGTAGTCCTACAACCCCATTTACAGTCCAACGGTAGTCCGATATCTAGTGTAGTCCTACATGTAGGGCCGTGAATGGTTGGCTTCAAAACTGAAGACCTCCGCCATTTTGAGAAAACGATTTTGGACTAGTACAAAAATCCCATTATTTGGGACCTACACATGACATATTTTAAATACATCTGTGAGGAGCAAACTGTTTCGGAATAATCCTCTTGACTCATATACACTCCTATTGAAAACATGAAATAATAGTTTCCAAAGATGCGTTTTCTTTACGTGCCTGAAAAATAAGTATATATATATCACGAGTGTTACTATTCTAAAATAACACTGATGATAGGTTACACTAGTTACTTTTTTAATTCAACATGGCGTCGTTCATGACAGATTATATTGTTCAAATCTTTGAAAGACCAAAACTAATTTTATCTATGCTGCCGTAGACTGACCACTACTGAAAATGAGTAGAAATGCATACCATTTTATGAGATGAAAGAAGTTGTGCAGTACCCCACGTGCTCGAAACTGAGCTAAGATGATACTGATAATAATTGCACTCTCTGGACAAAATGCGTCACCAGCGCAATCCTACATAGAAAAAATGATAACACTTGTAACGTAACACTAGTGAAGCGAAGGCGGGACTAGTTTCAATAACAACATAAAGCAGTCCGGCGCTCAAAAACTTGAACAAGCCAAAATCTGAATATTTTTAAACGGGTGATACCTTTAATTATAAATTTCAAGATATTAACCCAGAAGTGTTGTTTTACAAGTTATTAGTAACCCTAAGGGGTGAAAATTGTTACGATGTTAAAATTTAATAATTTTTAATTTAACTGTCAAAAAACTTCAGAAACAGCAGATACTGCCAACACCTACCTCCTGATGAGATTTCCTTAAAATCATAATTTTGTAAAAGAATTTGTTTTAACCTGTGGGCACAGATAATTATCATTTACAAAGATTTCCTTACAAAACAAAATTATTTCTTCCAAAGGGAATATTTTATTAATATTAATCGTTTCTTTTGAATGATTTTTACTCATCTCTAAAAAAATTAATATTTCCTTTTTAGTACTAGTCCTAGTGGAACTGATTTCTTATCCTCTACTATCTCAACTTTATCTTTTGTACATACAATTCTATAACATTTTTTGATCAAATTATTAGTAAGATCAATTGGTCTTGTATCACTCTAGCCCTTTTCTGATTTGAGCTCTTGATAAATAGGTTCTAATTTCGAAAGTCTCAAATCACCTTGAAACTCACTGCTCGAAGGTTTTCGGGATCACTGAATCCGAATCTGAAGTCAAATTTTCAAAAATGAATACTGTATTGAGTTTTATATAATGATACCATCGGTTCAAAGAGGGAATAAAATATTTTTATTAACACTCTGGGTAATTGAAGTCCAATTTATCAGACACAATCCAGCATTTTGAATCTCCCAAATTTGATTCCAAGTTCTTTATCAGCACCCTAAAAAAACCTCCAGATGTATGAAAATTGAAAGGATCCCTGATAATCTATTTGTCTTTTTCTCTACTGTTTACAATGAGCATTGACGCCATACTAGGGCACTATATTAAAGAGATAAATGGCATACTTAAAAACAAAATCAAGAGAGACTGATGAAGGAGATAATTATGTCGCTAATTTCTTATAGAATATATGGCCAGAAATGAATATAATTAAAATCAATAATAGAATAATTGAAAATAGATAAATATCTAAGATAAAACATTCACTAGTATAATATGTTGCCTAATATGCCACTGTTAAAGTGTTTGTTTCATTCAGTCTAAAGAATATAGGCATAACTTAGTGGGAGGGGAGAGAAATATTGTAGTAACTCCTATATTTAACGATATAAAGATTTATTTTATATACAATTTTTTAATATATATATTAATATTTTTTTTTTAATTTATACATATGTACAATGTATTTTACAGAGATTTACAAATCATTATTTTCCATATTATATGATATGGATCATAATATTATATACAGTTTTATTTTTAATTTATTTAATACACAAAAAATAAATAGATACACTATTAACTATTACTTTATACACATATAACATAATTGAGCACATAAAAAGTCCGCTTATAAAACAATAAGCTAGGTATAATTTTTTAGTGCATAATTATAACAAAATAAATAATGGCAATTATGTTACATTTTGTTTTTAAAAAAATAGGTGATTTACTTTCTTTTTATTCCAATGAGATCATTTTTCATTTAAAGCCTACTCAGTGGCCAAAAAAAATCTTTTATAGACAACCAAAATCCAAACAAAAAAAAGATAGTGAAACACATAGAAATTTCTATCAATTTTTCTTCCGATACGTCCAGGATGTTTGGCTTGAGAACTCCAATCAATTTGGAACACAGGATTATTGACATTCTCTTACTTTTAGTGCAATTTATAAAAAATATAACTTATTTCAGTTTCTGAAAATATTTTCACAGTAGTGTGCTACAAAAAAACATTAATTAGGGATTGATAAATTATTTGCCACTTCTATAAATTTGTTTTATTGAAAAATAGTTTCGAATGTTATACATTCATCTTCAGTTCTAAAAACACAAAAAATTCAGAAATAAGCAATTCAAAATATAGTTTGGTATTAGTATACATATTAAATTAGAATATATACCCCCGAAGATAGGCCCATCCCGAAACATGTTTTGATTCCATATTACGGTCCTATATCCACCAAAGTCGGAAATGAACTAAAAAAACTAGGATTAAACCCTGCATTTAAAATAGAAAAACCCTATCCTCATATTTCTCTTCTTCTAAAGACAAAATAGACCCTTTCCAAAAAAGCGGAGTATACGAACTAAACTAAATTGTAATGATTGTGCAGCCAAATACACGGGAAAAACAGGAAAATCGCTAAATCAGAGATTAAAGGAACATATATGTGCATATAATATAATTGAGACAGAGAATTCCAATTTTGTAATACATTTAAATGAAAAAAATCATAAATTCATCAAAAACTCAGGAATTAAATTAATACATCCTGTTGAAAACAACCTAAAATCAAACATAAATGAAGCACTTGAAATAATAAAATCCTTCAAATCCAATCCAGATCTTTTCTTAAATGACCAAATAAATATCTCCAATAGTCCAATCTTAAATTTATTCCCATCTATAACAGAAAAACCAATTAGTCACCGGCATTAGTGGAAAACCCCTGACCCTTAAACCGTTTACCAATAAACATCCTACCTACCTTTCTTTCAGTGTTACTACAATACGAGAAGTAACCAGTACAAACTTTTCTGTTTCGATATAATCCATATCCATTTAATCCTTGGTGAGTATCAACATGTATTTGATTTCTTGTCTTAATTAAATTCATAATTTATAAATGTTTTATAATACTGATTTATATTAATCTAATTTAATATTTTTTATGTGTTTTTAGAACTGAAGATGAATGTATAACATTCGAAACTAGTTTTCAATAAAACAAATTTATAGAAGTGGCAAATAATTTATCAATCCCTAATTAGATTGATCCATCTATACCATCATGCGGATGTCAACTAAAAAAACATTATACTCTTTTGGTTCTACAAACACGGATTTTCAGCAATTTTGAGGAAGCAATAGCACTTCTTTTGAAATAAGCTACAATTGATTTTGCTTTATTAGCAAACAAGGTTTCTGCTTGAAGTATTAAGAATTTCTTTCAATGATAAATACATAAAATGAGCACAACAGCCATAATGCCTACTTTGAATTATTGCTTCAAGGTAGTTAGAATCAGTAATAAGAAAAAATCATGACATATTCCATCAATATCTATATGATGATTAGTAAATGGAATGCATTCAAAATGATGTCGCATAAATAAATTATCTTCATCAATAAAACGAGCCATCACCCCATAATAGGAATTATGGATTACAAAGGGTAATCCAAAACCAGAATTTTAGCTGCTCTCAAGAGTTTTAGTATATAAGACATTTTAAAAATTCTGCAGTGGTTGCTTATTTTCATTTTCCTGAAATGAATAAAAAAAATATTTGTATCTTTATGTATAATTTATATACAGAAAAAAAAAAAAAATTCACACATTGATGATACAGAGAAGTTCAATTGAAGTAACCATAGTTAAGAAAGTAAAATATTAATGGGTCCTCAGGAGATTGAACAAAAAAGTTTAAGTTAATATTGTAATGATAATGTTAAGAACTCTTTGTACATATTATTTTTCGTAATTATTAATTCTGTTTCTTTTATAACTATTGTTGTTTTATTTAATTGAAAGAATTTTTTTATTCATAAATTCAAATAAGTGCCGAAATGCTCTTGATGTAAGAGATTATTTTTTAAAGCATGAACCTACTGTTAGGTGGAGAAATACGACTGGAGGAGAGAGAGTGGCATGTGTATGTAGAGCAGTCAGAAGTTATCTGTTGGAAAATAGGCGGCACATGGTGTGACGAATTTGGATTTTACAAAAGAGGAAACTTTGTTGGAAAGAAAGTGTGAAGGTATTTTGTATGTTTGGAGAAACAAGTATCAAAAGAGAGGGTTGAACTTCAATTTCTATTCAAAGTCATCAGTGTACCCTAGTAACAGTAAAAGTCTGGAAAATATGGTACCACTTGTCAGCATTTTTTATTGACAAACAGCCTTTTCTAATGCCATACTGAACAGGAGGCATACTAGAGCATTTCCCTTACCTTACTCCGCTGCTGGTTTTAAACACTTCAGACAAGGCTGAATCCACACAGACTGTGCATTTAGAATTTTTCATTGTCATCTTCGCCAGCTGTGTGAATTTTCCTGGGACTTTAAATTCCTCAAGAGACTTTTACAGCTCTCGCTCCCGCTCTCTCTCTGCCAATGCTGTCATATACTGACCTAAAATCGACAAACAGATGGTGCATGGTCAGCTTATATTCTGCACTTTTCCAAGATCAGCCGCAGAGTGAAAATCTGATCGGTGGTTGAGTGGCCTCTTCTAAATCCTGCCTGGTAGTTTCCAACTTCTCTCTTAGTGAATGGGACTAATTTCTCAAACAGAATATTAGACAGGAGAGCAACACAACATTCATTTTGATCTCCTTTCTTGTTTACTAGACATATTATGCCATGATACCAATCTTGTAGCATCCTTTCTTCATACCAGATGATAAGAATGCGCTTGCATAACAATTTTTTCAGCTCCTCACCACCATACTTCAACAATTCTGCCCGAAGTCCATCCATCCCAGGAGCCTTGTTATTTTGAAGCTTGTATAGAGCATCCTCAAACTCATCCCTGTCAGATGGCTCTATGCAAAGTGGTTGGAGTATCCCTCTATGCAAAGTGGTTGGAGTATTTAACCTCATTAACTCGTTCTTTTCAGAGCAATTGCTTAAAGTGCCATAGCCATCATCGGAGGACTTCATCTTTATGAACGCGAAGTGTTCCATCCTCGTCCCTGCACAATGTTACCTTTGGTGTAAATGCTGCTCTGCCCTCATTTACTCTTTGGAAGAACATGCTACATCCTTTCTTCTTCTTCTTCTTCCATGGCTCTACAGCCCTTGTAGAGCCATGGAAGAAGCCCATCCACTGTCCGATTCCCATCCTCTGCAGATCTGCGGTTCTCCACATCACCCAGCCATCGCAGCCTGTGCCTTCCTATTCTTCTTTTGCCTCCTGGTTTGCCATATAATAGTTTCTTCGGGTACCTATCTTCTCCCATTCTTTCTACGTGCCCAAGACATCCTTTGATTTTCCTTAATCCTCTTCATTTTTCGGTGCATTCCCTTCCCATCTTAGACTTGAGTTGACCGCTTCGTGTGATGTTGCAACATTTTCAAGTAGACTTCATTCTTGCTTATTATCACTCGGACAGAGCTAGTTATTATTCAAATAAATTTATATTCAATGATGGATACATTTTTATTTGTTCTACGAGATTTTTTTATTTGTTATTTATTATCTGTTATCCGTTTTGGATTTTTTTTTTAATTCTACGTATCTTGAAACGTAAAACCTCAAATTTTGAGAGGAGGAAGGAGTAATACACTTTTTCCAAGTCGATTACAAGGGTTCATTATTGAAACAGAATGAGTTATTTTAAGGGAGTGAACCTATATTTATTTAAAATAAATTTGTAAAATTAAGTTATGCAGTAAATACTATAAATTTTAAAATCGCATGATCAAGTATCGATTTATTTTAGCTTTAAAGATTTATCTATTATGTTTTCAGGATCACAGTTTTTAAAATCCAATCGATTTTAAGATTTCGCGCTATGATATTGATTTATTTAGACTTTTCTGATTTCTTAGATATTGAGATCCACCATTATCTTTCGGGATCACAGTGTATGAAAATACTATCGATTTTCATACCACGCTCATACATATCGATTGAAAATTTTTGAATTTCAGTGATATTAAAATCGATAGCCACTGCACTGCGTGCTTCAGAGCAAATTTTCCGTTGTTCTTCAATGCCATCATCAGAAGTCTTCATCCTCTCAGTAAATTCTTCTTTGAGGTGGTTCTGATGTAGAGTACAAACCTCATTTTTCTATGCCATATCTTTTTCTTAATGATCTTCAAGAGGATCTGGTAACAGATATCCTTGCTCTAATTGTAGCTAATTAGAGCTATGACCTAATATTCATAAGATCCGTTTTATTTATGGTGTGAACTGATCAGAAGATGAGCTATTTGATTGGCCACTAGACCATTACGAGATCTCCACATTGCCTTGTGAATCATCTTTCCAAGAAAGAGGATACCACCTATTGTCAGCCCGAAGTCCAATGAAGAGCTTATTAGCCGGTGACCAATGTCGCTGCTATCCTTGTAGATATTATAGGATCCAATAGTTGGTTGATAAGTAGATTCTCTGCCAATTTGTGCCTTAAAGACTCCATCAACTATTTTGACATCATGCGCATGGCAAGAATCCATGACTCTTCCAAGGTCTTATAGAATTGAATTGAAGTAATGAGTGAGTACCAAAAGTAACAATTACAATGCGCCATATACAATCACATCCAGCAAGTGTACAAAAGTAAACTTCACATACAAGTTGAGATTATAAAGGTGTTTTTTTTATTCTTAAATTATAACAAATAGTTATTGGTTGTATGGGTCTACTCAGAACTAAAATGTTAACAATATATTAAATTAAAACTTATAATAAATTGCGATTTGCATTAAAGTTTCATTTTAATTCTACCTTAAAAACACTTCGCCATTACTATATGTTGGTCTGAATAATCTTCTCGTTTAACAAATACTACAAAGTCATGGACAAACTAACAATACTCACGTTCTAAGTAAACCATCAACAATCTTCTGATTCTGAGACTTCAATAATCACTTTTTGTATCATCCTTTTCAATTTCCTACGATTTACATCACTTTTGAGATTTCGGAGTTCTGTAGCAACAAACTCACCAAAAACTTGAAAGTCGTCCAGCATTCCATTCAATCCAAAGAATGTCTTTTTTAAAATGCTATCATTATCAATTTCATCATCTTTATCAACTGATATGGCTTTCTTCATTTTTGTTTGAGTTTCAAATGAAACTTCATTCAATCGACTGGATTCTGTACTGGAATCATTTGTAGAGACATTGGATAAATCATCTTCAGAATCATTCTCAGTAAGACCTAGCTTAACCTATAAAAAAATAATAATAACATTATATTTTATGGCAATATAAAATGAATCACAGAGATCTATTTTGTTTGACTGACTCATAATTATTGATTTTCCATTTGATAGGGTCTGAACTGAGTAAAATCAGATGGTCATATTTTTATCAATGTATTATATTGAGACATTAATTTTTTTCTTCTATTTTTTTTATTATCCATAAATAACTAATACTGAAAAAAAAACTATTTATATCGTCACCACCACTCATAAATAAGAAATGTGAAAATAGCTACTTTCCACGAGACCAAAAAAAAAAGAGCTTTATGTTTTACTTTTAACTTCCCCATTGTGAATAATTTTTATATCTCTCGACCTTTTTACTTCCCTGAGCCCTAGATTTTTAGACTATTGCAGTGGGTCGAAGGTCAGCGGTGAGCGGTGGGACTGCGTTTTCTATCCGTTTTATACCCCCTAGAGCACGAAGATGGAAGATGAATGTGATATTTGGAGATGTCTGATATATATATATATTTTTTTTCTCCCGCAATTGAGCACCTCCAGCGGCCCCCTTATTTAGGGAGCTCAAAACCTGTTCTATTGGAAAGGAAATTAAATTACCTAAAAAACAAAAGTTTTATCGAAATCGGACCAGTATTAGCAAAGATATGGCTATTTCAACAGTTTCAATGCCTCTTTAAGTTTTGCGCATCTCTACAGCTCCACCATATTAGGTTTTTTTTTGTATCAAAGGTTAGCGGAGATGCAGAACCTTATAATAAAAGTATGGGTAAATTTCGGTTAGTTAGGGAACTATCTTTTGTGGGTCTTGAATTTTTTTCTTACTCGTCGTTTTATAATATATTTTTTAAAGTTAAAATAGGACTTTATTGACAGAGTTCCACTGCTCACGGATTTTATTTTGCAAATATGCTTCTGGTAAATTAATAAAACCAAACAATTCCAAAAATGCGATTTTTCAGATTTGTCAATTATCTGTGGTGGCGACAATATTTGATATATCATTCAGTTGAAATATGTTAGAGAGGATGAGAAATGAAAGTAAAAAAAAAAAAAAGTGTGTTTCCGATGAAAACTCAGATTTGAAATTTTCCACGAGCGCAATACTTTCCCATACTATACATTTCATATATAGCTAAGTGTAAGTAAAAAAATAAGGTGATGATACAATGCCTTTAAGGATTCAAGAAAATATCAATATAGGTATTCTAAGAAAGATCTGTTGTTTCAGGATAAAAAAAAATAGCAGCAAATTAAATTAATTTTAATGTGAGGGTTAAACAACTTTCTCAGAATTAAGAAGACCCTGAGTAGTTTTTTCTCATTTATTTAAAAACCCTTTAATATTTTTCCTAAACATTTGGTAGAAACTTTATAATAAATGCATCAATAAATGTACAGAAGGGTAGATTTATCAATAGATATTCTTTGAAAATACAACTGATTGAAAAGGCACGATTTTATGTCTGAAAATTCCTTGTTTTTAACACTATATATTCTCAGAAACGGAAATAGTTATAGATTTAAAATTTACACAGCTAACTTTTTATATTATTCGAATGAAATAGACACAAGGACAATCAATTTGATCGAATAGAAACTAATTTCCTAGAAAAAAAAATTGTACAAATTTCAAAATTAAAAAAAAAAATCTCGTTTCCACAAAAATTGGGCATTTGCAAGAAAAATCATAGATTTTCAGGTTTTATTTGTTCTGATTTTTATTCAAATTCCTGTAACATAAATTATGTATTTATAAAAAACTAATGGTTCTTCTGTATTCGCGAGCATTTTTAAATTGGTTCTAGTTGTCATAAACAAATGATCCACATATAAATATATTCAGTAAGAGTTGTAGTTCCTTAAAAATAAAAAATATAAAATGCTTTACACCTTTGACATGGTAGGAATAGAACCAGATCATTTCTATGACAAACTATCAAAGAATTGGATAAGGAGAGGTAATAAAGATAATTTTAGTTTAAAAGAAATGAATAATAAAATGAAACAAAAACAAGGCTTTGGTAAGAAAAAAACTGGAAGGAATGTTCCAAAGGATAGCCCTTCCAATGGTGGAGGAGCACATTAATTTTTTATTTATAATATTGTATTATACACAGGATATGGATTATAAGGACCTTGAAAGGATTACCGGTTTTTGTTATAATAGTGGGTGTTCGTTATAACTGATACCAACTCTGGATAACAGAAAACTTCAAAGATGTAGAAAGCAAATTGTTAAAAACAGGAAATTACTTTAACATAACTGAAAGTATGAAATTCCCATAATTTTTGCATAGATATATATATCTATATCACACAGAACGAAAGGGGCACAATTAAAAAAATATGTGTTTGTTAGAACGAATTTCGTATTTACAGTCTCCGATTCCTTTGCCTGGCTCAATTTTCTGGTTCTTTTTTTGTTGTGTACATTTTAGGGGCTCCGGGTTTCATATTTATCCATTCCCATAGCGACGATGGCCAAACAACGTCACAGACACGTCACCTGACATCCCTTCGCTCTAGAGGCAAGGATTAAGCCCCACCTCACCACTGCTTATCTCTTCGAGGGGATTCCCTCGCCCCACTTGCAAGACGGCTGCCACGGGAGACAGAGGTATCACGCCATGATCAAGCTGCATCTGAAGCATAGTTTTCACTATAATCAGTTCCCGAGCCTCACTCACCGCGGTGCACCACAGAAACATGTCATGGGACTCAAGGTGACCTCCATTCAGATAAGCCATACTTCATAATATGAGACCCCCCAAATCTCTGTTAACCAATTAATTAAGTTAATTAATATCAATTGGATTAAGTCATCAACAAATACTAAAGTTAATTGCCCCTTCAGGAAAAACATTTAATGACCAATAAATATATATTAACATGAGATGGCTTACTTATTCTCTCACGTTCACGAAGATTTTTAATTTACAAGAACATTTACATTTTTTAACATACCAGAACAGGGTTTCCCGGTCACAAGGAATGTAAGGACCCCCCAGTTTTGAACAACGAACATTAGACACAAGTTGTTCTACATAGAAGCCCTCAGTACATTTCCTTTAACACGAGCTGCAGGTTGATCGTCAATTATATCTAATGGTTTGGCATGATATTTAATGGTAGGGTGCTCTTTGGGATGATAGAGGTCTGACAATTAAAATTTCTGAAAGCAATTTTGAGTTGTACATCTTTCATTATGGATGTGTGATCTGTAGAATAATGTTGCAATTTGTAAACTATTTTTGAAACATAATTTCTCGATTATATTAAATAGATTGTACATTTATAAACATTAAACTAGTTTAATAAAAAAAATCAGTTATGCAGGACTACTTGAAGCACTTGTTTGTATAATGTTGATAAAATATTTTAGCTTCCATAGCATCAATATTCCCTTTGATGATGTTGCTCTGAAGGTCATTTGATCGCTAGAAAAAAACTTTTGTAAAATAAGAATCAAGTTCAAAGCATCTTCCATTGAAAGTGACTACTCTTATCTCCTTCCTTGAAAATATTTACATTTTGAGCTGAGTACGTCTTCTCTTTTCCACTGCTGCGCCATTATAATGGATGTTTTTACCCTCTGGCTCAATGAAAAACAATTTTACTCGAATACTATTTCTACCTGGGATTAGACTATCTCTAGTCTTCAGGGATAGTGAAGACTGACCTACTCCATTAATCCCCAGTCGTATCTAATCCCGGCTAGAGAAAGTATTCGAGTAAAATACTCAGTACCTGTTACTCAAGAGTGCTTTTTACCCATCTCAAATACCAAGTTTAAGAGACCTAACTATTTAGTCACTCGATGAATTATTTGCCACTTCTATAATCTTGTTTTTATTAAAACTGGTTTTCAATAAAAACAAAATTATAGAAGTTGCAAATAATGTATCAATTCCTAATAAGAAAAATATATTATAATAGCGCATTGATCAATAAAAATTTTACTGGAATCTTAAACAGTGAGGTTGATTCTTGTGTTTGACATGGAATGATCAATATACAGTTAATGACCAAATATGTTAAATATAAAAAGTAAAAAAAAATGAACAACCTGTTGAGGCTGGGCTTGGAGCAATGCGATCTGTGCCGACAAAAGTTGCTTTCTGTGAGTAAGGGCATCAACTTCCGCTTTTAATTTATCTCTTATTTTCAAATTAGTTCTACAAGAACAATTTTCTGGCTTATGGTGAAAAAACTAAACAAAAAATGAAAACATACTGAAATTGAAATTCTGCTAAACAAATTTATACTCATTTTGAATATTAATAATAATCATGAGTAATTAAGAGGGCCCCTATAATTTTTTTTTCTAAATCTTAAAACATGAACAAGGAATGAGTTCATAAATATATAGTTAAAATTGACTATTTTTTGTGACAACGTGAAATAATAACACATTTTTCAATAATTTTAATTTATTGTAAATATTCAAATTCAAATTTCCTGATTTTTTGAAATGTTGCAGCCTTCTTCACATGTCATATATTGGTTTTCCCTCTGTCATGATCCAGTGCCTAATTTCTCTATTGTAGAGTTGCTTTTTAAAAGTTGTACTGGCCACACACTACATTAAAGGGCAGGCTGATGCCAAAACTTCAATGTCATATTGGTTATCATAGCTACTTTGAGTTTAACAAGATGCTTCTCAATTTTCCATACTATTATTCAGTGCGAACAAGTTAAGTTTTGCTCTTCCAGACTTTTTTAATTTAAATTTTTAGTGCTATTCAATGGTAAGCCACACTTAATTATTTCCCAAATTAAATTGCAGTAAAACAAATAATTGTTTATTTGCATCCAATTTACTGAACAGCCAAGCCAGATTACTTAAGATAATTTACAGTTGTTATATTTTCACATTGACATCAATTCATTGTAAATTGCAATTTTAAGAAATTCACTGACAAGGTTCTCTGATTCAATTTCATTTTTGGGATAACATAAATGAAACATGCATGGATGTAATCTATTTTATTAATTAATCAAACAAATGCATCTTGGATCTCAGACAATTTTTTCAATTATAAAGTTTTTTTATTCCCTCAATAAAATTAAATTTATTTGCCTTAACTAATTTGCCATTTGCAAATTATTTTTGCAACAAGCAAATCTGCGCTCATCCGATATAGCAGTCAACTCAACAAGCCTCTAGGTCACCGCCAAGAAAGCCATCGGGGTGGCTAGTATGGGTTTGTGGTGGATGTAAGTGTATGTGCTAAGAGCTCCATGTTGCAAGTCAGTCTGTTGTGGAAATTTTTGTAGTACTCTATGGCAGTATCTGAAACTGTTAGGATGTCCAAGTCATTTTTTCACTATGTTTTTCGATGCTTTTGACTGGAATGACTGAATTCTTTGGATGTTTGAAGTTTTGGCAGAACCCCCATAGCTATATCTCGTATGTCCATAAAGGTTTAATTAGTACTTTGTAGATCTAAATCCAAATAATCAAATGCTATATTAAACTCCTAGAAAAAATAAACCTAAATGGTCAGGTGAATAAGGTAGTATAAGGAGTCTAGCTTTAAAGGTGAAGTTTCAAATTAAACTCTCTCAGCATGAAGGCTCAATGTTTATAAGCTCTGGCATTAATGCAGAAATGATTACATCCTTCACTTGCATAGACTCATTCACCTTCTTAGGAGATGTACTCAAATCTTCGTTGACATTTTCGGACACATTGACCTTTTTCCCTTCCCAGCACTGCAATTATCTATCCTATGGGCTAGCATGAGTATCATTGGATTCCTCTTGAGCTGCTCTGAGTGTTGTAGAATAAAACTTAAACAAATGCCATAGCTTCACCATACCACAAGTTATGACAAAGCTAACTCAAAATCTCAGCGGGTCTGCCTTCACTGAGCGTAATGCTTTGCAGTGCCCACTCACCATAACTAATTCTCTGATCCTGTGGCTATTTAGTGGTATATTTCAATTTTGTAAGAAGACAGATTTGGGGCAGCAGTGCTAAACTGTATAGCCCAATTTTTATATTATATTAAGTGCATTTTAAAAAATCTGATGCGGTGCGTGCATTACACAACTTTCCCTTACCAATCAATAATAATAAAAATCTTTAAGATTATTTTAGAGTTCAAATAAACACCACTAGAAATAAATCAAGCAAAATGCACTTCTTTAAGTATTTTCTCTCAAAAGTATAATAAATTAGTTTTTTAAATAACTTAAGTGCTACAATTCTGTACACTAAAAAGTTTTGGTTTGTCAAGCTGAAAATATATTTTAAGTTTTAGTTTCTATGTAAATTGCATTTATTTGCCATGGAATCATTTTGTTTCCATTAAATAATATAAAAGTATAAATTATCTAGTTAATTTCTACTTACATGTTATTATAATACATTGTTACAGAGTGTTTTGTTAACAATAGATTGGCAGCTTGATGGGAGAAGGTTCGGTCGCATCAGTCTTCTTCCGGACGTGCTCAGCTTTCCATCTAGGGTCTAGTAATCCTTATGAGATATGCTGTATCAATACTAATACAGACCCGATTTAAATAATTGTTTTTTAGGAAATTTAATTACCTTTCATACATAATTTACCATAAAATGTTCACTTTTTGAGTTATACGCAAATAAAATTTACTTTTTGCTGTAACTTTTTCTCCTGCATTTTCTCCTTGATACACTGCAAGCATGAAACGTTAAATAGCTTTAAGGAGAAGACATTAGGCAAGTTTCTTCAAAATCTTTAAAACCGTTTACGAGAAAATGATAAAAATGTAAAATTGATGATATAAAGTGGCACTTCCGGTCAATCAATTTTGATGGAAAAGTTGCTGTAACATCCCATGAATATCCTACCTTAAATAAGTAGTTTCAGTTTCGTTTGACTTTTCATTTTTGAGTTAGACTCTTCACATACACACAAATACACAGACAATTTTGCAAGATTTGGTTATTTGGACTCAGGGAACTTTAAAAAGTGTATTTCCGTTGAAAACTCGAATTCGAAAATTTTCACGATTGCAATACTTCCCTTTACTATATATTTCATATATAGGTAAGAAAAGTAAAAATATCCCTTTACCTGTTGTCTTTGCTAGACAAGCTATGAAGAATATTAACAGTACTAAATAAAAGGTTGAGACAAATCAGCTCATAATAATAATGTACCTTTGCTTCGGCACGTTTTTTCTCTCTGCTCTTTCTCTTCCTTTCTGCAGCCGTCATAGGTCTTTTTGAATGAACTTCATTTAAAACGGGTTCAGCAATAGGTTGATCACCATTCCATTTTATCATCCATCTTTCTGCTATAGGCATCTCATTAGTTTGCTGCGGGAAAATAAAAATGCATTAGAATATCTACTATTTTTGAGGCATTAGTTTATAGCTGCTTAAAATATTATTTAAATTTAAAACCTGTTGTTGATCACGCATTTTGCTTTGACAATTTTCCATCATTTCTACACCTGTCTTAGATGTTTTTTCAGCATCAGAAAATCTATCAACACTACTGTGAAACCTCAATGTACTGGAATGTTCCTGCAAAATAATATTTTACTTAACAAGTATCATCAACTATGGAACATAGGGATGGAAATGTGCAAAATAACAAGTCATTATTCATTTATTATTTATAAAAAAAAGTTCAAGTAAACTGTCCCCATGACGATTATTATTATTATGGTAAAATATTAAAACATGTTATCAATTAAAATTGTATTATAATGAGGAAGTTGTGTGATCAACCTCTACCATGCAATCTACAAGTTCAGAAACATCCTGTAATATAAGAAAATTTTAATCTGGGAAATTTGTATTTATATATATTATAATCAACCTAGAAATTAAAAAAAAAAAAACTAATGGTTTTGAAATAATTAAAACTAAATATATTTTTAAGTGTGAGAAAATACAAATGAATCCTCGAGATTTAAAAAAGTTAGTTAATACCTCTTTCAATTGACTGCATCCAGGAATTGAATCCTTTGTCGTATCATCTTGAGAAATATAATCAGTTAAACCTGGTTCTATCTATAAATAAAGATAAAATGATATTGAAAAGATTTATTTAACAAAATAATATAATTTAGATTAAATTTAGTACTACTTTAATAAAAAAATCATTGTCAATAATTTATTTTACGGCAATACCGTTAGTTCTAATCAGACGTTTGTTTTAATGAATTAGTAAAAGCTTATGAAAAAAAAAAATTGGGTCGTAGGGCAGTGGTGGACCCACCACCTAATCATACCAAAATCAGAAACTGTTACCTCCAGAATGTAGTAACAGTGCCTTACTTTAACATCTCACAACAGATAAGAATCGCATACCTACACTACACAGTCTAGGATTATTTCCTGAGCCACGATCGCGGTACCATGTGGAGGTTTAGAGAAAGCATGAAGAAGACAAGGTGCATTGCCATTGGTTACAGCCAACTTATAGCAGTCAGATTTCAGTAATGATAAGCAGTGGCACAGCCAATATAAGGCAAAGCTAAAGATTGGGTTTGTTCTGGTTAGGCTAGGTTAGAGGTCAGGTTAGGTTCTGGTAGGCCTACCAACCCATATGCCTCCTCCCTGTTGTTAGTAAGGTCCTGGAACACCTAATCATCACTAGCTTACGGCCAGTCCTCCAAGCGGCGAGCCACCCACGACAATTTGGATCAACAAGAGGAAAAGGGACAGCGGATGTAAGTGCGAAGGGATGCTGAGGAGAGGGCAGAGAAGTACGTGTTGATGATATTATTTGACATATCCTCTGCCTTCGATAGTGTATGGTGGCCTTTCGTACTCCAGCGACTGCAGGAGTTTGATGTCCCCAGCAACCTGTACTCCCTTGTTAGTAGTTTGATGCCCCCAGCAACCTGTACTCCCTTGTTAGTAGTTATCTCAGTGATAGAAGGGTGAAGGTGCGTGGTTGCTTCTACGAGGTTGAGAGAAGGATTGAGAGAGGCTGCCCGCAGGGCTCCGTCCTCGGGCCAGCCCTGTGGAAGCTGTTTGATCAGTTGGTGGGAGAACTGGAGGCGGAGGGATTTCTAGGGACGGCTTATGTAGACGACCTAGCGGTTATAATTTCCGCAAACAGCAGAGCCAGACTAATCGGAGATACGGAGAGATGTGCCAGTAAGGTTGTGGAATGGTGTGAGACAAAAGCTAAGCATGGCTGCTGCCAAGACGCAGATGATGTTTCTGAGAAGCTCGACAGATAGGCTCACCCTATCAGCCTGAACATAGGAGGAGAACGGGTCCGCCTTGGTGACATACCTTGGGATGAAATTCAAGAAGAGATTTGACGTCATCCCACATCTCGGATACCTCTGAGATAGGGTGACCTGCTCCCTGAATGGACTGTCGAGAATAGGGGGTGCATTCTGGGGCCTGAGGTACCCAGCTACTAAAACCATCTATAAGGGAGTCGTGCTGGGCAACCTGAGGTATGCATCCCCTGCCTGGAGTCGTTACCTCACACAAACATAGAAGAAGCTGGTGACCATCCAGAGACTGGCACTGCTGTGTGTCACCAAGCCATACAGAACCGTGTCGCACGAGGCGGTGCAGGTATTGGCTGGAGATGCCCTTGGATCTCATCCAGTGAGAGGACACCATCAAATTCGATGTTAAGAGGCACGGGCAAGATGCAATTCCGGAGGGACTGCAGCAGAGGATAGGGGAAGAGCCTGGGAGGTGGAGGAAGGTGTTGAGGGAGGACTCACTGGATGAGTGGAACAGACGGTGGGTCACTTGTGAAAAGGGTGCAACCCTTAAGAAATTCTTTCCTACCATCTACTCCAGGTTAGCGGTGAAGTGAGTCCATCCCGATTACTGGTCCTCACAGATTCTGACAGGCCATGGGGGTTTCCGGGAGAAGCTGCGGAAGCATGGCAAGAATATCAATCCCAGGTGCCCCACATGCGGTGTGCCTGATACAGCCGAGCATGCAGTAATATCCAGTGCCGCCATGGATGGACATCGAGCCTGGCTATCCAGAAAAACTGGACTATATGCCTTTGACGAGGCCGATTTCCCAAGGTTGGTAGAGGAGGAAAATTACCCGTTCTTCATGGAATACATAGGAAGGTGGAGAGAGGTCGTGGTTCCCACACATTTAAATCTTGGTAGAGGCTGTCCACCCGAAGAAGGGGAAGCTGCAGCCACTGAGATAGCCTGAGGAGGAACCACAGGTAGAAGCTGAAGTCTAGTGGCGGCTCTGGGCAGTGCAGAGAGGATTCTCAGAGTTGCAAGTCAAAGCCAGCCCTGACTACATGAATCAGGAAGGATGGACAAAAAGGTGCAGCCCCATCAGTAAATGAATGGTGTGCAGCCACGCACCGGGCTGCACCATAGAATACCCAAATATTGTTCCCATTATTAAAGATACCCTTAAATTATGTATAACAATAATAAATAAATAGTTTAAAAATTAATTCAGAGTTTTATCGGCGGTAGTGGCATACGTACATCCCATACATAACACCCCACTGCTGCTGAAACCCTGTATGCCAGAAATGGCCAGGTAGAGGGAATAAAAAACAAAAAAAAAAGTTCTGATTAAGTATGTGATAATGTGACGTTAAAGAAGCAATTTAGTCTCAAAAAGTGAAATTGGCTAACCAGCATACACTACATAAAGGCAACAACTAATTTGGTTCAGTTATTTCCATAGGTAGGCATGGAATCATATCTTCAAGGATAAAAATTCATTAAACTAATACAATCAAAAAAACTTATCATTATAATTAAATAATCGTATAATATACATAAAAATGACCTTAATATCTATGCTTGTATTATTAGAATTTATACGATTCTCATCTTCTTTCTTACAGAAAGCTGCGCTATCAACACCAACCATGGAATCACGGAGTTGTGGATCAATCTGTAACAAAAAACAAAGTTATATTAACTTTTGCGCTCTTTAAAAATACTAAGCATCGTCACCACAATCAATATAGCTACTTTTTATCAAAAGAATTTCGAATATCATTTTTATTCCTGTACCTTATAATTTCACTTCGGCCCACATTTGAGTTTATAAGATTTTATTTTGCAAATATGCTCCTCATAAATTAATAAAACTAAGGAAATCGAAAAATGCAATTTTAACATTTGTTTCTTAAGCATGGTAGCAATGGTTAAATAAAATATTTTTTTAAATGAATAATATACTGAATTATCTTAAATAATCTAAACCTTTCTTAATCGATTGCTGCCAATGTAATCCTCTGTATCGTCTTGTGATAAATTGCCTTGATGAATAATGTCACTTAGACCAGGTTCTATCTGTAAAATAATATAAAATGATATTTTTTAAGAAGTCATATAGCATCATATTATAAGATCATTATATTAGGAGTTTGGGGGAGGAAGGGTAAATAAAGGAAATCCATTTTTACAGATTTATGTAAACTTATTTACAATAATTTCCAAATTTTTTATATGCAATTATGTGGGAATACTATATTTAATTACTCTAAAACACAATTTATAAAAAATAACTGGGTATTTCTTTAAATAAGTTCAAATGAATCTGTAAAAATGGATTTCATATATGACCTTCTTATCCTGAGCTCCTGATACCAGTGAGAAAAAATTTAGTTGTAGATGGCATTGATAAACTTTATAAAAGCCAATGAAGCTACTTCTACTAGTCCAGGTATGATAAAATAAATATATTTATTTTTTTAAATAAATTGCCACGGGATTTTCTGAACCTTTTCCATTTTGGAAATTTTATTATAGGGCTTGTAATTATCGCAGGCACTTGTTTTGGAACCTAAATTGTGGCTTTTGTTAGTGCCTATCTGCAATAAAAAACTTATGAAAACAAAATAATAACTTTTCCCAGAAATCGAGAATATAAAAAAGAAATGTTTTCTCGAAAAAAGATTTGAACAAGAGCCAAAATGGTACCTAGAGCCATTTTTCAAAGTGCTATTTGTTTCAGAGAAGTTTCTCAACAACCCTATTTTCAACAAATTAATTCAATCAATTAAGCAATTCATTAAAAAAAAAAAATAAACTATCGCAACTCAACTATACCACAGTGGTGTAGTTACAAGAAAATTTGATTTTTAAATTACACATGATTGGCATGTATGTTTTACAAATAGACAAAAGCACAATATATCCAAGAAAGCTGCCATGCTATTTTTTTTAGATTTATTTGGGAGTAACAGCTTTATGAAGATTTTTTATTTTTTTAAGAACTGGTGCATATAAAAGGTGAAGACATTTTGAATGACACTGATCTTTTGAGTTTCTTTCAGAATAGGGCCCGAGGAAGGAGCAAAAGGGGCACTTACCCAGGATGGCAGAATTAAGAGGACGGCAAATTTTGAACGAAACTTTATTTTTAGGTTGTTATGAATATTTGTTTCTCCTTTTGGACCTTAATTCAATCAATAAAATGAGTGATTCATTGTTATGAGATGATGATATTTATTTAGAAATATATTAACTAAAATACTATTGTTGTCTTTAATCGCGGGGGAAGGAATCCTAGTTCCGTCCCTATTTCAGAACCAAGTATTAAATGGGATAAATGTGTTGGAATTGCAAATGATAGTACTGAGGCCATACCAGGCTATAAAACGGGATTATTAGGTATGTTGAATGCTGTCGCATCACACACAAAGTGGATTCATTGTTTTATTGACAAATGAAAACAAAAAAAAATAAGTCAGTAAAGTTTAAAATACTTTTGATGAAGTTGTTAAAATAATAAACCACACCCCCTACAAACCAGGCTGTTTCAAGCCATATGCAAGGTCACCACTCTGATCAAATTTGGCTTTTGTTGCATACTGAGATTCGATGGCCCTCTCGAGGAAAGGTTGTTGAGAGATTTTTCGAGCTCTGAGTATTTCTTAAATTCAGGTATTTATTTGAGGAACAAAATTTTTAAATCCATCCAACAACTTTGTAAAGCAGCTTACTTAACAGATATTTTTGGGTATTAAAATGAGCTAAATTTGGTTCTATAAAGACATTATGTGGATATCTTCAGATAGGAAGACAAGATTGAAGCAATAATTAAAAACATTAAAATATGGGCCAAACATGTTTAAAAAAAATCTTCTACAAACGTTTTTGGAATCAAGCTGAGAGGAATTTCATGTTTTTGTTTTCAATTAAGAGTAATTTCATAACAAAGTTTTGCCTTAGCATCTTTTTTTAAGTGTTATAAAAATAAAATGTTTGGGTTTGATTTTTCTTTTTTAATTAAAAATTTTATAAAAATGCTTTATGTTGTATTTTTTATTACAAATTTTGTGTTATCCTTATATCCTTTTTTTAAATTTCTATATTAATTTTAATTAGCAAGTAGCAAATTAAGTAGAGAAAAAAAATCTAGAATGGCTATTAAAGTAAAAGAAAGAAAATATCCTATGTGCATTCAAAAAATCTATGTAAACAAAATAAGAATACATTTTTCTTCATTTAATATGCTGTTTAAGTTATTAGTGACTAAATTCATTTGAAATAAAACTCATTAGGAATGAACTATTATGCAGTAAAACACATTTACTACTCAGAGAACTAAAAACTTGGCATAATTATTGAACTTAAGAATATTGACCATACTCTTTCATTCTTTATTTAAGAGTGTTTCATTATTAAAAATCAGGTCTGAAAGCTAAAATGAAGATTGTGAATACTATACACCCAAGTAAGCCAATTACAAACAGAGCAGCTACACTTTCGTGATCATTTTCTAATCATGATCAACTCCAAATCATTTTTATAAAAATACATCTTTGCATTGTACCCGAATTTCTCTAAAAGCTACCTTTTTATGTCATTAGAGCCCTAAATACAGTAGTCAGATCCTAATCATTGGTTGTAGGGCTTTTTAATGTCATAAAAAGGTTTGGTTTTTAGAGTAATTTGGGTACAATACAAAAATGTATTTAAAAAAATGATTCAGTAGAACTAATATAATCCATATGGATGGCAAGCCGCAGATTTATTTATATATATATATATATATATAAATGTAAAAAGAAATTTGATTGTAAGGTACAATTAAAATACTTAATATTAAATTAAAAACTTATGAGCATTGATTGTACATTACATTTCCCGATTATAATTATATATCACAATATTAACAGCAATACATACTTTAATTACTATGCCTGTATTTGTAGAAGTTTCGTAAATTTCATTTTCTTGATTACAGCAAGTTATGTTATCAGCATCCATGCCAACCTGATATTCTGATGCATCCTACAATAAAAAAATATAAAAATATAATTAAATATAACAAAGAATTATTAATGAGATAGCTGACTGTGGATAAAAATCAAGATCGGGAGACAGATGAAGATAGTGATACACACAAAGATAGTATACTATTGATGAAAGCCATTTATTCATCCCACTTTATAGTCCTTCATCACAACTGCAAACAAGATACAAAATGCAAGAATTCATACAAATATATAAAATTTAAATATGAAGAACTGAATATGGCGCAAACAGTAAATAAATTTTTAACATTATTTTATTCACTTATTCTTAACATTTACATCATGTCTATAAGATTGTATATACTACATTTTAAAGCCATATGGTATTATCTCAATTTCTTGTGTCATACTAATTGCTTCATATTTAAATTTTATGTGTTTGTAAATTGGGTTTTTATCTTGCATGTGGTGCTGATTAAGATTTACAAGTGGGTCAAAATGTTGGCAAACAATAATTGAGTTTAAAACCCTGTGTTTCATTTTGACCGTTTCATAACCACTAAAATCAGTGAAATACTATTTATCTTATAAATGTTAAAAAAATTTACTTTTAAATAACATCAACTAAATCTTAAATAAGAAGCAAACTATGATAAATGAGATTTAATTTTCAGTAAATACGTTTAAAAATACTGAGCCAAAGCATAAGTAATTTATTGAATTTTTCTCAGTTTTATTAATTAATTTGAAAGGTTAGAACATTTTAACACAGTAACAGAAATATTGAATTATTCTATTTGGAGTAAAATTTGATGGCTACAGATTAGCTGTACCATAGAAATTTAGAATTATAATTTAGATCATTTTTTTTTTGTTATTATTACTAGCATATCAAGTTTTGACTAGAACCTGTATAGCCTGATCTATTACTGATTTAATCCATACTATAAATAAAAATAAATTTTTCATTACAGAAAATAGAAATCATAACTGCTGTCATTAAACAGTTTATTAAGTCTTAAGAAAGTCAATTATTTCTAATGAATAAAATAGTTGGGCACGATAGTGGTAGATTACAACAATGTCAGTGATAATCAAATTAATCTAAATTAATTTTAATAATGTACTTTAACTACTGCAGAAAAGACAGAAAATCCTATAGAATATTCTATTCTAGCTAGATTGGGAAGTTTGAACTTTATTCCATGGTTCTGCCAAGTGAGCCCTTCCAGACCAAATTCGAAATGACACTGCTTCTGACTCAAGAGTGTTGGGAGACTAACCACAACATGCCCGGCCATGACAGCCTAAACCTACATTCTTATTTGTCATTCAGTAGAATTAAGCACAATAACAAATGAAATATTTAAAAATTAGATTTTTTTAAACATTAATACTGGGAAGAATTTTTTCACTATCTTTTTACAAGATTAATATCATAGTCTTCTATTCACTATTATTTATCTTAAAAATAATAGTACAAGCAGGAAAAAATTCTAAAAGTTTAAATTCAGGATACAATAGATGAAACAGTAAGTAGCTATTAATAATAAATAAAGCCTTTGAAATTAAAATATTGAGGGATAATTAAAAAACTGAAAGTGCATCTTTTTGCTCTCCCTAATCAATATATGAAACACATAGTAAGAGAAAGTACTGCAATCATAAAAAATTTTAAATTCAAGTTTTCAACAGAAATGCACGTTTAAGGTCCTCAGAGTCCAAATAATCATGTCTCACAAAATGGTCAGAGTGTCTGAGAACAGCCTAGCTCAAAAATAAAAAGCTTTTCGAAACTGAAATTACATATTTAAGGTAAGTATATGCTTGGGACGTTACAGTAACATTTTTGTCAAAATTTATTAGCCGAAAGTGCCACCTTATATTACTGATTTTACACTTTTTTACAATTTCCTTGAAAACTGTTTTAACGATTTTGATGAAACTAGCTGAAAGACTTCTCCTTCAAGCCCTTTAATTTTTCATATAGGTAGTACATCAACAAAAAAATTCAGGGAAATAAGTTATGATGAAAATTTTATTTGTGGATAAATCAAAAAATATGAATTTTATGGCAAATCCACTTTATTTTATGTATATCATATGAAAGGTAATCAAATTCTCTAAAAAACAAGAAAAATATAGCGAAATAAAAAGCAAAGATACAGCATATAGGACTTATTGGAAGTGGCAATTATATCATCGATTTTACTTTTTTTTTTAATGTTCTTGAAAACAGTTTTTTTTATTTTTACACTGCTATAACAATTTTTATGAAACTCATTATATCAGTGTAAAAATGATTGGTATTTAATATCAGTTCGGTCTTATCCTCATTTAAATAGTCTGACTCGGCTTAAACACCAAATTTTCAAAATGGCTTCCTCTAAAGTACCTTTGATTTTGTTAATTTGAAATAATTAACTGTTTCATTGTCATTGTCAGTAGTAATAAAAAATGGATTAATTTAAACTATGAAAGAATTTGCTAATTAACTAAAGGAGGAAAAAGGAGAAATATTTTACCAGGTTGAAAACATATTGCCGGAAATAAGATTAGTAATAAAGATGAGACGGATGGGAAAAACATATGGTAATTAATTGTTTCGAATAAATATGTTGTGCTATCTACAATTTTTACTTTCACTTATTATAAGCAGAAATATGCACTCGAGTCGAAAAAAAATGGCGCACTTTGAATTTCATTTAAAAATACGGATTGTAGAAATGTTGTATTTGAACCAGTACATATATAAGCCAGATTAATAAGGTTTACATTAAAATCATTCTTTGCAGCAATCCTTATAAGATTAGTGACAAATGTCCAAACAAATAAACTTAGCTCAGTTAGGCATCAGTTCATCAGAGTTGTGCTATATTTACCCATGTGTGTTTTTATTTTTATTAATTTATTCATTATTTTCATTTTGAGGGTATTTTCAATTTTCAAAATGGATACCACAGTGGTCGCTCAAGTTCGCATTAATCCAGGATAGGAGAAGCCAGAAATATGCGGCTAGCAGTACCAGGCGATAGCCAGCTTCCCCAGGAGAGCAGGATTGAGACCAAGAGTGACAGACCAAGTCGATGACCGCTTCATGATGATGCAGAATCTCTGAAGCTGCTTTCAGACCTCAGAAGAGACATCTAGCCGGTTGCATGTTACTTGGCGTGTGAATGTCAGTAGACGACTCGCTGAAATGGTCTGCAACCAAGGGTGCCTGCCACAGGTCCTCTTCACACCACAGCACACTGTGTGGCTGACCTTCGTTTTGCTCTAAATCATGCCTGCTAGACTGGGACTGGTATGGCTTCTGTTCTGTTCCCCTATTCTTCATCACATTCTGACTTGAGCATCTGAATTATAGAGGTTAAATATGGACTCATCTGAAAACAAAACAGAAGCTTAACCAGCAGCAGGGCAAGATATTGGGTAAAATGGAGGCGAGCCGCTCGTTGTGCTGTAGTGTGGAGAGGACCTATGGCAGGGACCATTTCAGCGAGTCGTCTGCCTACTTTTTGAAAAATGGCATCCAGAACCCAAACAACATGCAACCGGCCAGACATCTCTTCTGAGGTCAGACAGCAGTTTCAGAGAGTCTCCATCCTAATGAAGTGGTCATTGGCTTGGTCCGTTGCTCCTGGCCATCCTGACCCCAACCTCCTGGAGTAGCTGACTGTCTCCCTGTTCCTCTTGGACGCTCTATGAATCGTTGTTTCCCATAGCTCAAGGGCCCTGGCCGGGTAGCTCTGGTTTCTCCCATGGCAACCAACAACATTTTGAAAAAGTAAAAATACAAACAAGATGAAAATAATGAATACATTAAAAAAAATTGCACACAGGTAAGCACAACACAAATCTAGTAAACTGAATTAAGTTTATTTGCAATCTTTGGGTATTAGTCACTAATCCTTCTAGCCTGCAAATTGGCTTTTATACACACACCATGTTCTGTTTCAAATCTAACAATATTTCTTAAATCTGTATTTTTTAAGTGAAACTCCAAAGTGCGCTAGTTTTTTTTGTCTTGAGTATCGTAAGGAGAAGTGAGTTTAATAAAGAAATTACTGTTTTGAAATGAATAAGGATTATCTGTGGTTCATGATTGAAGTAGATATCTTACACTTCCAGAACAATTATTCATTTTTTAAGGTTAAAAATGTATACATAACAGATTTTCTATTAATAAAAACAAGTTGATTATAATGTTTCTTTTTAGTATAACTTGGCAAGCCAAAAATTTATAGTCCACAAAATTGTTGTACAGACGTGAAGAAGAGCATGCTGCTGAGAATATTTCAAGTAGTGTTTATGTGGAACTTGTTTGACTGAAAATTATTTTTAGAAATGAATTATTATGATGGAGTGGTAAAGAAACAAATGCTGGGCACACCACTTCAGATTTATAACATTATCAGATTAATCAGAATAAAATTCGTGAAAATGTAAAATTTTTTGTAACTTTGATTAACTACTAGTGAAATGTATTAATAATAACCCATTAACATAATAAATTTAAATTTTTATGCTAAAACAAGGAGAAAAAAATAAGTAAAGGTCTTATCAGCTGACTTGCTTGGTTAAGGTTATGATGGTTATAATAATAAGGGTTGTTCTGTTTGATATTGATTAATAAGCATATTTAATTGTAATTTTGTTTTATATCTCATAGAGCAATAATATAAAAATAATAACTTTTAGGGCAACAATTGCACCTCCCGATGTAGGTATAAGGTGGAAATGTATGGAACACAAATAAATAGCACTATTTTTGTTATGATGCATTATTTAAGTCTTAGCAAGCAAGCTCTTGACTTTTGAATAGCTTTGACTATATTCACATACCAGGAATAAGGGTGAAATGTGGGATATTAACAAATTAGCAACCTATTCTAGAGGGAAGAGAAGATTTATCCCAGCAGTCCACAGATATATGTTAACCCTAAATCCAGCTGGTATCAACACGCTCCTCGACTTTAGCTCCAACAACTTAATAAAATCGGGTGTGTGATTGAATACCAAAATCACTTAGCGTGAACAATTAAGGACATACTTTGCTCCAACTTTCATTTCCTCTATTCTTCAGCTCTTCAGGCAACATAGAACGAGTAGAAGCATTCAACGCTTGCTCCAGTAAATTCGTTGAGATACCTAATAACTTGAGTTTGCGGCGCTCTCGATATCTTCTCGCCCGTTCTGCAGGAGTCATAGGACGCTTCTTCGGCGATGAACCGTTCACCTGATTGGGTTTCATGGCCAAAATTAATCGGTCACAAGCCAATTTACAGAACTCGTAGAGACCTATATATATAGGTCCGAAAACTTATCACTGGCAATCTAACCCAGAGAGACAACTGATTGTTTACATGGCTGAAACCTTACTTCAAAGCTACATCCCCTACACTATCACCTAATGAGGTTAGTGCGCATGCGGCGAAGAGATAGGCGGTTATTTTAAAATAACAGCTAATCAGGTAATAGTTGATAACGTTATTTTCTGAAAATAATATTCAAAAATAACCAAAAAAAATCATTAATCGGCTATTGCTTTCGCGGTCAAAAGAAATTCCAAAGTATGTAATGGACTGTATTTCAAAATATCCGATTGAACGATTATTTTTTTTCGGTAAACCTTCCGAAGTCTACTAACGACCTTGAAAAGGTCTAGATTCTCAGACCTGTATTACCTTTTTTTCTATTCCTGACTGACACGGGGAGTAGCGTAGCCAGGATTTCGTTTCGGGGAGGAGGGAGGGGGGAGGGGAGAAGGAGGAAGGATTCATCCATGGATCTACTTTAAAGAAACTTACCTTAATCGGGGCTCTCTCTACATGTAATATTTTCTATGTCTAGGTATATTATTAATGAAATAACATTCAAATAGGTTTATATAATTTTTGTATACAGATAAGAAAAATAAAAGTATTTTGTAATTTCGGGAGGGAAGAGGATCCGAACCCCCTGGACCCTTCCTCTGGCAACACCACTCGATATCGATATCGAGAGTATAGAATAACCAAAAGAGGGTTGTTCCAAATTACTGATACCGTTCTGCTATTGATAATATGGAATCGACTTCATCAATCGGCTATTGCTTTCGCGGCCAAACGAAACTCTAAAGTATGTAATGGACTGTAATTCAAAATATCTGATTGAACGATTTTTTTCTATTCCTGATTGACACGGGAAGTAGCGTAGCCAGGATTATTACTTCATTATTATCACGGATATTGGTAATACACCATAACAGATCCAAGATTTTTAATATGAATCATTTCTTGAAAACAAATTAAATCGGCATAGACAAAATCTATTAGCAGGATTTTTAGTTTTGTTTGCGAACATAATATTAAAAATGTTTTTCATCTGCTATAGAAATTTCTGCTACAAACGAAATATGCCGATCTTAAAGTTACATATTATTTTTTTCTGAAAGTTTCAGAATTAACACGAAACTTACATCCTGAGACATGAAAAAAATCTCTTCTTCATCTAAAAATGAATGGGAGTTGTAATTTAATATCAAGCCATATTGATTAATCAAATCTATACAGCAGGCAAAACAAAGAAAAAAAGTAACCCTATTAATTCAAATAATTTAAATTAATAGGGGATAATCAGCACTGCATGGAAAATAAATTTCTTAAACGTCCCACAAAGGGTCAAAACGGCCTTCTTCCTGGACATCACCAAAAAAAAAAAATTAAAAATTAAACTTTTCAACTCAAGCAAGTTTTATTATACATTAGGCAATACAAAAACGTAAAATAATATTTTTTCATAAATTTCTGGGTACTAATCTAACTTAAATTTTACTACTCAAAATTCATATTTTGTGTTTTTCTGACGAAAACAATATTTTTAAAAGTTTAAATGATTTAAAACATTTACGCCGTATTTAGTCCGTATTTTGGGTAGGATCCAAGGAGTGGCAAAAGAGGTGATCGTCGAGGGTCCCTTGCCATGGAACAATTAAATTAATGACTAATACAAATTTATTGTTTTAGGGGACTCCTGACTAGGAATGGGATATCGAAAGCAAAACATCGATATTGATATTACGATATTATCGACATACAAATATCGATATTCCTAAATGCTACACAGAAGTCTTTTAACGATTGGGCAGCGTGTCGTTGGCAAGGTATTGGAATTATGCACTTTAAAGATTTCCCCAGATCAAATAAATTAATTTGCGAAAAGAAAATGTTATCTGGTTCGGAATGGAACAATGCATTAAAGCTTAATAATGTAAGCTATGCTCCACTACGAGGTGTTCCTGAAGTCGATGGATTGAAAGGAGATATTTGACGCCTCTGCCGCAGGTGCGACAGAGAGATTGAAACACCAGCCCAGGTGCTGGGAAATTATCCACACAATCAACTCCTGATCACTCGACGACACCATAATGTCGTCGAGTGATCAGGAGCATACGCTCATAGAACTGCTAAAGGAGAAAAGATTTGTATGCCTAGAGGAGGTGTATGGCGTAGAGGATGATAGCACTCGGCGTTTTGCCGATATTATTGCATTCGGAAAATGTGGTAAAAAAAGAATGGATCATCGACCCTACTATAAGATTTGAAAATAATGATCCTGACTTCTCAAAGAAAATCGATCGAGCAAAGAAGCAAATATACGAAAAAGGCATCGATTTCTATAAAGAAAAATTTAGAGAAGAATTCTGTGAAAGTAAAGAATCTGTGGTTTGGTGGGAGGGGCAGGATTCCCAGGGAAACCTGCCAGTTCTTTTCTGCAATAGGACTGGATCAAAACCATTTGCTACACCTAGCTGAGTCTATTCTTTCTGACTCAATTGGAATAATGGGGCATCATATATATCGTCCATAATTTCAATGTTGTAATCAACTTGTATAAGGAATAAATTGTTATTGTTAATATGTTGTAATGATGACGATTTATGATGAATATGTACAGTGTTTTGTTCATTCATATGATAATTACCTTCAACAAAAAATGTAAATGTTTGCTGCAATTATTAATTTTATAATTTGTAATTTTTGTACATACAATATCGTAATTGTAAATCTTTTAGAATAATCTTGTATTTGTAATGTTTAATCTTATATTATCTTGATGACTGATTGGCTTGCTGTGTGTAATAGCAACCCTATATAGTTGGGCAGCACTGCTTTGTTTTTATATATAATAATAAAGTGTTTCTCTCTAAATTTTAAAAAAACTTCTGAATAATTTGGAAGATTAGAAGATAACCAGTTTCTTAATATTTAAATCATGTCGTGAATGAACTTAGTAACAACAATATATTAATTAAATCGATACAGAACCATATTCCAAAGTGTTTCTCTCTAAATTTTAAAAAACTTCTGAATAATTTGGAAGATTAGAAGATAACCAGTTTCTTAATATTTAAATCATGTCGTAAATGAACTTAGTAACAACATTATATTAATTAAATCGATACAGAACCATATTCCAAAATATAGTTTATTTTTTTATTAAATTAAAAAAACTTCTAAACAAATAGGAAGGAGATTAGGAGATATCCTGTTTCTTAATATTAAACTCCTGGTATTCTTCAACTTAATAAAAACAATATTTTAATGATATGTACACAGAAATATCGATATTATAAAAACAATATCTTAATGATATCGGCACAGAAAAATCGATACTATAAAACAATATCCGAATTATATTTGTGAATATCGATATTTCTCTGCCAATATAATTAAGACATTGTTATTATAATATCTATATTTCAGTACCGATATAATTATAATAATGTTTACGTAATATGAATATTTCTGTGACGATATAATTAAGATATTGTAATATATACATTTTTTCAGATTTTATGTACGTAGTAAATAAATTGTTTTTAGGTATCTTAAATTAGATTTAGTATTTGGAAATAGGGATTCTCAGGAAAATAATAATACATTTATTTATCCTGACTGCAATCATCAAAAATTATAATCCAAAGTGTGTTTGTCCATCATAAATGGAACCAAAATAGACGCCTTCATTTAAAAACATGGCGGCTCCATTTTGGACTTCAGCAGAACCACTGCCATAATGAGCGAGAGGGGGAAATTCATCAATTTTTCAATAGTTCACCAATAAACCTGATCTAAGAAAATCAAAAAGAAGTAGAAGAGATTTTCATCAAATGAAAACTTCTGCAAATAGTAAATGGTCCATTTGTATTAGATAATCAAAATGTAAGTTCGCCATTTTGAAACCTGTGGATGGGGTAACGGACAATAAAGGAGTAGCTATTGTTGTGGGACCAGGGACCGGAGCAGACATCTGAAGAGCTCCCTCAGTATTTCATCCACATTCAAGATCCACATCATTTGGTAACACACTTTAATTATATCCCATAGACCACGGTCGTCGTTCTTCAAAGAAGAAAGTGTTAAATTTAAGATATATTGACGCTTCACGTATTAGTATGTTTTGTATTAATAATAGTTCTGTGTGTCTGTGCCTGATTGTCTAGTAACCCGCCCTGAGATTAGAGTCAAACCTATATAAAACAAATAAATATATAAAAAAGTAAAAATAAGTTTATTTATTTTTTTTTCCAAAAAACCGCAAAATTACAAATTATTTTTATGAAGTTTAATAACATCCCAATGCCACCCACGTAGGGAAAAAAATAAATAACAACAGGATTTCCCAATGCCACCCACTTAGGGGGGAAAATAAATAACATCAGGATTTAAATATTAAGAAACAGGTTACCTCATAATTTCCTTCCAATTCGCTTAGAAGTTTTTTTTTAATTTTATAAAAACTTTTACGATATAATTCCCCTCTCTGCTCCATGTTCTCTTCATGGCCCTTTTAATTTATTATTTTTAATAATGAACCTTTGTAATCGATCAAGAATAAAATTTGAAACCCTCCATAAAAATTTGAAGTTTTACATTTCAAGATACATAGAATCTCTGTTTCGAATAAAAAAAAAAAAAAAAAAAAAAAGGGTCTTCACATTATTACATAATGCTTTATTATTTCCAAATAGTTTTATTTAAAAAATATCTGGTGTATCCTTATCCACAACTTTCCTATTGCTTTGCTTTAGAGTCCAGACAATTCGAATATCATTCAAATGAGCTTCTGGAATGTTCTGAGAGATTTAATGTTTTCGAGTTATCAAATAACAAAACCAAATGTGAACTGGTTTTCATAGAAATATGTGCAGAATACTTCATAAAACATATCTACCAAGCTCAGAAAAGAAATTTACAGCAGAATAATGGCGGGTGATAGAGCTTACTATGCAAAACTGAAACTTCTTAAGTCTCAACTGTTGTCTAAAGCAAAGAAATTAAACTTATGAACCTATGGAGGGGAAATTTACTGTGAAGTACCAAGATGATTACATTAAACTGGGAGTGCTCGAAACTGTATCAAAGCAATTAGGCTAAGATGGGCCTAAAATCACCATCCATTCTGATTTATGAACTAAATCAGAATGGAGAGTGAAAGAGTACAGAGGAAACTGTTGAAGGCACAGATCAGTGGGAAAATAACAAGAGGAAGACCAAGAAGCTACTGGAATTGGAGGATGGATCTAAGAAAAAATGAAGTAGAGTGAGATGCCTAGGAAGCTGAGAGTCAACTGAAAACTCAAGAGGCCGTAATCCTTGGCTGACCTGTTAGTCTAAAAAGTTCAATACGCTACATCTCAGATAATACTGGTCCAATTCCATTCATTTTTTTTTTTTGTTTTGAAAGGGATTTGATTACATTTCGATTGACTATACCAAAAAAGGAAAAGGGAGATGCATTGGGCCCTTTCATGGACACAATGCACAATGTCTCGATGCATCGTACAGAAAAATGTGTCCTATCCAAATTATTACACCGAAAAATTTCGATATTATCGGACACCAACTATTGATTTTATATCAAAATCCTCATCTCTTCCCCTGACTCCCTCTTACTCTTGGGGATGTTCCATACCTCTAAAATTCCCCGGCTGTCCTTTGCCCTAACTGAGAGGGGCATCACAAGTTTACCTTTTCAGATTTAGAACAGCAACAATTTTTTTTTTTTTAATCTTAGTTGAGGTTGTCACTTTTTATTAATAAAAAAAAAATTTGACTTTGTTTGTAAATTTGATTACGTGTTGTAAACAAGTGACTGTTTTAGTTCACAATTATCCAGGAATTCCATCCAACCGCGTCAGACTGTTCAGTTTATCCTATACATAATTTTACTAAAATATATTTTGCACTCTATCTCTACGAGATTTTGTTGCTAATCCATTGCAAAGGAATTATAAACCAGGTAATATTTCCTGGATGTATACAGAGAAGCCTCAGAATGCCAGAAATAAGGAATTTAGGAAATTCGGGAATCTCACTCCAGAAAAAAAATTATGGAAGCTTCGAACGAAGACGTTTCACTCCATCTTTTGTTGACATCAGATTCCTACATTTACTCATTAAAATCAACTGTAATTGACCAAAAAAAGAAAAAAATGTGGCCAGACACTTCTGCATTGTTCTCTAATCCCCATGATCTTCCAGATATGTAGAAGAGACTGATTCCCATCAAGTATGATCTATTAAATTATTTTATTTTTTTTGCATGTATATTGAGTGGCTGTCAAGAATAAAATAAAATAGTGGTAACTATAACTTAAATGCCAGTTTTATTATATTTAATTTTATTTTATTCATAACTGCCACTCTGATCATCTTCCTAATAAATTATGCTGTTTTGCTTTATACTTTTCTAATTATCTGATTTTTTTTATTGACTTTATTTAATAACAGAAAAAATTATATGGAACCTAAATAAATAGGTACAAAATATAATATATACAAAACTTTTTTAAGTTTTATTTAATTAAATTTATTCCAATTATGAATCTCAACTTTATATAGTAAATTATGTAGATATCAATTTTAAAATGTTTTAAAATAAGTTATTTTTATGTTTCAATATTACCTATTTATAAAAATTATATTATATAATAAAATACTGGAACGGGATAATGGTTTATCGAGGAATGAAGGGGCATGACACATCCCACCTATAATTCATAAAATAACACTAATGAGTCTCATAATATTCAACAAAATAAATAAAATAATATAGATGCCTAATTATTTCTTAATTCATTACAACAACAAATAAAAAAATTAATTAAAAAAACAACAGCAAATAAGATGTGAAATTTAAAATCAGAGCATGACATGAGAGGCATGAGGAAGAAAACTGTCCAGCAATACCTCCTTTGGGCTTGATGTAAAAACTTAAACCAGACCTTAAACATTCAACGTTCACAGAAATTCATTCCCATTGAGCGATTTTTAAATAATTAAAAAATTAAAGCAAGACAAATATTCAAGATGTATAGAAGGAAAATATTCTAATAAAACTGTTTGCAGCCATTTGCATATTATGTTTAGGAGTTGGTTCCGCTTGACAGATCTTAACTTGGGAGAAGCGGGCAGGGGCATTACCAGCTGCATGACCTGTCACGCACTGTCTATTATGGAAAACCATCAGAAAAGAAAATTCAATAACGTGACCTGACAAAAAGGAGGGAGGTAAAAAGGGCTAAACATAGCATGATCAAACCTCATATACAAAAGTTTGATCAATGTCCGAAGAGGTTTTCCATAGGATATCAAAATATTGAATATTATAGACAAATTCAAATTATGAAACATTTTTTTTATAAGTTTGATAAAATTCTTTTTACTTGCTTTAGCTGTTAATTTTGAATTGACTCAATTATTTTTTCAAATCTATATGGAACCTTAACGGATTTTCCATCAAGAATTTATATTGAAATTACTATAGTATTCCTGGAAAATTAAGTTTAACTGTTTGTATATGAACATAAATTTCTTATCAATCATCAGTAATGAATATGATTATTATTAATACAAATAGTTTTTCAAATTATTCTAAAGAAGTTTTTTGTAATCCAACATTAATTACAACTTTTACAGAAATATACGTAATTTTAAACTGATTATATGCACATAATGATTACTAGGATAGATTAATAATAGAAAAATACTCATACTGATTTACATTTAATTGTTAATGTTTTTAGCTCCAATGAGAATTGAGAAATCCAACTCCTTATATTGAAGTTTCTACTAATTTCATAACATACCTACTATATTGTTCGTTAAAGAACTTAAATTATCAGCTAAATATATGAAGGCTTTGGATTCTAGAAGTTTCATAATAATAAAACTATCACTCTTTCCTTTTATCTGTTTAACTATTATTATTCTTTATGACTTTATTTTATGAAAAAAATTATTTTCCGCATTTATTTTAATATGGAAATTAAAAAAAACTTTCAATAAGTAGCACTGTATGTCTAATTGTGAAATTATGAAAAAAAATAATTCCTTATTAAATTTTTAAAGCAACCAAATGTAATTAGTTACTTACTTACCCAATCTTCAGATTTCCTAACACTTATCTTGTTCCTTGCAATGAAACCATACATCCAGTCTAAGCCAGCCATTTTAGTTTCTTTATTGAATCTATGGTTCAAATTGTTTTTTTCAGCGTAATCAAATGCAATTTTTCTTAACTTTGTTGCTGTGATACCATAGAAAATCTTTGATAATGTTTTAACATGGTCAGCTAGAACTTTTTCATGAGCAGGAGGAAAAGCACATTTCCTTCCTAAGCTGGGGTTAGAATCAGTTCCACTCTTTAATCTCATATGCAGTGTGCTAAAAGGTATTTTAAATTTTTCAGCAGCCTTTCTCAATGATAGACCTTCAGCAACAGCTTGTTTTGATTTTCTCAAATCTTCTGCAGTCCATTTGCCTTTGTCTGTCTTCCTTTTATATTTCCTAACCATCTGAAACATTAAAAAAAAAAAAAAAAATTGGTATAGCTTTAGTTTACTCCAACATGGCAGCGGGGCCCACAACACACTTCTAATCTCAGAAGGTGCTACAGATCTTATTTAGGAACTGTTCCTTGAAGTCTTTGAAACTTAACAATCCCATTTCTCCTAATTTTTCAAAAACCTGCATCTTTCCACCACTCTGTCTTTCAAATTTAATCTGCCCATATAAAAGATAGATAAGAGCATCTATCTATTATATGGCTGCAGACTAGGATAGGTCAAAGATTAATTGAATAAAAATAATTATATTAAGGGGCGGAATTTAAACAGAAATTAGACATGTTAAATTTTAGTAACAATTATGATAAGAAGTTAAACACGTTTGTTAACTTCTCTATTTCACACAACTCAATAAAAATACATCGAATTCATGAACTTTGTTTATTATTTTTCTTTTCTCTTTATCATTATAATTATTAATTTTTGTTCTCGCACTATTAACTAGGTATTTACGGTTAAAACTTCTAACATTTAAACCTTAAAACTTCTAACATCACTCCTTGGAAGAAGTGAATGTGCTGGGGACTACAACTTAAAAACATTTTTTCTTCTTAAAAGCCACATAATGTAACATATAACATCAAAATATTATGACAGTAGGTCGAAATCGTCTCAATTGCCACAGAACATAAAATAGAGTAGAAGGGGCAGACTGCTCCGTATACTAAGGTCATGGCACCAGTCTGGCTCATACCCTCCCTGTTCACACCAGAGCAATTGTTACCAATTGTTCATTTTTAACAATTTAACATAAAATTATTAAATGAACTAAATATACATAAAAAATAATATAATGATTATCAAGGAAAACACATTATAGAGGAGTATAAAGCAAACAAAAAAATTGTTTAAAATAAAATAATGATTATTAGGCTGTAGGTACACTTCATTAATATATATCAGTACTATTGGAAAAAGCACTATAGAGTAGTCTTCTTGTTAACAACCTTAAGTAGTAGCTGTTATAACTTGCTTTAGATATTAATAATAATAAAACAAAAACCTGTGTAGCCTTCTGCTTCAAATGGTCGGGAAACGCATTGAATACAGATGGCACTATGCCTTTTTTTAGCATTGTGTAAAAAGGAGATCTGTCAAAATCTGCTTCTTTGAAATGTTTGGAGCATAAGCGACTATTTCTTGAAGGTTTCCAATTTTCTCTCCTTACTGCCTGAATCCATTTAGCCTTTTCAGCTTCATCTGCAGGAAAGCTGAAGGGAAATAAATCATCAAAATCTATTTATTAATTTTTAGATTCTTTAAGAGAAGCAGATAAATTAATCTTTAGTAATTTATTTATTTCATTGGCGGTATCTATTTATAAAATTACAAGAACTATTAGTCGCTAAGCTTGAGTCACAAAAACCTAGGGGTCTGACTGACAAAGGGAGAGTGTTTTTAACTCTTTCAACACATTTTGTTTATTTTTTGTTTGCTGTGATAAAAAATTCAACTGTAACTATCTCCTTCACACTAAAACATAATTTTTAATAGCTGAACAGGACCACTGGAGTCCTCATTCAAGTTTTTGAGCAATAAAATGTAAAATCTGAAAAAACTTACCAATGGAAAGTTATCGGAGGAACAGCCTTTTTATCAAATTCCTTTGTACTACAACCAAAGGCAACACAACAAGGCATTTCTTCTTCGCTTTAACGATAATTAATTCAAAACATTATTGTTTAAAGGCGCTATAAGGGTGAATGGAGTGGGGGAGGAGGGGAGTAAATGGCGCAACCTGAAGATGTGAGCCTGCCCCTTCTACTCTATTCTATGTTCTACGTCAATAGTTAAGTCAGTTCAGGCGACGCCGCCATGTTGGAGCTACAAAACTAGTTATACCGAAACACTTTAGGCAATTGGGGTAATGCGGGTCAGTTGACGTGGTGACTGGTATTACCCCGAAAGTATAGTTTTTTCAAAAAGAAAAAAAAATACTGTGCCTAAAATCTCTGATAAACAACTATGTGAGATACAAAAGTAGAGCTCACCTTGATGCTGTATAACGATTAATATGTCAGCAAAAGCAGAGAAACAGGCGATTAATCTAATAACAACAATCTGATTTGATTACAACCAACAACGAAAAAACACTTTATCTCAATCAACATCCAAATTGCAACTGTCAAGATGGCGAGCTTTGGCGTAGTAGTTCCAGTGAGAGGCGCACGGTGTCAGCACCAATCAATTGCTAACAGTGTTAAACAATTAACGAGAAATCATAGTGATCTCGATTACCCCTTGGCTTTCATTACCCCAGGCTCTCCAACGTTTATTTATAACCTTGTATTAACTATTGGAAATCGATTAATGGCATTCACAATTTGGTTTTACTGGCTAATAGAAAAATCGGTTGTTAGTAGATCGATAAATTTAAAAAAAAAAAGTTTCAATATTGTTATAAAAGTAGGAAGATTATTACTTTCGTGATGTTTTATTTTTTATGCATAAGGGGCAATAAATATTCTCGGTTGTGTACCACAAGTAATTTTACCTTGATTTAAAACTTATCAGATCAAAAAGAAATGCATTAACTATAAGATATGAATTACTAGGTTCTATAATTAGTAAAATAATATAATATTTTCTTGAAATCTAATTTTTTAAAATAAAAGATAATCCTCCGGGCCGGATTTGAACCAGCGACCTATGGATATCTGATACGTCATTAATTAACCCACTACAGTCCACCGCTCTACCAACTGAGCTACCAGAGGTGATTAATACGTTTGGAACATTTAAATGAATTAAATCTTCATTGAGGAAATCGTTTCCATCTTGGTACAGAAATGTATCAAGGATTGCAAGTATCATAAGTAAATATTTTTTTGATTCCACAATTCAATATGCTTGGATAGTGTTATCGTTGGTTATAACGCTTTTTTTGCTAAATATTGATAAAAAATGAACATATTAATACATGGCTACCATTCGAAAAAAATAACTCTAATTTTTTATCAGTTTGAAGTTTTAAGTATAAAACAATTGTTGAAAACGAGTTGATTGTATTGAAAAAAAATATATATCTGAAATGAAATGTCTCTCCTCAATAATAATTTCAAAACTTTAATTTGCTATACTGACATTATTTTTCCCCAGAGTTTTTCTAAATAGTAGTCTTTAGACTGATATATATCATCATATACTATATTATGTTATTTCTGTTGGGGATATCCCTTTTTAAGGCGATGTATTCAACCAATTATCAAAGAAGAAACATACCCTTTGAAAGAGATTTTTACTTAAGAGTAGGCACATGTACTTGACAATTGTTGTAGATACTACCATTTTTAAAAAAATTAAAAATCATAATTTTTATCAACAATTAAAAATAGATTATTTTTTTGGAGCACATGTACAAATCTAATAATAAAATGGTTTTTGTACTGTCGTTATGTTTAGTTACTTTATGTTTTTATTTACTTAACGTCATGTTTAGATAAAACAGAACGTTCATTTAATTATAACAGCCTGTAATAATGAGGAATATAAAAACTGGGCAAAAGTGAAAATAGGATTTTATGGCAATTCACATTTTTAGCTATAACTCTAAATAAACCGACGATATCTAAGGTTAAACACACTTCCGAAAACGTAAACTGCAGTGAATAAAACATGTATATAATATTTATTTTCGGACCAAAATTTCACTCTGAAAAATCGGTTTAAAAATAAAAAATCTTGTGCGGCGCGCGCATCACACAACTTTCCCTTACCGTCCTATAATCATTATCTTTTTAATATAATTTTAAAGAGTTCACATAAAAACTGCTTGAAATAAAAACAGCAGCATTCACTTCTTTCCATCTTCTCCCACTTAAATTTTTTTAAGAATTTATCACAAGAATTCTGTACACAGTAGAGGGAAAATGGGCGAGCTGGTGCACCGTTTCCTCCATCCCCTCCACCGCTAGCCTTAAGTGTCACGTGGTCTTGCCTCGAACCTACTTTAACGACCACGTGGGCTCACCTCGACCTAACCTTAACTATTAGGCCACGCCCCTTTTCAGTCACGTGACCCTTATGCCACGCCCCTTTTTAGTCACGTGACCGTTATGCCCCGCCCCTTATTAGTCACGTGATCCAGTCACGTGACCCGCAGCGCATCCTGGTCTACGCTCCGCCCACATGTTTTAGTCACGTGATCCAGTCACGTGACCCATAGAACCTCCTGACCTATGCTCCGCCCACAAGATTCACCCCCTCCACCCATTGAAGGATCAGGTATCCACCTTATAGAGCATGAGTGTGCCCGACCTCCATTTTGTTTTTCTTACGCCGCCATTTTGTTTTTCTACTGTTTGAGAGACTTGAGGTTTTGTTGAAGGGTCAGGTACCCATCTTATAGAGCATGAGTGTACCCGACCGCCATTTTGTTTTTCTTATGCCGCCATCTTGTTTTTCTACAGTTTGAGAGACTTGAGGTTTTGTTGAAGGATCAGGTACCCATCTCATAGAGCATGAGTGTACCCGGCCGCCATTTGGTTTTTCTTACACCGCCATTTTGTTTTTCTACTTTTTGAGAGACTTGAGGTTTTGTTGAAGGGTTAGGTACCCACGTTATAGAGCATGAGTGTGCCCGACCTCCATTTTGTTTTTCCTTACACCGCCATTTTGTTTTTCTACAGTTTGAGAGGCTTGAGGTTTTGTTGAAGGGTCAGGTATCCACTTTATTGTCTGTAACCTCCCCTACGGTTATGTAATCATAACCTATACGGCGAAGGGTCAAGTATCCACTTTATAGTCTGTAACCTTCCCTACGGTTATATAATCATAACCTATACGATGAAGGGTCAGGTATCCGCTTTATTGTCTGTAACCTCCCCTACGGTTATATAATCATAAACTATACGATGAAGGGTCAGGTACCCACTTTATAGTCTGTAACCTCCCCTACGGTTATATAATCATAACCTATACGATGAAGGGTTAGGCACCCTCTTTATACTCTGTAACCTTCTCAAAGATTACATAACCTTTATCTTGTTTTCGTTTTTGTGCAACCTTCTCAATGTTTACGTAATCTTTACAATATTTAACTTTACCAACATTTAAACAGGTTGGATCATGTATAGACAAGTTGGATGATGCCTAGGTGAAATACAAATATGGACCTTGAACTGTTTATCTCTAACATATAAATAAATAGCATAGTTTCTTAATCCTATAACTGCTTTTGGACTTTGAGCTCTTAATCCCAAACCTTTCTTATCTCGCTGAAACATAAACAAAACAACTTTTTAATCTTATGTGTATTTTTATTTTCTCATAGTATAAACTTAGTATAAACGCCGTAAAAGAATTAAATATTAAATCCTTAAAGTTTTTTTATCATTTACAAACAATGATAAAGAGCCTTTTAATCATTTCATAATATCTGGATAGATGACGTCATTATTATTAGCTAAAGATTTGTACCTTTTTAGTTCGGCATTAAGCCTTAAGCCTCTTCACCACGTCAAGGTAAAGGTACAACGAAGAGGTTTTTTTTTGTATTTTTTTTTTATATATTTTTTTTTAATTTATTTTTTTATTTATAATGTAACACTAATACAAAATAAAGTTATAATACAAACATAAAATTTGATCTTGTAAAATTTATACAAAACAAACATAAAATTTAATCTACAAACTAATACATGTATGAATTAAATAAAACTTAATTTTTAAAATAAAGAAATATATATATTTAAACAGAAAAAAATATAAGCCTTCTTTAATCTATGATATAATAAAACTAAACCCTCTAATTGTATTCAAATTTAATTTGGAAAACAAAAATATAATAATGATATCATCATGAAATGTATAATAAGAAGAACTTTTTGCTAAATGGCAGGCTGGTCGGCATAGCAAATATTAATATCGTAGCCCTGAGCAATAATAATTATGAGCCTGATAAGAAAAAATTTATTTTCGATACGGATCAAGATAAGAAAATATTTAATAAACATTTCGATTTTGTTGTTGTTGTATTTTCATGCAATTAAAAGAGAAACAAAAGCATTGGAACAATTCTGTTGAACTAATTGGAGATCTATTCACCTCTCATTCACTCACACAATCAAGTTTGCGGGTTTTTAGACCTCGCCAGTGACTTACATTAAGGGTTTACAGGTGTTTAAACCTTGCCAGTGACCCATTCCATTTAGGGTTTACGGGTGTTTAAACCACGCCAGTGACCCATTCCATTCAAGGTGAATAGAATTTAAACCAATTATTTTTTATCCATGCTTCTAAAGCCTTTGTCCGATACTGCGTGCATTTCTCTTGAGAAAAATTATGCATGATGCAATGGTTGCCTTGCTCATCTAAGATGAGTGAATCAATTTTCGGACAACCAAAATCTTCCAAGTTGACTATAGAGCAATTGCACAAATTTTGTGATAGAAATAGTTTCTTATCTCGACCCTTAACAAAAACAAATTTATAATTACAATCAATAAAGTTGAAAATTTCTTCAATAATTTCATATTCAACTTCCCCATATTCCCATTTAATTTTATGATAATAATTTTCTAGCCAATAGTTTGTTCTTCTACTTTTATCAGTTTGTGTATATTGCTTCGGTGGTTTAAAAATCCAATGTCTTGACGACTTGAAAGCTTGATCAAAAAGAGACAACTCTTTAATAATATAACCTCCCAGGCTATCGACAAAGCACTGGAAGTCTACAATCACTACACTAGCCGAAACCATACTGAACACTGAGCAAACGATTCACCTCATTTTATACCATTCGCCGAACCGTACCAATTAGAGGGTTATATTCTACGAGTCTATCATGTATAATTAGACAATATGCTGTAGTATTTGACGGAAATATAGTTTTTGATTCGAATTCTAATCTTACATCTACTGGTCCACTTTTTATAGATTCAGATTGTTTCGAACAATCTATAACGATTAAAGGTGCTTTTTCTTTAAAGTTTTGTAAAGACGACAGAGGTTGCATTTGTGCGCCATAATAGGAATTTTGAAATGAAGCGTACATATGGTAGAGCAGGGCGAACCGATTGGATGTAATATCTATATTCAAATCATCATATGGATAAGCTTTACAATTTAAATACAATTTGACGTTGGAAATATTACAATGATCAAAGTTGCTTGCATCTTTTACATGATTATTCAATCTTTCAGTTTGAAAAGTTAATATGATATAACGTGGTTTTTCCAGCTGACTTGAAGTTTTAACGGGCCAGATTTGTCTCTGACTCGCTGGTAGTAAAGGATAATCGTAAAGTTCCCAGGTTCTAAAACCTAGTGAAAATATCTTTTCTGATTTGAGATGACGCATCAAAGCCAGTCTCTGATGTTCATTTACTGTGACATAAGGCAGCTTCCAGCATAGTCTCTCCAGTTCTATTTTACACTTTTCAGCCGCCTCAATTCCGCTTCCTGGTCGCCTTGTTATGTAGCAGTTTTCATCATGTCTACTTCTAACAAATATCAGTTCTTGCTTCACATTCATTACAATCTTCTGATAATCTTCACAGAACCCAAGAAGAGATGATAAAGGAACGCATAAGTTGAAGTACCCCTCTGCTGATGTAATGTTTAGTGTATCATTTTTTGGATAGCACCATCCCCAGTTATCTAAAAACTGGGAACCTCCCTTGAGCGAAACCAAATTTTTCAAGGTCGAAGTAATTCCCGGATTTTTCACGCGATCTATTTCCACTCCACTCAGTTCATATCTTATTTCATCAAATAAAAATGCAAACATGTTGTTAGTTAATTTTGATGCACTGGGAACTGCTGAACCATCCTCCTTGAGAAATTTTCCTTCGACGTAAAGCAGACTTTGACTAGGAAGAGTATACAAGTCTTGATGTTGCAGACTGATACGTATTTCATCCCCTGGCTGAAGATTTGTAGATGAATAAGGATGATGAGAATGAAATTCAATCCCTTCAACTGAATTGTCAAAAGTAGCAGTTTCTTCCAAATTTAATATTTCCATGTTGATGATAAGATGTAATATCCAGCAGTTTGAAGAAATCTAATATTACTCGCCGTCAACGATCTGCACTCTTCAACAGTGTTCACCGGAATGATGCTTCTGTTCGTGGCTGCGCTTTTATATACCTTTCTGAAGTCCAAACCCATGGTTGCTCCTGATTGGGAACTGTCTATATGAGATCCAATAAATATAGGAGGCACAGCAGACCAATTAGTTCACGATTATTGATATTGTTTATCGTTTTAAGAGATTCGATTTGTAACTTCGCAATCAATGATGTTCTTCTACACAGTCTTCAGCGGAATGATGAATCTTTTAGTGGATACTCCTTTATATACCTTTCTGAAGTCCAAACCCTTGGCTGCCCCTGATTATATGAGATCCAGTAAATAGAGGAGACATAACTGGCCGCAATTATTAGTTCCTGTCTTTTGATATTGCTTATCATTTTTAGAGATTCTATATTTTTTCATATAGTGAACGAACTCGGGTGGAGGTTCAGCCCCACTACTGTCAAAGAAGTAAACCAATTGTCCAACTTTCTTATAGCATACCCAATGAGTACCTTTTCCGTAGCTCTTGTCCAAATTGAAAACTGCACATTCGATATTCCACGGTTTACTGGGAAATTCGTCTTTCATAAACACTCCTCGGAACGCTCGTATTTTATGCACTTTCGCCAACAGAAGTATATCGAAATTGCTCAATTTTGTTCTAGGTATAATTCGTTGAAATTGTTTAGCTTCATCGCTCAGTTTAATCGCACTGCCTCCAATCCGTTTTGGCGTTATGATAACTCGCAGCTTCTTTTTCTTCTTGTTGTTGTCAGCACGGCGTTTCATGACTGAATGATCATTATAGCCATGATCGAGTCTCATATATTGATGTTGTCGGCTGTCTCCCAACTGTTATGTGAACTGTCGAAACCGAGCCATTTAACCAAAACTTTATTGCCTTTCCTTTTAATCAACTTCTCGACAAGGTAGCAGTCAGGATGTTTGACCAATTGCAGCTCTTCTTGATAGAATCCTCCTGCAATATTTTCGCCTCTGTCATCCTTCAAGTGATATGTTACGGGCACAGTGTTTTTAACCCGAGCGATCGTAAAAATTTCCGAGGTCCAAGACGGTTGATAGCCCTTAGCGAACTGAGCCTTGTATTTTGAGATTCTCACTCGATCTCCGACTCTATATCTGGCGATCTTCAGGGCGAGTTCCTTTTTACCGTACACTTCCAGCAAAAGCCGTTGTTCGATTTCCCTCCCTCGCACATCTATCGGCTTCATCTTTATCGTACTATGTTTTCTATTGTTATATTCGCTGAGAAGTGAGCTCAAAATGGGGAGCCACTTGTAGTTCCCTTGTAAACTAAACTTTTTCCACATCATAGACTTTAATGTTCTATTGAATCTTTCCACTATCGAAGCCTTGAGGTTGCTGTATGTAGAGTAATGGTTGATCTCACCACTGCTTTTCAACAGCATTTTAAATTCCTTATTGTAGAACTCCTTGCCGTTGTCTGTATGAAGATTTCGAGGTTTTCTCTCAGTCAATATCTTTTCGAATGCTCGTCTTACTTCGACCGCTGTCTTATTCTTGACCGGGACTGCCCAAGCATATTTCGAGAAGCAATCAATCACTGTGAGTAGGTATTTGTAGCCATTATTTATTCGCGAGTACGGAATCAACTCCACCAAGTCAGCCTGCCATAAATCATCGATACCTTTTAGTAGGACATTTCTTCGCTGAAATGTTCTTCTTGCCGGTTTGTGCAGCTCGCGTACGATCTGTTCTTTGACAGTCGTCATATTGAACTGAGACCATTCACATTTTTCACTAAGCTATTATACCTCCTACTCGGAGTTGCGTTTCTATACGACGAATCTCCATCCGTTTCTTGGCGCTATCAGAAGATTCGATCAACTCTCTCAATCTATTAACTAAAATGTTGGGGTCTTCAATTCCACTTCCTTTTTTCGGCGGAAATAGTTTTGATATCACCTTTTTATATTTTAGATTGTGCTTAAGTTGTCGTATCGGTCCAGTGGGACTGTATTCCTTCTTATGAACGTTTGTCTGATTCAATATTTTCTTGTACTTGTCGTAGTCATCCTTTGTCGCTAGATCGAGTTTTGGATTTGCCATAAACAAGAGCTCAAAAAGACCTGATGTGCCACAGTAATCAACGTCCCCCACGGAAATAATATCTTTGCTAATTGAAACAACTGCATCTCCAACGGTGAACCTATTGCCATCGTAGACTATACCATAAATCGTGTCCAGATCTTTTATGTCATTGTTGACTAGTTTTTTAATATACTTGGAAGCTACCTCGCCAACCTCTTGCAAGCAGTGCTCAACTAGTTCTTTGCCTTCAGGAGCTTGTGCTTCTTCTCTCACCATTTGCAAAGAGGATCTCGATTCCTTGGTTGTTACAACCGGGCTAGCATCTTGGGGACTATTTTCGAACACTTCCTCTTTCAAAGGACCACCTATTGCTCCATTGCCCTCTGGAGAGTCTGTATATAACCATCTAGGTCGCAATGTTTGTAATGAACTAACCATTGGTGTTTCCTCAATTCTCTGCCTCTTTATTCCCTCAATCAGTGATTGTGATGTCATATCAGATAATTTTTCCTCCTTCTTTATACTCGGAGAGTAAAAATGTGTCTGATTCTCGATTAATGGTGTTTTGATAACGTGTAATCTGTTCATTGAGTCGATGACAGGTTTATATTTTTCCTTCAAATACTCATCAATTTCCTCTCTACTTCTCTTCAACAAGTTGCATTTTTGTTGAATCGCTCTTCTCATTTCAATAATTTGGCGAGTGACCGTTTCAGAAGATGTTGACGGTTCCATGTCTACTCACAGACTGACCTTAAGGTGAACATTCAAGGTATTACATAGGTATCGAAACCTTTTCGATATCGTCCATCTGAAATCTCCCTGTCTTTATCTAAAACGATAAAGGCATATTTATCATCTTTCCAACACCAATGACATATTTTTTTGAAAGATTTCAAATCCATATCAGAGTTGACGTGGTCATCGTAGATCCTTCTCAAATTAAGTTCGTCTTGTCGGAAAAGAATTAGAAGATTTGCATTTTCTCTTACTAGGTGTTTTGGAATTCTGGTATAACTCTGACTCAAGTAGAAAATGTCGATACCATTATGCCGGCCCATGCAAAAGTACGCTCGAACGTTATCTTGTTTATCGCAGGCGATGTCATCGAAAATAAATATAGAATTGGCACGTGCTTCCTTCGGTGGTGGTACATTTGAATTGTCTTCGTATTGAAAAAAACCGATATCCTCTAAAGGTTCTAGTACTCGCGCTAGTTGCCTATATTTTGGCTGATGTAATGATTTTGCGAATAAGTAAATATTCTCATACCTCAAACCTTTAGGATCATAGATCAAACTCAACATGAGATTTGTTTTCCCGCAATTTGATGGTCCACATACTAGACATCTGATAGAGTCGGGCAATAGAGGACCGTGTCTCGATATTTTTATATCGGAACAGTCCCGATCTTCTATATTGGAAATATGCAGAGTATGATGTTGCTTTACCAGACGCATGTTAAAGACTGAAAAGAATAGCTGCACTTCTCCCCCTTTATATACTTATCGCGCCGACTGGGACCTAGCGAATATTTTAGGCTATGATAAATAAAAAACTAAAACTAAATAAATAAATAAATGAGGATTAAATGTTTCATAAAATTCATATTTTCGTTTGCACTCATCTTAGTTTTCTAAATATAATTTAGAAGTAAGCCTCTCCACCTCGTCAAGGTGTGAGTGCTTCGGGGAGGTTTGTTGATATAATATTGCTGTTAATATTTTGTAATATACATTCTTTATTGGTATTTAGTGGTTCTGTCCTGACGGCTAACCAGAGTGGGAGTGTCAAGATTTATTTCTCGGGGCCGCCGAAAAATAAATATTAACTGCCCAAGTGGGAATCGAACCCACACCGTTCCGAACCGGGCACCCTGGAACCTTCGTCCCAACTTGCCCGGCCATCACGGCCTCGCCATCTAGCTCATATCGTTCCGAACCGGGCACCCTGGAATCTTCGTTCCAACTTGCTCGGCCATCACGGCCACGCCAGAGACCATAACACGCATTCCATAGCACTCATTCTTTGGTTTACAAATAAAAACACCAATAATATATCAACAACAAAAAAAAAAAAAATAAAATAAAAAAATTAACTTTACAAAATTAAATATTTAATAGCATCTGGAAACGATAAATAATTGAAAATTTCCTTTAAACCTTTCATTCATTTGGTCATTTCATAGTGTATTTAAAAAAAAAACAGCTAAAACATCTTATTTAAAAAAACAACTAAAAACATCTTCTTATTTAAAAAAAACAAAACAAAATAAAAAAAGCTAAAACATCTTATTTAAAAAACAACTAAAAACATCTTCTTATTTAAAAAAAAATGGATTGTAATATATTATGACACGTATTTATTATTATAGAGGTCTAAATCGATTGACTTTCAAAAGAAGACCGTCAAGACATTTAAGAAACCATCCGCTCCCCTTCATCATCATCTCTTCCATCTCGGTAGCAATTTTCGAGTAGCTTCCGCTGAGGCTATTCAAGATTGTAGAGATGTCGTAAATCGTTATATTTTTAGTTTTAAAAGTACGATCGCACGTCTCTCCTCTGACATTTTCATACGTAGCCTCCAAAACCAGATTAAACTTTAGGGGAGCGTCTGATTCCGCCAAATATTCTGAAATTAGCCGATGTAGGGTGTCTGTCTGATTGCAGAGAAATTCCACTGCATCGATTGGTTCAGAACATGGGAGGAAAAATGTCTTGAGGTCTCCCCCGAATGCTGTCTCGATCTCATATAAAGGTCCTATAGCCGCCTCCAAGCGCCTTCGCTTCGTCATGACGAGCCGTGTTTCTGGTTGACAACGACGTATATGCTTTCTGCACTGCGTTATAGAATTAAAAATCTTACTGCAGGTAACACATGTTCGTCGTGGCAGGGTAGCCAAACATGAATTTTCATGATGGACTCTATCAATCTTCCTACTAAAATCTCTGTCGCAGTATTGACACTTATTTAATGACGACATGATAAGAAATAAAAAGTTAATTTAAAATGAAATAACTAAAACTCTAACTATAAAAATATTAAATAAAGAAAAAATCGAAATTATTTGAAAAAAAGAATTAATCTTAATTTTTTTTAAAATTATTATACAATTAAAAATAATAGAAAAACTGATATAGAAGAAAAAAATTAAAAAAAAACGAATTGAAAACTAATATAGAAGAAAAAAATTAAACTATGTGAAACTTAAAGACGAATTGAAAAAAAATTAAGCAAAAAATTAAAATTGAAAACAAAAGAGTTAATCTTAACTTTTAAAAAAAATATTAAACAGTTAAAAAAATTAAACAATGAGAAAATTAAAAACGAATTTATAAACTGATATGGCACAATGAGATAAAACTACACTCCAACCAAAGAGAATAACAGGTTTAAAAAAAAAATCAACTCACACGTTTCCAGAAATGTTGCAACTAGCACGATGAGATAATGAGGAAGAGCTCCGCAAAACGGCCCTATTTAAAGAAGGAGAATACTCGAATCTGATTGGCTGTCAGGTTCTCCCACCATAGATCATAGTACCCCCACCACCCGCTATGAAGCGAGCATGAGTCGACCTGCTCCAATTCTATTCAGGCAGGTTCGAGCAAGTCGAACCGGGTATCAATAAGATATAAAATAGGATTAGTGCTAATTAAGAATTAGGGATTAATTAATATTTATTAATAAAAATTTACTACACCGTGTTCGAAGTTATCAATACCGACTCGTGTACTTTGAAAATATTTAAAGTTATGAAAAGGTGCTACCTCTTTGGCCAGCGTGATACCATCGTTTCGATTTGTTAATATATTTTAGAGATTAAAAGTTCGATAGGAATTTAATGGATTAAAAGTTAATCCTTTTAAGACCATTATTTAACTATCGGAGAATAAAAATACGTAGAACATTGACGAGTTAATCCTTTTAAGACCATTACTTATACTATCAGCTATTAAAAATACGTAGTACATTGAAAAGTTGTTTTGTTTATGTTTCAGCGAGATAAGAAAGGTTTGGGATTAAGAGCTCAAAGTCCAAAAGCAGTTATAGGATTAAGAAACTATGCTATTTATTTATATGTTAGAGATAAACAGTTCAAGGTCCATATTTGTATTTCACCTAGGCATCATCCAACTTGTCTATACATGATCCAACCTGTTTAAATGTTGGTAAAGTTAAATATTGTAAAGATTACGTAAACATTGAGAAGGTTGCACAAAAACGAAAACAAGATAAAGGTTATGTAATCTTTGAGAAGGTTACAGAGTATAAAGAGGGTGCCTAACCCTTCATCGTATAGGTTATGATTATATAACCGTAGGGGAGGTTACAGACTATAAAGTGGGTACCTGACCCTTCATCGTATAGTTTATGATTATATAACCGTAGGGGAGGTTACAGACAATAAAGCGGATACCTGACCCTTCATCGTATAGGTTATGATTATATAACCGTAGGGAAGGTTACAGACTATAAAGTGGATACTTGACCCTTCGCCGTATAGGTTATGATTACATAACCGTAGGGGAGGTTACAGACAATAAAGTGGATACCTGACCCTTCAACAAAACCTCAAGCCTCTCAAACTGTAGAAAAACAAAATGGCGGTGTAAGGAAAAACAAAATGGAGGTCGGGCACACTCATGCTCTATAACGTGGGTACCTAACCCTTCAACAAAACCTCAAGTCTCTCAAAAAGTAGAAAAACAAAATGGCGGTGTAAGAAAAACCAAATGGCGGCCGGGTACACTCATGCTCAAAAAGGTGGGTACCTGATCCTTCAATGGGTGGAGGGGGTAAATATTGTGGGCGGAGCATAGACCAGGATGTTCCGCGGGTCACGTGACCGGATCACGTGACTAAAACATGCAGGCGGAGCATAGACCAGGATGCGCTGCGGGTCACGTGACTGAATCACGTGACTAAAATATGCGGGCGGAGCATAGACCAGGAGGTTCCATGGGTCACGTGACTGGATCACGTGACTAAAAAGGGGCGGGGCATAAGGGGCACGTGACTGAAAAGGGGCGTGGCCTAATAGTTAAGGTTAGGTCGAGGTGAGCCCACGTGGTCGTTAAAGTAGGTTCGAGGCAAGACCACGTGACACTTAAGGCTAGCGGTGGAGGGGATGGAGGAAACGGTGCACCAGCTCGCCCATTTTCCCTCTACTGTACACTACCTATATTGTAACTTTGTCAAGTTGCAAATATATTTTAAAAGTTTCTGGTTTTGTTTCCATGGAAACATTTTCTTTCCATTAAATAATGTGAAAGTAAAAATTATTAAGTTAATTTTCGCTTTTGTATTCTTAAATTACTTTATTACACAGGGTATTGTTTACAACAGATTGGCGGATTGGTGGGATGAGGTTCGGTCGCATCCGTCTCCTGTAGGATGCGCTTGGTTATCCATCTACCTAGGGTCTTGTGCTCCTCATAAAATACACTGTATCTTTGCTAATACTGGTCCGATTTTGATGATTCTTTTATTATTTTTTAGATAATTTAATTACCTTTCATACAATTCTACACAAAATTTACATTAGAATGCATTCTTTTTAAGCTATACACAAATAAAGTATTCTTTTCATCATAAATTTTTTCTCTGCAATTCTTCGGTGATTTACTACATAAATGAAAAGTTAAAGGCCTTTATGAAGAATAATTTAGAAAATTTTCATCAAAATCGTTTGAGCCGTTCTAGAGAAAATGTAAAAAAGTGTAAAATCTATGATAAAATAGCTATTTCCGGTTAGTCCGATGCGCTGTATCTTTGCTAATACTGGTCCGATTTTGATGATTCTTTATTATTTTTTAGATAATTTAATTACCTTTCATACAATTCTACACATAATTTACATTGGAATGCATTCTTTTTAAGTTATTTTAAATAAAGTATTCTTTTCATCATAAATTTTTTCTCTGCAATTCTTCGGTGATTTACTAAATAAATGAAAAGTTAAAGGCCTTTATGAAGAATAATTTAGAAAATTTTCATCAAAATCGTTTGAGCCGTTCTAGAGAAAATGTAAAAAAGTGTAAAATCTATGATAAAATAGCTATTTCCGGTTAGTCCGATGCGCTGTATCTTTGCTAATACTGGTCCGATTTTGATGATTCTTTTATTATTTTTTAGATAATTTAATTACCTTTCATACAATTCTACACATAATTTACATTGGAATGCATTCTTTTTAAGCTATACGCAAATAAAGTATTCTTTTCATCATAAATTTTTTCTCTGCAATTCTTCGGTGATTTACTAAATAAATGAAAAGTTAAAGGCCTTTATGAAGAATAATTTAGAAAAGTTTCATCAAAATCGTTTGAGCCGTTCTAGAGAAAATGTAAAAAAGTGTAAAATCTATGATAAAATAGCTATTTCCGGTTAGTCCGATGCGCTGTATCTTTGCTAATACTGGTCCGATTTTGATGATTCTTTATTATTTTTTAGATAATTTAATTACCTTTCATACAATTCTACACATAATTTACATTGGAATGCATTCTTTTTAAGTTATTTTAAATAAAGTATTCTTTTCATCATAAATTTTTTCTCTGCAATTCTTCGGTGATTTACTAAATAAATGAAAAGTTAAAGGCCTTTATGAAGAATAATTTAGAAAATTTTCATCAAAATCGTTTGAGCCGTTCTAGAGAAAATGTAAAAAAGTGTAAAATCTATGATAAAATAGCTATTTCCGGTTAGCCCGATGCGCTGTATCTTTGCTAATACTGGTCCGATTTTGATGATTCTTTTATTATTTTTTAGATAATTTAATTACCTTTCATACAATTCTACACATAATTTACATTGGAATGCATTCTTTTTAAGCTATACGCAAATAAAGTATTCTTTTCATCATAAATTTTTTCTCTGCAATTCTTCGGTGATTTACTAAATAAATGAAAAGTTAAAGGCCTTTATGAAGAATAATTTAGAAAATTTTCATCAAAATCGTTTGAGCCGTTCTAGAGAAAATGTAAAAAATGTAAAATGTGTGATAAAGTAGCTATTTCCGGTTAGTCTAATGCGCTGTATCTTTGCTAATACTGGTCCGATTTTCATGATTCTTTTATTGTTTTTTAGATAATTTAATTACCTTTCATACAATCCTACACATAATTTACCGTAAAATGCATACTTTTTATGCTATGCGCAAATAAAATATTCTTTTCATCATAACTTCCCTGCAATTCCTCGGTGATTTACTAAATAAATGAAAATTTAAAGGCCTTTATGAAGAATAATTTAGCCAAGTTTTATCAAAATCGTTACAGCCTTTTTGGAAAAAATTGTAAAAAGGTGTAAAATCGATTATATAAAGGGGCACTTCCAGTTAGTCGATTTTGACGAAAATGTTGCTGTAACATCACATGCATGTACCAACCTTAAATACGTAATTTCAGTATCGTACAACTTTTTGTTTTTGAGCTAGACTGATCACATACACACTGACACACGGACACACAGACACACAGACCATTTTGCGAGACTTGATCATTTGGACTCAGAGGACCTTAAAACGTGTACTTCCGTCGAAAACTCGAATTCGAAAATTTTCATGATCGCAATACTTCCCCTTACCATATACTTCGTATATAGGTAAGAGAAAGTAAAAAAAACCGTGAGCAGTAGAACTCCGTCACTAAAGTCGTATTTTCACGTTAAAAAAAATATAAAAATGGGGGAGTAAGAAGAAATTGAGACCCACAAAGACAACACCCTAGCATAACGAAATTTACACATACTTTTATTATATGGTTTTGCCACTCCGCTGATCTTCGATACAGAAAGTCCTTCATTTTGACTGGAATTTACCCATTCTTTAATGGTATCGTTCTGTCTCGAAGAAAGCCCTACATACGTAATTTCAGCTCATTTGATCCAAGGGGGCCGCTGGAGGTGCTCAAATGTAGCGGGAAAAATATATATATAAATATATATCAGATATATCCAAATCCTCCATAATCGTGCTCTAGGGGTTATGAAACGGATAAAAAACGCATCCCGCCGCTCACCGCCGACCTTCGACCCACTGCAATAGTCTATTTTTTTCGGGGAAAATACGACTAAAAAGCGAGGTTATGGTTTAAAGGTTGGGCTTCCAAAAGCGTATTTCTACTGATTATAGAAAATACCCAATTTTTTTTAAGACCTTACATTATGGTGTAAAGTTTTGCAAAATTTCAAGCTCCTCCACTGTACATGTGAAGCAGAAGAAATATATAAAACTATTTTGAAAAAATCTCAAAGGGAACTGACTATTTTATGGCAAAAAACGTTTTGTTTTTTTCTTAAAAATGATAACTAAACTGTTTTTGCGTGGTAAATCCAAATCTGATCTCGGTTTTTGAGAAATCTAACGTCCCCCCTTCTTCCAAAATCACAATTTGGAGGGCATTTTTGATGTTTTTTGTATTCTTATCAAGCATAATACTTGAATATTTTGATGCCTTATGTTTTTTATTATTTCGCTTGGCAATAGGGACCAATTTTGGTTTCTAAACTCATTTTTCTACCTTCATTAGAAGATATAAAATAAAATGTGTTTTGCACAAACTTCCCGATTCTTTTCCGGAGCTCCTTGGCCCCTAATCTTTTACACAGTTTGGAATGTGGCCTTAAAATACAAATAGCCTCAAATATAAAAATATTGGTATTTTAAGACTTAGATCCACCTAAAAATGTGTCATCAAAATCTGGGATCCTCTCCTTGTTTAATTCATTGAGAGAATGATCCAACAATGGGACCTTACACCCACAGTCCATATCTAAAACATCGATTTTCTTATTTTATCCGTCAGTTTTGTCTTTTGTGTACGAGTGACTAATTTTTTTTTTTATCAAGAAGTACTAGTTGCTCATGCGTTACACAGAGTTGCCAAAACAATAATTTACCATTATCCCCAAAGACAGCATATTGGGAAATTGGTGTGAAGCCAGCACTGCACTGTGCAGAAGATATGAGAAAAACAAAGATACCATGTGCGCTTTGGAAGACGATTTGACCGCTATCATTGGTAAAACCTTGTTTAAGGATAAAGCTAAACTTAAGGATTCACTTTTATATTGGCTAACATTACCTTCTACGATCACCAAACTAGAAGAGAGCAAATCGTCCCTTGTGGATTCAAGGTATCTAAATAAAAATTCTATCATTCAATTTTTTTTCCAACCTACTTTCAAAATATTTGGAAAATTACAAGCCAATCTACTAAGATCCTCGGACTGGAAGATTATTGCAGCAATAGTTGCCATGATAATGAGAGAGCCCACTGCGCTACGCTTTACCGAATAAAATAGTCTCGTTTTCGCAGAACCCTATGACGACGGTAGATGTGGAACGCTCATTCAGCAGCTACCGTCGTTTACTGATCGAGGATGAGAGAAGTTTAAAACCAGAAAACCTGAAGAAATATTTGATTATATCTCTTAACGATTAAATATTTTTGTTATTAATGATAATTCAAATTTTTGGAAACATTAGATATGGTTTAATATTCCTATTTAGTTTTACAATATTATTTTATGTTTTATATTATATTTGTACATATTTTTTCGTGTTTAACAATTTTTTTTTTGCCTTTTACAATGTTCATACTTTAGATATAAGGTTGTATTTGCCCCAACTTTTAATAAATGGCTTAAGATCTTTTTTAGATCTAAAAATTAGTTTTATGATATATACCTTGAAAAATAAAAATCTTCAGAGTCAAGGTCTAGTAACGACCATCGACAAAGCACTGGGCTATCGCTACAAGTATGTGAACTAAATTTCGAAAGTCCATGCTTCTCACATGGGCACTTGTGTGGTAGCAAGATAGCCTGCTCACACATCGAAAAACCTGATTTATTCGTGTAATCACCAGACGGAAAATCAAAATATATTGTGCAGGTATACAAAAGCACTTCGATAAATAGAATTAAAGCTCGAACATTTTCATTATATCATTGTTATTACAACGAATGCAGGGTATTCATACTAAATATATTATCGCATTAAATTGAAGACTAGGCGAACTCCAGTAGTCTGGTGCTGTAGCCAGTCTGCGTTGCCAACCCTAGAAATCCCTTTGAGGTAACCCAAAATATTGGAGATTGAAATGTGAAACTAAATACCGCATATTTTTTTTTTTTTTAATTTAACGTCTTTCTCTTTTATTTTGGTTGGTTTAAGTTTAAGGGGAGGGAGTAAGCTATAGGTGGATTAATCTTTAATAAATTGAGATATAAGTAAACAAAAATAATATTTTTTTAAACATTTAATTTATAATGGCACTGGAAAATATAAAAATACTTTTAAAAAATCACTGTGTAGTTTTAAGTTTTCATTTTCCTCATAAAATATAAATTTTATAAAATATAAACAACCATAGTTATTTAAAAGAATATCACTATAGTTAAATCAAACTAGAAATTGTCACAATTTATTGGTTTATGAAGGAGCATAAATTAAAATTAACTTATGAATATAAATAAAAATATAGTTGCTCAACTAATCTAAAATTTGTTAATAAAGACATACTTTTTAAATTATTAGAAAGTTAGATTCGTAAGATATTAGAAAGTTAAGATTAGAGTTTAGGTTTAGGACTAGGGTTTTTCCTCAGATCTTTTTTATCTTCAGAGAAATTGTACATTGAAATGTCGACATTTTTCAAAGTTGCTTTTGAAATACCAAAAGAATAACAATAAACCGTAATTGTTTAAAGAGCTTTGTTATGAAGAAAACTAATGTTTCGGTGTCTAAATTGTTTCTTGTTTTAGTTTTATTCAAATTAAACAAAATCACTCGCTAAAAGGGAAGATGGTTAAGCATCACTGACTGTTCGACGAACTTTCAAAGTCCAGAACGTATTTTAAATTCAATAATAACTTAACTTAGCATTAAGGAATAAAGAATAAAGGAAAAAACATGGCTGATAAAACAAAATCTCTTACCAAGTGAAGATTAATAAAGTAAGATGGTTGATGATCAGCTTCTTAACACAGAACTTAAATACATTTCGTATACAGAGTCAACTATATCCATGTCATCTATTTAACATTTAAGTCAGTGCTGCTCCCATGGATCTTTTTTTTAGCATTCAATTAAAAGAGAATATCATTTTAAAACAAGATATTGTAAATTTATAAACTGTCCTTTTAAGTTTTCCCTTACATAAAATGAACTTGATTTGAAATGAAATGAGATGAAATGATTTTAAAAAATATTTTCGAATTGCTGGAGATCCGGAGAAAAGCTTGAGGGAACATTGATTGGCAACAGTACAGCTAGTATGTAAGCAATGGTAATTTATTAATTTCAATAGCAATTTTGGAAACATATTTCATATTTCGAAATAAATAAAATCACTAGCAACCAGAAAGGCAAGATCGTTTTGTTAAATTAGCAATCATGATTTTTTTTAATAACAGTTATATTATATATCACTATAATTACCTATATTATATATAATTTTAAGAATAAATACTAGCAATACTTAATATATACTATGCATTGCTACCATTATTAATTCATCATAGCATTTAATATTCGTTGTACTATATGAAAAAGATTTTGCTATAGTCATATTAACTTTTTTTCTTCCTCAACTAAGGTATAGGCTGAGAAAAGTGATTACACAAATCAAAAGTGGATTGAGTTACTCAAGTCACCTAATCAAATATAAAGTAGATCAAAAATGATAAATATAATTAATCTGAATTGTTCCTATTTTAAATTATTGTTTTTAGATACAGCTGGAGCATACAACTATGGCCATATTTATTTTCAAAAATATTTAAAAAAAAAAAAATTGAAAATTCAGTATTAAAAAGTTATGTAATCAATAGTGTAGCCAGGATTTTGTTTCGAGGGGGAGGGAGGAGTCCATCCAAAAAACTATTTTAAAGAAACCCACCCCAACAGTCGATGTAAGTATTACTCTCTCAATGTAATATTTTCTATGCCTAGGTATATTATTTATAAAATAAAATTCAAATAGGTTTATAATTTTTTTTTACAGATAAGAATAAATAACAGTATTTTGTAATTTTGAGGGGAAGAAGGAGGGGTACGGACAACCTAGATCTCCTATAATGTAATGTAGCAATCTGGGTATAATGGCAATAGGAGCACAAACGTGATGCTTGTGATGCTTTTTCCATCTCCTGAAAGTTATTATTTATTATGCAGAGGAATAATATATAATAGAAATAATTTGACCGTTTTGCTGGCTTGAGATCAAAAAGGTCACTGATAGCCTCAATTAATTGTACATTATAAGATACTGAAAATGTATAACATTTTGTATAACATAAATGTATACCATTGAATATTATTAACAACATTGAACTTATAAAAATAGCCTCATTATTAGTAAAGAGCGATTACAGAGCTTCATAACGGTAAACCTGCAATGTGGTCATTGCATTGTCTGTGGGGAAACAAAGGGAAAGAAAAAAATACTGATGGTATGCTTTTTCATGAACACTTCTTTTATTTTAAGTTTTCTTCTTAATATACAGAAAAAACAAGTAAGCTTGCAACTCGCAGTTTGATAACCCTCATTTGAAGATAATGTGGTAAAAAGTTTATCTTATAGTAGTAAGAAATAAATATTATTATAATTATTAGAAAAAAACATTGTGGCTGTAGTTTAATACATAAGTAAGGATGGAATCAGTAAAGAGTAATATTCTATTTTTCATCACAATTTCTCTGCAGAACAGTGAGTCCTCTAATTTCTCCTGGAGAGGAATCTCCAGACATAATTGGTATCAATGGAGCAACCCAATCATACAAGTGGCTTGAAATTGGTTTCTCCAACAAAGAAGTGTTTTGAGAATAAAATTTACTTTGTTTCTAATCAATTTCTAGTAAAATAGAATAATTTTACCACAGCACTATAATAAAAATTACTAAACATATTTAAAATAAAAATAACATGAACAAGAATAAAGGAGCGACAAATGCTATTTCAAAGAGGGCAATGGCATGTAGAGTCTGGCCTTTTTGAACATTTATTTTAATTAGGATATTTGTATTTTATTTGTTATTGCTATGGTAAAATTATTTTATTATTTTAAATATTGAAGCATTATTAATTTTAATTTGCTAATGTCTATTTTGTCTGTATTTCCAGACAGAGTTTTATTTCATATTTAATTTCAGAATTATTTTGATTAATTTGAAGATATATTTTTTTATAAAGTTTTGTTTTATTTCAAAAAGAAGCTTTTTATTCTGTATTTTTGTGTTATTTTAGTGACTAAGACAAAGTATATTCTCAAAACACTTCTTTGTCGGAGAAACTCAATTCCATTCCAAACATTTTGGCAAATATGGCACCAATTCTAGACAAATCCCCAAAGAAAACTCAACTTCATTCCTTTTCCTAGAAGTCAGGTATCTATAGCAGAGTGAAGAAAAAGATTCAGAAGTAAAGAGTGATTAAATAAAAAATAAATCTTTGGTCACCCGAAAAGTCCCCTTACTTAAAGGGAATTCTGTCTACTTTAGGATGGTGAAATTGGAACTTAATCACCTTGATTTGTTACTGAGTGATCGCTTCCTATTCAACAAAAAACGTGACATTAAAAAAATACAAAAAAATAAAATTACAAACTTTTCTGTTTCGAATTGGATGTTGGTTCATATGAACTATTTGTTGCACTTGAGGTCTACTAACACCTCTTTAAATATTTTTTGGAACTTACTGGATACCCTGTACACACACACACACACACACACACAATGAAATAAATAATCTGATTTAGCATTTATATATTATTATTATTAATATATATATTTATATACAAAAAAAATTTGTTGGTAGCATACAGTTATTTATTAATAAGCCCTCTCAAAGCAGTTCTGAGTTTTATTTTTATTAAATTTATTATTGGGTTATCTCAAAATAGTTCAAATTCTAAAAAAAATTCTACTTATTTTCTAAAAAAATGTGTACATAATTTTTTATGAAACGGCTTCCTAAAAATCTTTTTTGTTATTTTAATATGGACATTACTTAGTTCCAAATACTGAGACCTTTTAGGGCAGTTGTCAGTATACAACCATGAACACAGTTTTGACCCGGAGAACTTTTTGGGTATAGAATGAAGTCTACTTCATTCCATATCCAGTACACAACCAAATAACTTATTGGATAAAAAAATAGCAATCTAGGTGGTATAATATTTATCTGCTGAATATGACTATAAATGATGCAGTTGCTACCAATTTAACTGGTTTCATCCCTTTATAGGAATGTCAAGATTATATATTTTTTTATTTTCATTACTTTTAGTAGTATAAGTAGGCATTCTAACTGCATTGCGAATAATTGAGTTTTATTATAAAAATTATGAGTTTATAAATTTAATTGCAAGTTGTAACCAAGCTTCAGAGTTGATAAACTTGTGTAAAAAAAAAAAAAAAGTACAAGATCAATAAAATACACAATTTATTGTATAGTTTTATTATTTTATTTTTGTTTAGACCCAATTCTAGAAGAGCTCACTGATCCCGATTGCTGAAGTTGGTCCTTTTTCTTTTTTCTTCACTTGAATGTATTGATGAAGAACAACAGCATGGATTAAACAAATAAAATACATGATGAATAATGCGTTAAATAATTATCTTGACCAATCCTCTACATTAAAAACCGGAATTAGCTATGTATAATAAATTTAGGGAATATGTGTCAAATACCCTAAATTTACTAAATGAGATGGATAAGGATGATTCCTTTGTGCACAATTCAAAGAATCCTTAATTCATTTTATTTGAATATACCTAGTTTGAAAAAGAATAAAATAAACATAATCTTTATTTCTCACAGAAACTAGCTTGTCATATACTTAAATTACATTAGAAATATTTCATTTGTCACTGATAATTAGAGATAGGTTAAGCTGTTAATTTCAATATTTTATAAATTGTGGTCTTCAGTTAGTTTCAAATAAATATAAAAATTGACAGTTATTGTTTGATATGTTGGAGATTTAATTGTAATTTTGTTTCTGTTGCAGAGTAAATTACAGATTAGTTTAGTTACAATTTAGTTAGTTTACATGGAACATGGAAATAAATTTTATTATATTTTAGTTTAACTGTATAAGGCTAATAAATAAATGGTTTTCACTGAATTTTTGGTTTGAAAATTGTTTTTGTAAACCTAACTAATTAGTTTAATACAGTATTTTTAAAACACTATATTTTGCATTCAAAGTTAAGGTTAACAGCTAAGTTACACTATTACAAATTTTAACTTTTTAACACTTGTTTAAACTTTTAAATAATTCGGAACCAGCTGTTTTATATTTGTTATTTTTGAACATAAATAAGAGTTCACAAATTTTCAAAAACCTTATTTACTTAGAATATACCTTTTTGTAATCTCGATATATTTTCAAAATGATACGTTTCTTTAAAAAAAAGTTAATGTATTAAACAAAAGTTAATGATTCGCTTATATAAGTTTTTAACTTTCACTGTGCAATAATTGGCTGTATTTAGTATTTAGCTGTTTACTGTTCCAATAAAAATAATCATGAAAACTTATATTGTTGAAGATTGTTTACATATAACCATCAAATGGATGAATATTATAATAAAACTAAATCTTCTATAAATTTTAATTTATTTACTAACTACACCAGTCTATTTCTAGTGATTTACTGCCACTGTGAAAATTTCATATTTCTTATTTCTTTCCTTTTTTTAAAGCTGATTTCCTAATTCTGTGTTTTATTTACGTAAAAAAGTTAAAAAGATTTATTTACTAACCTAATTTATAATTATGCCTTTTTTATTTATATAAAAAAAAAGTTTATATATATATATATATATATATATATATATATATATATATATATAAGAATAGAATATATATAAATATATTCTTATATGTATATATGTATATATATTCTTATTGTTGTTTTATTCTTATAAAAATGTTGTAATTTTTTCTTATTTTTAAAAATGCATCAAGCTCTATGAGATAACGTCTGTGAGATTTTGTTGTGAACTACCTATGGTGTTTCGAGAGAATGTCAATTAAATAATACAATAAACAAAAGTTTTAGTGATACACAGTAGTGGAACCATGGAATGGAGAGGGTTGGTGGAGGAAGTGGGGTGTTGGGTATATAAGGTTGGATAACTCATCTCACTGGTTGGAATTTTTTTCTTTCTCCTGTGTTTCTCCTGTGCAGTAATAGTGTGTCAAAGGTAGGAATCATTTTTATATAATTTATGAATTATCGTATTTATATATCATTGTAAAATCAATTATTTCCCGCATTTATTAGTAGTGAAAATAGATAGAAAACTTCATATAACATTTATACATAAATGATAATTGCAGGAAAAGAATAGATGTAGAATATAAAGAATAGCATACATGAAAATATTTGTAACGAAAATAATAAATTTATTGAAATTATATTTTTAAAAAACTTGGTCTTTGTTATATAGCTGTTTCCTCTATTTCTTAGAGTCATCACCCAACGTTTTTTTTATCGTAAATTTCAATTTTTTTAAAGAGATCTTTTATTTTATTTTTTCTATGATCTTCTGTTCTTATTTTCAATGTTCTTGTTCGACCAAAAAATAAAAAAAATGAACCCCTCCTCGATATTTGAGTTTTTACGTTTCAAGATAGGAAGAGCCCAAAAATCAAATGAGAAAAATTCGTTCGTTGCCTTTCTCCGAGACTGTAAGGCTGATTTTTTTTTTTTTAAATTTGGCACCTCAGACACAGGTTACGCCAAGATGATCCTCGACATTAACATCAGCCGTCTTGTCCCAAAATGCCGGCTGATTAGAGGTTTTCTGTAGCGATTTATGAAGATAAAGGAATCTTGGAATGGATTTATAAAATATCTAAAGTTTTAAATTGATCTTCTTAAAAATTATTATACTAAAATAATTTAGACACCCTTTTGTTCTAAGAGTTTTTTCGAAAAAAAAAAAGTAAGGATATGTAAAATCTAAAGATATAAAGTGATACTTTCGGTAATTCGATTTTGGCAAAAAAGTTGCTGTAACATCTCAGGCATGTACCTAACTTAAACACGTAATTTCAGTTTGGTACAACTTTTCGTTTATGAGCTTAGCTGTTCACATACACACAGACACACACAAAAAAACAAACGATTTTGCGAGACTTGAAGAAATTACAGCTTATAATGACGACTATTGAGTTGATTAAGATATCAAGTTATTTTTTTTTATTAATCGCATAACATATTAAGTAATGTTTTTAATATTCATATACTAATCCTACCCTGGAAGCGGTTGAGTCAAGTTTAAGATTGCAAGAAGGACGCAGATCATCGATCGCTTGGTGTAAATTAAAGTTTGTAATGGTTTGTCCAGTCTCAAAAAAATGGGTATCATATCCTTAATTAGATATATAATAGATATATAATTAGATATATAATAGATTAGATAATTAGATATATAATAATCAGATATATAATAGATATATAGATATATAATTAATTAATTAGATATATTATATATATATATATATATATATATATATATATATATATATATATATATATATATATATATATATATATATATATATATATATATATATTAGATATATTAATTAGACATATCCTTATTAGATAGCAGGAATGAAAATAAATGAATAAACTTGAGATATAGGTGCTATTTTTTTATTTATCCGTACAGTAGACTGTTCCTTATACGAACAAATTAAATCCCGAGGGGGTCCGGATCATCGAAAAAATTGGATTGCCGAATGAGAAAAAAATGCAACTTCATTAATAATATGTAAACATAACAAAAATTATCTATATATTACAAAAATATTTTTTCAATAGTAAATCGTTATTCAGAAATTTATTTTTTAATTATTTTCATGTGAAATAGTCTCAAATTTTCGTTAGTTTGCAAGTTGAAAGCATGTTTTCAAGGCGTTTTTAATAGCAGCAATACAATTTTGAACTGAAGATCAATTTAATGAATAGATTAATTAATATCCACTGGTAAAGAAATTGAGAAAATAAATACGATTCCAAATTTTATTAGCTTAGTTTTATTTTACATAAAAGGTGTTGGTATTTTTAACTGTTTTTATTTCCTTGTACGCAATAAAGAAAGCATTGTAATCGCGAAAATTTTCTGTTTCCAGATTTCACCGGAAATATCCATTCTGACCATCCCTGAATTCAATTTGGCAAGTTTCGTCGTGACGTCTGTACATACGTTCCCTCGTACTTATCTCGCATAACTCAAAAACGGTAAGTTTCATGAGAAACTTTCATCAAATATCAAATATAGAAATTTATTACAGAGATCATATGTTTCGGTGATAAAGGTTATGAACGCAATATTTTTTCCACTCTAATTAAATAATTTTATTACTTGTTTTAAGTATTAAAATTGATTGTAAAATACTGGTTTTCCACCCCATTTGTGAGATGAACAAGTCTGCAGCAGGAGGATAACATATAAGTTAAGTGAGTTTTTTCCGCTTAAAATGTTGAAACTGTCGATTTCCAATGCTTTGTCTAGTGATATTGACAGTTTAAATGTTGTCACGGATCACGAAGAAATCTCTTGGAAATTTCAATTATCATGAGACATCCAGAAACAAGAGTGTGTGTGTGTGTGTGTGTGTGATGAAAATTATTTCAAATTAATTTAGATACTAATAAATATGAAAAATCACATAGGATATTTGATGGCACATGAATACATTTTCAAAAATTATATTAAAATATAATGCAAAATTCTCATATTTGGTATTTAAGACTCACATATTAATATAAACAACATAATAAATTTTGGTAAACATTGGCAAACCGGAAGTTGTACTTTACTTGAAGGTCATATAGACATTCATCAAAAATTATATTAAAATATAATGTAAAATATCACAAATTTGGTAATTAGATTTTTGTATCATTATAGATAATACAATAGATTTTCGTTTAAATTGAAGAGCATAAAGGGGTACTTTACTTGAAGGTCATAATAAACTTGCATCAAAGGTATATATTGCAATAAAGATACATTTAATACAGAGATAGGTAATTATTGGGACCGGTCACTCACTTATCTAAAGGGGCGTGGCCACGCATTGTTGACATTGAGGTTACTTCCCCACCACATTCCCTTATACGTTCATTCCCATATACGTTCACTGCTTTCTTGTAAATAATTACCGAAATATACATAATTTTTACGTAATTTCAATTATTACTGCTTTAAATAGATCACAGCTGACGATTTCATAAACATATCCAATAAACAAACGATAAACAAACTCCAAACGTTTCTTTTCAGTTGAGGTCGGGTCCATACCGTAATTTAAATTATCTCTTCTTTAAATTATTACTTAAACTTCCCCAGATCATCGGAAGTCGACAGCACTAACAATTTTAAATATGTAATTAAGGCAGTAATAATTTTAATGATTGCAATGAATACGCGGTTTTCAAAAACCAGGACAAAGGGGAAGAATGGTGGCGCCAACTGGTGACGGATAGGGCTATAACCTTACAGAGGCCACGCCCCTATTGATAAGGGAGTGACAGGTCCCAATAACTACCCAGAGATCATACAGTACGGTGATAAACGCGATTTTTTTTACACTCTAATTAAACAATTTTATCACTTGTTTTAAATGTTAAAATTTAGTGTAAAATACTTTTTTTACCTCCACATTTGTGAGCTGAACAAGTATGCAACAGGAGAATAAGATAAAAGTTAAGTGGATTCTTCCGCTTAAAATGTTGAAACCGTCGTTTTCTAATGCTTTATCTTGTGACATAGACAATTCTAATGTTGTCAAGGAACAGGAAGAAATCTCTTGGGAACTTATTATGTATAAAGAAAACGACATATAATAATGAGAGCTAAGGTGTGAGTGCCTGTATTTGTCAATAGATGGACGTCGCGACGTCGAGTGTCGTTTTTGAGATACTGCTATCTTCAGAAACTAGTAACCAAATTCAGGGTCACTTTTTGAACCACCGATTTATATTTTAATAGGCATACAAGGAAGTCATCGGGTGTTTACATCAGATTTTTTAAGGCGTTTAAAGTTCATACGGCTGTATTGATTGTATGCATGTAAGGCTGGGTGGGGTAAGTGCGTTCCTGGGGTAAGTTCATATATAGGCTCTAAATGGTATGATATTTGAGTCCCATAGTGTTAAAATGAAATTATATGATAAATAATATATGATAAATAAACAATATTTGCTAAATATATTAATAATATTGGATTAATATTATAATGTTTAAAGCCTGTGTACGCATCCCATCTCAGGCTACTTCAAATCAAATTTTCACAGATTTTTTTTTTCTTCACAAACCTTTCAGGCGATATTAGGGACACCTGTTAAAAAACTTTTCTAGCAAAGTCCTTCTGAGCAAGATTGAATGGTGAAGGTGGGGAGGAGAAGGGGAAGAGGGAAAATGAAAAAAACAAATAGAAAAACAATTTATTGTGTAAAAAGTTTTTAAAAAAGTAACACAAATAATTTAAACATGTTATGGCAACTTAGTAATTTAAACATGAGGGACATACATAGTTCATGCGCTCTCCAATGGCTGCTTCACAATATTTGTTCCATATTAGGATCAACTTGATAGACGATATAAGGGACAGCACAACCAATACAAACTTGCTAAGAACGAAGTTTCGAATACAGCTTTTTGAAAAATAATATCACCTCTGGATTCTCCGTTAAATGCACTTTTTACAGATATACAGGTATAAGTACAAGCTCAAAACTGCAAGATTAATGCATTTTTTTAAAAATAGTATATATTGTACTTTAGAAAGACGAGTAGGCGATATTAGGGATAGGGACGATATTTGGGAAATCCATCCTACTAGCAAAAAGGTTCTTTATTACACCGAACAAACTAGTCTAAAATTATTGGATGTTGATAATAATTATTGGATGTTAATTATTCATGTTATTGTTGAAATAGTCAATCTTTTAAAAGTTTCTTATAGTTTTCAGAGGGTAAAATTTTCAGTCAGATAATGAAAAAGACCTAGATTTAGGCCTGAACGTCAACAGAATAAAGATATGTTTTTTAATTTAAAAACCTAGAGAGTTTTTGATAATTTTTTAATTAAGAAAATTTTCTATCATATCTCTAAATTAATTTTGAAAAGATTTTTCTTTCATCAAACAGACTCCAACCTGGTCCTGCGCCAGACAAGACTGGTATTCCATCAGGCAGTTATACGTGCGTGCGGTAAGAAATACCACTAACCGATTCCTATTACGTAAAGGGACTAGTCCTCGTGTGTGCCAGGAGAAAGCAGGGAAGGTGGAGGCTACGGGTTATTGGGCCAGAGTCCTCTCTTGTCTGCAAGATCGGTATCTGAAGAAAGGAGAAGGAGTATTACAACAGATGGAAGATTTATTGAGATGAAGTGGTTACATTAAAGACTGAAGTTAAGAGGAAATATGTATTAAAACAAAAACTACAAACATAAATTTCTTTATAGGATGAACTATAAGAAACAAATACTTAATGCATTCTATTATAAAAAGGGTCACATTATTATTATTATTATTATTATTACAACTACAGGCCCAGAGTTGGCCGAAAATAATTGAAAAGTTCTAGAGTTTGCCCGACACCACGTAACGATGAATAAAAACGAATAGAGGACTGCACTCTTATTAGTCACGTGATGCACTGAATGTGTCTATTGGAAACGACCAAGAGTTTAATGAAGACAAGCGTTACTCTAAGTGTAGCATTAATCGAAGATTGGAATCAGTGATATTCCTTGGATTTAGCAAAATCTTCTGGTAGTGAAGCTTGGGAAGTTTTGTGATTTCAACAGAACCTTCCCTAAAGGAAATAGGTGCATAACATAAACACTTTAGCAATATGATTCGCACCATTTATTAGAAAATATCTAATATCAGGCACGGCGAAGATCACAAATTAAGTGTGTGTACTGGTTTGTTCCAAGAAAAATTATCTGCAGCGAAGATATTGCAGTCCAAGCAGTTGAAGTCTAATTTTTTGTTGTATAACTCCAGTGAACACAGTGATTTAGTGACTTTAGCAGTTTTTCAGTTGTTCTCTTGTTATATATTGTCTATTAGTTTTGGAGTCAGGTCATTTTCAATAAAATAGGTACATCAAAATCATAAACGTTTCATAAAAAGTACTACTCATTAAATTCAATTAAAATGTGAAATTTAGAATATTTTACAAAACTTATTAAATGATATTTACAGGAAATATTCAGTTAAATGTATTGGTTTACTCGACAATTTACATTAAATTTAATTAAATGGAAAATATTTTTTTTTTTAAATAGACTAAAGTGAGCCATCCTTAGAGGTAAAAATTAATTGAGGAAACATGAATAATTTATTATTGTATTTTACATTTATTTCCAATTTCTTTCATCTAATGCTAAATTATACTTATGAACTGTTTCGCTTCCTCACCAGCGATGATAGAGAAGCATTAATACAGGATTTAAAAAAAATGATGTCTTCAGAATCGAAAATTTCCATTAGCGTTTTACATTTTCGAGATCAAAGAACAAATTTGGCCCCGTGTCTGTTTGTCTGTAGTCCAATCCATGTGGCGGGTATGAAACCTACTCCCGTTTATCCGTTTTTTATGAAATTTTTAGTAACTGTGCGGATTGTACGTAGTACAATCGTCTCACATCGATTTTAATAAATTCCGTATACTACTTTTGTTTACGCATGCCAATTTACATTGCCTGTTACTGTGGAATGATTTGAGCCGTGAGTTAAGAAAATGAAGTTAAGGAAAACACACACAGACATCAAATAGGCGAAAGGGGAATTTCTGGATTTTTTTAGTTCTTTAATGGTACATACGTTATTTAGGTCTTAAAGAGTGTGCGAATTTAAAAAATTTATATTCTTCTTGTTAACTATTTAATTTTTAATTATGTTATGAAACTTTGAAGGGTTGTCTGAAAAAGATAAATATAAAATAAGAGATTATAAAAAACAAAGATACAGAAAAAAAACGACAAACAGATTAGGTAATTTGTATAATTTAGTGATAATAAGAACGTATTGTGATCTATGGTTAAAATGAAAAGGAAAAACAATGTATTTATATTATATTTTGGTGCAGTGCCAAAGTGGCGTATTTGTGGAACTGAGAAAATTGGGTTTGAATTGTGATTGAAGAGGTACAGTGGCTAAATTCTCGAATAAATTGGTCGTATTTTGTATTTTGATTAATGACATCCCATATTCAGTTAGCTAGTTTTGGTATCGCGAAGGGAATAGAAAACCACATGTTAAAACGCAACTAAACCTCAAAATAGCAAAATTTGCAGATACTTCTCGCTTTCTCGGCGGAGATTCAGCCGAAACAATAGTATGTTCCTCAACATGCCTAAGCAAACACAACTAAACTTTTCATTAAGGGCGGAATGTATTTTGACTGTCAATATCTCAACCCCGAAAGATATTTTTGTGGAATTCTGCAACTGTGATTTACATACATATTTAAATTGCATCGATGTGTAGGCTACCACGATAAAATAATATTCATTGATAAAATATTTTTTCGTAATGCATAAGCAAATAAATTAAGTGAGTTCTCAATAACATCAGGTTTTTTTTTTTTAAATTTATTTATTTCTTTTTTAATTTGCCAATTACCTGAATTCTATTACCGTGTATATCTGACAAATGGAATGGATTGATTTAATAATAAAGATAAAAACAGTATTTATGATTTTTTTAAGAGTTTATTTTTGTTCTCTGCAAAGGGCCAACTAGCTAGCTATCTCACTACCATTAGACCAATTCGTATTAACTATAGCGATTTCGTTTATACAAAATAGTACCTTGTTAATGAAAGTCTTTCTAGATGGAACTGGTTCTTGACTGCGACTGTGTGTTCTCGTTATTATAGGGTTTCCTGTTGCATAACAGAATTAAAGTTTACTTCCTGTTCCGTAGGAGGAAGCGACCTCTTTTGGATAACCCGAAATTTGTGACATTAATTGTTTGAAAAAAAAAAATGTAAATGTTATTTATGCCAGTATTATGCAATACAAAAGATTGTGCAAAGAACTCCGGAAAAAAAAATAGTTTCTAGTTATTCAGGAAGATCAAACTAATTATACTTAATAATATAATACTAATTATATTTATTTGTTTCCATAGTTAAATATGACTGTCGGCAGTAACTAAAACGAGATTATAGTCAATAAGGAAACAAATAGCCTGAGTGTAATTGCTTGTGATCAACATGTGCCATACATGAGCACCGTGTTGCCGTTGACAGGCAGAAAACTGGTCGTACCAGTGGCGTACGCTGGAGGGTTGTTAGGGATATATACACTCTCCCTCCAAAAATGTACTAAAAAATATAATCTTCTTATTCACCAGTATAAGATTTGTATTTTGAGTAATATTTTTGGTAATTTTAACAGTTTTTGATCCAATTTTCATGCTTATCCTTAAAACTTACGTCAAATTTGGCGTTTATATACATTTAAAAAAAAAAAAAAATCTTCTCCCAAAAAAATTCTGCGTCGCTCCAAGACTTGTTGCTACAGAACTGATTCTGAAAAATATTATCCCCTATTTTGAAGAGAGACTTTTGGAAATCTACAATGATTGCCAGGATAGGAGATTCTTTTCCTAAATTTTGAAGATCTCAGACTCCTGAGGAGAGGACAAAGGGATAAGCAGCTCCCTAAGTCGTATAGACCCATATTTCTCCTCCCATACATAGGCGGGTATACTGTGGTGCGTCCCATGAAACCTTCGTCTTCGCTAACCTGGGGCGGATCATCCCTGGTGTATGTCGCCTGAAGATATTAGCTGTCTCTTAAAGGATGGTTGCTTGAGCATCATCCTGCTTGAGGGATCCAACTTTTAAAATGGAGCCACATTGGTCTATAACTTTGGCCGAAACGTCGGTATAAATTAAAGCAGTATCTTATCTTATCATATGTTTCTTATCCCCAACCCAATTATACCCAATCGTATCCGTAACCTGTGTTCTACGGTTAACGGTACATTATCACAGGCTTGGTACGTTGGTCGGTGCAGCCCTAAAACCAAGTGAAGGTGAGTCAGCTTGAAGCGTTCAATTCTTAATTTACTTATTATTCTGCATTCTTCCGGCGTTATGCCTTTTGGAGACAGCCTAGCACAATTGTATCAAAGATTAGATGGAAATGGATTTGGAGAAGTCTTTTCAACTCTTCATCCCAATTATTTTTCTATCACATTTTTTATCTATTTTATTTATTCAGGCAAAAATGTAGATCCTAAAAAAGGGTATGTCACAGTTTTTTTACTGCTGCTTTTGCATCTTCATTGGCTCGTTCGTTGCCGCTTATGCCTATGTGCGAAGGGGCCCTAAACAGAGGGATTTTTTTTGCTATTTTGTATACCATAATCATAAAACCACGATCATGACCTGAATTTTCAGGAAAAAATTGTTTGTGGTCCATTTTGGCTTTGCAGTCCGTTTATAACAGACAAAGAGTTTATTTTTTAAAATTAAATTAAAAAAATCCGGTGCGGTGCGCGCATCAAACAACTTTACCTTTCCACTCTATAATAACAATCTTTTTAACATAATTTTAAACAGTTGATAAACACTATAATAAAATAAACATCGAAATAAACTCAGCAGAATACATTTCTTGAAGTCTTCTCTCACAAAAGTATAATAAATTAGTTTTTTAAACAACTTTAGCACGACAATCCTGTACATTAAATATTTTGGTTTGTCAAGCTGAAAATATAGTTTATAAAAGTTTCGGTTTCGTTTCCATGAAAATTCTATTTAGTTTCTATTGAGCCATTTTGTTTCCATTAAGTAATTTAAAAGTAGAAATTATTAAGTTAATTTCTACTTTTATATTATTACAATACATTGTTACAGAGCGTATTGTTAACAACTGGTTGGCGGTGGGGTGGGAGGAGGTTCGGTCGCATCCATCTCCTTCTGTGACGCGCTCGGCTTTCCGTTTAGGGTTTTGTAATCCTTAAGAGATACGCTGTATCTCCGCTAGTCCACGTCCGATTTATATAATTTTTCTTGTTTGTTTTTTAGGGAATATAATTTCTCTTTATACAATTACTATACATAATTTACCATAAAATGCATAGCTTTTAAGTTATGCGCAAATAAAATATTCTTTTCGTCATAACTTTTTTTCCTGCATTTCCTCGGTGATGTACTACATAAATGAAAAGTTAAATAGCTTGAAGGAGAATACTTTCAGCAAGTTTTACCCAAATCATTTCGATTTTGAAGAAAAAGTTGCTGTAACATCTCCTGAATATACATACCTACCTTAAATACGTAGTTTCAGTTTCGTACGACTTTTCGTTTTCGAGCTAGGCTGCTTTCTCTCTCTCTGTCTCTGTCTCTGTCTCTGTCTCTGTCTCTGTCTCTGTCTCTCTCTCTGTCTCTCTCTCTGTCTCTCTCTCTGTCTCTGTCTCTGTCTCTGTCTCTCTCTCTCTGTCTCTCTCTCTCTGTCTCTCTCTCTGTCTCTCTCTCTGTCTCTCTCTCTGTCTCTCTCTCTGTCTCTCTCTCTGTCTCTCCCTCTGTCTCTCCCTCTGTCTCTCCCTCTGTCTCTCCCTCTGTCTCTCTCTCTGTCTCTCTCTCTGTCTCTCTCTCTGTCTCTCTCTCTGTCTCTCTCTCTGTCTCTCTCTCTGTCTCTCTCTCTGTCTCTCTCTGTCTCTCTGTCTCTCTCTCTCTCTGTCTCTCTCTCTGTCTCTCTCTGTCTCTCTGTCTCTCTCTGTCTCTCTCTGTCTCTCTCTCCCTCCCTCCCTCCCTCCCTCCCTCCCTCCCTCCCTCCCTATATATATATATATATATATATTCTATATATATATATATATATATATATCCCTATATATATATATGTTCTATATATATATATATAATATATATAGAATTTGATGCATTTATAAACTCATTTTCCCCGTCCATCAAATTGTTTTGCCGATCTATTTTTTCGTACCTTAAATTCTCCCACCTCTCAAAAACCAATTCAGTTAACCAATTCAAATATTCAGTTAGCCCGTTTATAAATCAGAGCCCGAGAATAACTTCTGTCTATCGATAGTTATTGTTTTTTAATTCGTTGCCAACAGATTTGTAATATCTTCACTTTTCTTGACTATCCTCCTTGTTTTAAGTCTACCACGTCTTGCTAAATACATGATATTCATGTTTGGGTAGAAATCAAAATCATCTAAAAATTAAATACTACGCCATAAGAGTACTATTTATATCATAATAACTATATAAGGTTAAAATTTAAACTCCCTAATTTCCATTAGTTATGTATTCAAATCAACAATTGATGTATTTTGTGGTTAGTTGATATCTATAACTTTTCTATTCATAGTATTTAAAAAATATTGGAAGCGACAGTTAGTTGAGGAAGCAAGATAGACCGTTTGAATTACGGCTAATTATGATCGTTAAAATTCAATTCAGGAAATTAAGAAAAAAAATTCAGAAAACTCATTTGGAACCATTACCTAAGACAACCGGCGTTCCTTAACAGACGAAGAAGCATCTCTTTATAAGTGAAAGAGATGATGGTGAGAGAAAGCTGATGTTCAAGGATACATCTTCTCTACCCTAGGAAGCACATCCGCCGATGACCTTTACGTAAGTGGAATCGTAATCCTTCGGCCTCTAATAACATAGGATCTGGGCGCCCAGGATGTACGGTTTAAAACTAAAGTACGAAGAGATAATGCCTAAACTAAATCTTAAATAATCAAGAAAAAATTTGAAAAAATAATTTAATGACGTATTTTCTAACAGACATTCGAAAGTGAGGTTTTCTACTTAAATCTGTGATAATAATAATTCCTTTAACAATCAATTGAAGGATTAATCTTCTATCTATCTACAGAAACAGTCTCTGTATAGTTTAGACGGTAAGAGTCATAATTCGTTATTTTGCATGCAAATGTTCTAAGTAATCAGTGATGTCAGTATCTCAAAAACGACACTCAGCGTCGCGATGTCCATATATTGACACACAAAAGCTCTTGCTTCTGGAGGTCTCATTCCGTTATTATATGCCGTTTTCTTTCAATAGGTAACAAGTTTCTAAGATATTTCTTCGTGTTCCGTGACAGTATTAGAACTGTCTGTATCACTAGATAAAGCATTAGAATTTCCTGCTTGACTTATATCTTACTCTCCTGCTGCAGACTTGTTCGGCTCATAAATGGAGAGGAAAACTAGTATTTTACACTAAATTTTAATGTTTAAAAGAAGTAATAAAATATATAATTAGTGTGGGAGGAAAATTGCGTTTGTAACCTTTATCACCGAACCAAGTTTATTTTGAACTTCAAGTAAAGTATCGCTTCTTGCTCACCAATTTCAACAAAATCTAAAATATTATTTATATTTTTATAAAAGTCTTATTTACCAAATTTGAGACGTTTTACATTATGTTTTAATATAATTTTTGATGAAAGTCTAATAAGATCTTTAAGTAAAGTACCGCTTCCCGTTTGCCAATTTAGACCAAAATCTATTATGTTATTTAAATAAATATATGAATCATAAAGACCAAATATGAAAAGTTTTACATTATGTTTTAATATAATTTTTGATGGAAATCACCATTATGATCACCAAGTAAAGTACCACTTTTGGTGATCATGTACAGACCAAAAAGTAGATTTTACAACAATCCCAAATCTTACGCAGAAATTCCTTTAGGAGCCGGCCTTAGAGAAATATTGCTGGCATATCTATCTCTATATAGGTAATTTCGCCTTTATTCAAGACAATTTTTGAGAATAGGTTGAGAGTTATTTGTGTGTATTGCGGCATTTTAGAGAAGAATTCCACTCATTATACAATACTTTCACCGGTTTCAAGAAAACATTTTAAAATCGGATGAGAATTTGTGTTTTGAGGATTTCTGAAACAGAATTCATCTCTTTATAAAAGTTTCAAGTAAAATTTTTAAAATCGGACGAAAATTTTGACTTTTCAATTTTTGGAGCAGAACGGCTAGTTATAATTTAGCTCTCATTTCCAGAATTTTTTTAACAATCGGATGAAAATTTGCTTGAGGCCTTCCGGGGCAGAATTTAGCTCGTTATACCACATTATCCATAATCGGACGCGAATTGCAAAGGTTTTGAACCTTTCAGGAGCAGCGGTTAGCTCGTTATAATATATCCATTAACCAAGAAAATGTTTGAAAATCTGGCGCGAATTTGAGTGTTTTGGTGCTATCTACTGCAGAATTCAACTTTAATTTCACGATGCTACCTTTTTCATTTTCTGGAATTCGGCACATGTTCGCCATTGATGTAGAAGTTCCTGTGACAGCTGCGACTATTTGGTTCCCTGAGGATATCGCGTCTGACGGGATAACAATTTCATTTAATGCATAATACTGTTCTTTAAAATTATTGATGTCTTAATAATGCAATTGGTCTGCTTTAGTCAAAGCTAAGGCTTCCATTATAACTCGCAGTTAGTTGAGACCTGCACAAGGCATCGCAAGACCTTAAAACTTTACTAATATTGATCAACTGAAAACCCTTAGATTGATAAATTTAAAAATTAAGTTCGAGTTTTGAAGTAAAAATAGTTCCACACCTTTTATTCTTCAACTTAATTTCCTTCTTTTTTTCTCTCTCAAAATTTAATAATTTAACTTTAACTTTTCATTTCATTCTCCTGTCCCATTCTCTCCTGCCCATGAATGTTATAAATGTAAATATTGAGTGTTCTAAATGAGCAAGAGAGAATATAGGATTCCTTCAAGTCCCATAATGTGTTAAATTATATCTAAAAAGCTACTATATTATGTGAATAAAGAATTTATTCATTCATTCAAAGCATTTGTTTCATTCAATAACGAAAAAAACAAAAGAACATACATGCGCGTCAGTAATGTACACGTTTTATATTGGTCTAATTGATTTATTCTTGTTTACTTGGTAGTGAGTGGATTATTCTGTCAATCTGATGAACCCAAATAATGAACAGCCACTTTCCCATGGCCAGAACAGTCTGTATATTGTTTGTATCTATGTATATGTATGTATATACATATATATATATATATATATATATATATATATATATATATATATATATATATATATATATATATATATTTCTATGTTTGTATTCTATGTTTCTATATATATACAATTCTATGTTTGTAAAACCACTTCGGAATTTAAACTGTAGAAAATTACATGAATAAATCAAATCACGGAATTTCCTTTGAGCCAGAAGCATAGTAATTTGATATTTTTGAATAAAGTATATATCAAAATTTAGATAGAATACTATTTCATTATTTTTTTTAAATATTTTATTTTATTATTTATTTAAAAAAAAATTAAAACATGAGTTGTAGATATTCGAGCAAAGTTGCAAACGGCTAACGATGCACAGTTGGACGAAACGGTCTTTTTCTGGGCATTCCTCCAAAAATTTTGAAAATGAAACTTTTTAGCTCAGCATGTTTTTCAGTTGCATAAGGCTATAAAAAAACACTAATTTTCTCATACCCCTTTCTGGGTACTAATTTAACTTGAATTCCACTGCTCGTAATTCATGCTTTGGGTTTTTCTGATGTAAACAATAGGTAAATTTTTTTTTATGGTTTATACTTTTATACGATACTAGTAGACCCTTTTTCGCAAATTTCACATAGCAATAATCTTTTTAGGAGGACATAAGATTATTTTCTTAAAAATCATAGTTATGGTTGCCGCTTTTTCATTAGTAAGAAAAATGTTCGAATTCTTTCATAAAATAGACTATGTGTCGTTGACTAATAAATGCTCGAGTTTACTATTATCCAGAAATTCCGATGCGTCCGATTGCTCAATTGATGTGATCATTTTACTGAAAAACGTGTACGAAATATGTTTTGTAAGCTTCCACTGCGATTTTTTATTGTTAATCCATAAAAAAAAAATAATAAAAAAAAAAATAAAAAATAAATAATAACAGGCCTACTGGCAGATAAACACTGATACAGCTCTACAGCAAAAGTTTAAAGACACAAGTTTATCAGCAGGCTGGAACTAATATCTTTACAACTTGCTTTACTTCACCTCAGCGAGCTTTCTTACCTTATTTCTGATGCCGTCCACCAGTGTTCATACTCCGTAAAGGGCAGCTCTTACCAGTTGAAAGTTTGGATTTAAAGAGACAGTTACGCACTTACTCTGAAAACGCACTTACCTCATATGGATATATCTTTAATTCATTAAATTAATTAATATTTGAATATGTTTTCCTTTTTATCAACCACTCCTTACACCACATATTGCGTTTTTCCTTTTTTTTTTTCTCCTGTGAACAAGTAGCCAAAGCGAGTGCTTCGTCGTCCGAACTCAACATTGACCAACAAAAAACTAGTGCTTGATCAAGCATGCTTGACGGTGTGCTGCCAAAGATGATTTCAAGCATTCTTGAGCAGAATGATTGATGAAGCATACTTACTTGTCAAGCATGTTTGACGCCGTTTCGCCACCTTTATAGAGCATATGTGCTAATTATTGGGATATGCCTTTCTAGGGATTAATTATGAAGCACTCCAGGTTGCTATTGATGTTTCGACTTATTTGGCGTCGAAAAGATTTCTGAACCGAATATAGGGTTCGATATCTTTTAAATTCAATTTCTATTGGTTCACTGATGCTTTAAGCGAATAACGTATACGTGCCTCCTAACCACACTCTATATCGTCCTACTTCAATATCTCTCTAAAAGATGTTTAAAGTTTACTTTCTCAAGTCAGCGTCGAAAGAATTGATTTCACCTTCTTCTCAAAACAAAACTGAAAGGTAAAACACTCTCTTGCTTGAGGGAGTCGGTGGGTGAGTGTGGATTACTGTGGAAGCTGAGAATCAAATCCAAACAGCTTAATTCTGATAACTTCAGATATTATTAAGTGAAAGGTAAATAGGAAGATTACAGACCAAGCTTGTGCTGTAATCTGTGACATGATTTTCGTAGATAGATTGCATAATATTTAGCAGATTCATATCTACTGGTGTAGACGTTGTTACATGGAGGTTACTGACATCGGGTACGCAACTTATGCCAAAGTTTATCAATAAACGACTAATCTGTCATCTACAATCGATTATTGTTGACTTATCGCCGATTACAATGCTGCACTTTCTACATCTTAAAGGAGACAATGCCTATGGGATCGGGAGGAGATAGCGATACATAGGTTAGTTAGGAAGAGGTTCCTGATTGACACAGGCGATACATCGACAATCGATAGCCATTCGCGTTATTGAGGCTAATCGATATCTTTAGTACGTGTGCTCATTCCACGTGAAATGTGTCATTGTCTTACCCTGATTGTGGTAGTGATTGATGATAGATGCTCTCAAGTCGTGAACAAAAACAAAAGTGAGAAATATTAAGAAAACCTATTTAATTTAAAATGATAGAAATATTTTATTAAAAATATAGCTTTGTTCGGTAATATAGATTTTGCAGTAATTTAGTGAAGTTTCTCTCTAAACACTTTTGCAACCGGTAATATTTTTCACGTAAGGATTTTAGCATTAGGTCACAAAGCGCCTGCTTTCTCGAACGCCTATGAGGATCTTCAAATGCATCAACTTCGCAAGATTATGGGTTTATATTTTAAAGAAAGGACGTTTTATTATATCTTGTAAAAACATTAAATATTCACTTAAATCAGTTAAGGTGTAAGTTATGAAGTTACAGGGAAGGTATGAAAGCTGGTTCTTCGCACTGAGTGTGCAAAGTACGTATTGTTTTCCCATTGTCTAATAAAATTGACGTTGCATCACACCCAGGGGCGTACAGAGGATTTTTTTTGGGGGAGATTTATATTTTTTTATGAGGGAGAGGAGATTTAATAAAAAGAAGGCAAGTCACCTAAATGTCTATAATCACCAAAAGGAGAGTTGATTTTAAGTATAAGCATGAAAATAGGAAGAAAAATCTTGTGCGGTGCGCGCATCAGACAACTTTCCCTTACCCTTCTATAATTATTATCTTTTTAATATAAATTTAAAGAGCTCACATAAACAATACTTGAAATAAACTCAGCAGCATTCACTTCTTCTCCCACTTAAGCACAATAAAAGAGTTTTTGAAGCAATTTTAGTACAACAATTCTCTACACTACATAGATGACTTTTTTTTTTTTAAGATACTTTAATAACCTTTCATATAATTCTGTACATAAGTTACTATAAATTGCATGCTTTTTAAGCTAAGCGCAAATAAAATATTCTTTTCGTCATAACTTTTTTCTCTGCACTTTTTCGTTGATATACTACATAAATGAAAAGTTAAAGGTCTTTATGAAGAATAATTTAGGCAAGTTTCATCAAAATCGATAGAGCGGTTTTCGAGAAAAATGTAAACAAGTGTAAAATCCATGATATAATAGCTAATTCCGGTTAGTCCGATGCGTTGTATCATTGCTAATACTCGTTCGATTTTGATGATTCTTTTTTTGTTTTTTAGATGATTTAATTACCTTTTATTAAAGTCTATAGATAATTTACTGTAAAATGCATGCTTTTTAAGCTATGCCCAAATAAAATATTCTTTTCATCATAACTTTTTTCCCTGAAATTCCTCGGTGATTTACTACATAAATGAAAAGTTAAAGATCTTTATGAAAAATAATTTAGGCAAGTTTCATCAAAATCGTCAGAGCCGTTTTCGAGAAAATTGTAAAAATGTTTAAAATCGATTATATAAAGTGGCACTTCCGGTTAGTCGATTTTGACGAAAATGTTGCTATAACATCACATGCATGTGCCAACCTTAAATACATAATTTCAGTATCGTATAGCTTTCCGTTTTTGAGCTAGACTGATCACAACCCCCAGACACACTGACACTCAGAAACACAAAAACAGACACACACACAGACCATTTTGCGAGACTTGGTCATTTGGACTCAGGAGACCTTAAAACGTGTATTTCCGTCGAAAACTCGAATTCGAAAATTTTCACGATCTCAATACTTCCCCTTACTATATAGTTCGTATATAGGTTAGGGAAAGTAAAAATTATCGTCAAAAACTATATCAACTGAACTCTTTATCTTGGAACGGCGGATCCTTTCTGAACTTCTAGAAATACATCGTTGATTCACATGATTTTGGTAACCATCGAACACGATAACTACTTCCTACCCATATTTCTTCTTGACATAGCTAACGTACCTCATGCACGTAGAGCCAATTCATTGTGTAACAGTACATTATGAAGAAGGAACTTCCTATCCACAACTGCCAACTTACGTTTCAGAAACGATTTCTGAATATCTACAGGCTTCAAAACTTTGTAAAGTAATGATTACAATACTGATTATAATGATTCAAATCTTCATATGATTTTTGTACTCTGCAGATTCTCTTAAACAATATAATTGAACCAACAGCGGCCACCTGTTCGGAACCAGTATAATGGTTTTCGTGACACCAGCAAATGTAATTACTTTATCATTTCGTTATAGATAAGTGTAGACTCTTGAAGATTTTGCCAATCACTTTTGCTACACAAGTCTTGCCAACTTCTTAGGATAATTGAGAATTCATCTGCTCTCCAGCTACTACTCCACTGCTTATTTGACCAGTAATCGGAAACGATGTCGATGAACAACTATTGAGTTTATGTGAATGGAAGAAGGAAATATTAAAAAAATATCTTTTTACACCCTTATCCATAGCAATGATTCAGTTTTCCAAAAATGTTATCCACTTTTATTATCCATCTTTGTTATCCACCCAAAATCTTTATCCTCTCGACCCTTCAATCACGTAGTATGTGCCGTGGGCATACTTTAAACAATGAAAGAAATTAAGCTATTAAGTTACGGGATAGAACAGAAAAATAAATTGTGTGATACAGCAAGAGAGAAGGGAGGTTCTCGACAACATTGCGAAACTTTGCAACATGAGAGAGGATTTAGCCAAAAAGCACAGGATTCTTCTTATGTAGAAATAGATGCATATTATTATTAAGATGCTACTATAATACTTATTTATTCATTCTATATTTGTAACCGTTATTAGAGTTTTAGTTGCATCAAGCAAATTTCATTTTCGCATTTGACAATATTTTTAATGATTTGGTTTTGCAAAGACTTTTATTACTAATCATATATTACTGAACTATGTAATGATTTATATATTTTATATTCTTTTATAGGTGATGTGGTGGTTGGCATTCATACTGTTCCTTATCTGTCTTGGTCTTCTGATTTATTTGGACACAAAGAAACCCGAAAATTTCCCTCCAGGTAAACTTAATGTATATTTATATGACCGATGACAAATAATGCCTTTAGTTTTTTAGCGTATATCTTAATTAAAACAAGCACATAATTATTTTGGAATAATTCAATGTTTTGTTTTTGCAACGTGCGATACTTTCTCTTCGTTTTGAATAAGACACCTTTCGAAAGTTCAACCTTTGAAGTGCAAATTGGTTGTTTTGGCATGTCCGTTCCGAAACCACAACGTCTCGCACCAATATCTGGATGGAAAAAGTTCAGCAGCTTTATTTACAATGCTAACGTATTCAGAAGATAATTCAGTGTTGAGGTGTTTCAATTTACTGCTAGGACACTTAAATTTTTCATTTTTTTCTTTTAGAATCTTTCAGATGGTTATATAACCATTAAATACTCGCTTTCACTTCAAACTGTTAATGAAGATCTATCGCATGAGTGCCAATAGAGAAAAAGGAGTTCATGTATCAGATTGCGTCATTGGAATTTAAGAATGTTTTATAAAGTACATATTATTTCCGAGTGGAAGGAAACGGTAGTCTGGATCTGCTATTAGAGGAAGAGCAGCTTCATAGAGGCCGCCTGAAAGAGGAAGCGCAGAAGGGACGGAGGCAATCTCGGACAAGAGGCGAGAGAAGTCAGAGACTAGGGAAAAGTATAGGACGCGTGTACCACAAAACAAAAATATAAAAAAGTATAGTATTTATAAAGTTTTTTATTTGTAACAGTGCATATCTTTGCTTATGCCAGACAACATGTTGGCTAAAACGCAAGGTGGTACATGCTTTAAATTTAAATACTAAAACAAAAAAAAATCTTCTTTATGTTGATATAGGTATGAAAGTAAACAACAAAGGTTTCTGATCGATATTTCAATTATTGCTGTTGCTCATGCCTATCAAAATACCTTATGTTATACAGCTCTTTTTACATTTGCGAGCCGAACCGTTCACGAACAACTTATTTTTATTATTAAGGTGTAAAAAGTGAGACCGAGGAGTGGGATCAGATCACATGAACGGCTGTATAGATCGCGACTCGCATTGGCACTTCTACCATGAGGGTTATATTATACCAGTGACGCGGTTGGTAC